>LNAC01000404.1:215852-290565 GCA_002007465.1 Ailurus styani | reverse complement strand
GCCTAATGCGGGCCTCGATCCCAGGACCCTGAGATCATGACCTGAGCCGAAGGCAGAGGCTTTTTAACCCACTGAGCCACCCAGGCGCCCAGTTTGCACCTCTTTCTTGGAGGACAGTGTTCTTTCTGAGGGTATCTGCCATCCCACTCTCAACCACAGCTGGCAGCACAACCTGTGTTAGCATTTTATGCTCCCTGCCCTATTTAATTCACCCAGGGTGTGCAAGTAAACGTTCAACCAACAGTTCCCCAGCGAAGAAAAGCCCCAAATGGGAGCACCTGCTCATCCCACTGGTCTCCACTGGCTGTGCAAGTGACCAGGGGCGACTGTGGTCAATTTCAAGGTACCAACATATTTAACACCCAGCTCACAAAATTCTTAAAAATTTAACAACTGCCTTGTGCAAGCCTATATAAGCCAACTCCAATACACTATCAAATCCACTCAACAAATTTTGAAATGTGTGATAACATCCACACTTCCCGGCTGAAAAAACTGAGCTAAACTAATCTGTGAAGTTACTAAATCCTTGAGAGACAAGTCCACAAAAGGTATACAGTCTTAAATACTAGGCCTAGATATCTAGCAGGAAATGGGAAGAATAATCTTACAAGCAGGTCTTCCTTTTTTTTTTTTTTAAGATTTTATTTATTTATTTGACAGAGAGAGTGAGATTACAAGTAGGCAGAGAGGCAGGCAGAGAGAGAGGAGGAAGCAGGCTCCCTGCTGAACAGAGAGCCTGATGTGGGGCTCGATCCCAAGACCCTAAGATCATGACCTGAGCTTAAGGCAGAGGCTTTAACCCACTGAGCCACCCAGGCGCCCCAGGAGGTCTTTCTCTTAAAACATTCTAGTTCTCTGAATTATCCTCAATACCATAAAATTAGTATCTCAGGAAGCATGACAAATTAAAAACTGATGTACCAGAGCCACACTAAAAAATTTTTATAAGATACTTTACAAAATAATCTCCAAGGGCGCCTGGGTGGCTCAGTGGGTTAAAGCCTCTGCTTTCGGCTCAGGTCATGATCTCAGCGTCCTGGGATCAAGGCCCGCATCGGGCTCTCTGCTCAGCAGGGAGCCTTCCTCCTCTCCCTGTCTCTCTGCCTACTTGTAATCTCTCTCTCTCTCTGTGTCAAATAAATAAATAAAAATCTTTAAAAAGAAAAATTAAAAAAAAAAAATCTCCAAGCCATTTCTTCATTTCCTAGAAGCTGTCGGAAATGTCTTTTTTTTTTTTTTCTTTAAAGTAGGCTCCAAGCCCAGCGTGGAGCCCAACACAGGGCTTGAACCCATGACCCTGGATCAAGAGTTGGGCACTTAACTGACTGAGCCACCCAGGTGCCCCAGAAACATCTTAAACTGCCTTGCCCCTAGATGCAATGCAGTGAGCTAATAGAACTTTTACCAAAACTGCTTTACTTGAATCCAATCAGGAGTAAATAGATAAATCCAAAAGGGGGTCATTATACAAAACTAGTGAGCAGGATTCTTTAACAATGGCACTGCCATTTAAAAAAAGGGGGGGGGCTGGGTAACTGTTCTAGATTAAAGGAGACTAAAGAGATGAAGGGAAAGAACCTAAATGCAATTCATGACTCCTGGCTGATCCTTCAACAACAGGAACAAATGTTCTAAGGACATAATACGGTGACATGGGGAATTCAGATATGGGCTCTCTATACATTAGGCCAGGGGTCAGCAAACTTTCCTATAAAGGGGCCAGATACAAGTATATTAGGCTTTGCAGGTCATACATCACCTGTCTTAATTATTCAAATCTGCTCTTGTAGTGCAAGGCAGACACAGACAATATGTTTTAATAATACTTTATTTACAAAAACAGCCAGTGGGCCAGATTTGGCTGTAGTTGGCCAATCCATATATTAGAAAATATAACCTAGCTGAATTTTCTGAGAGTGGTAACTACATGGTGGCAATGTAAAAGAGTAGTCTTAAGAAATACAAGTAAATATAGAGGTGAAATGTTGTGACACCTATATTGAATTCTGAAATGGCTCCAAATGGTTCATTGGAGAGAGAGACAGAGGTAATACAAATGTGACATGTTAACAGCTGGTGGATCTAAATATAAAACTATGGATCTCAGGGGCACGTGCATGGCTCAGTCAGTTAAGCGCCTGTCTTCAGCTCATATCATGACCTCAGGGTCCTGGGATCGAACCCAGCATCGGGCTCCCTGCTCAGTGGGGAGACTGCCTCTTCCTCCCCCTCCCCACTTGTGCTCTCTGTCATTATCTCTGTCTCTCTAATAAATAAATAAAATCTTAAAAAAGAAACAAACTATGGTTCTTTTTTTTTTTTAAGATTTATTTATTTATTTATTTGGCAGGGAGAGAGAGACCACAAGTAGGCAGAGAGGCAGGCAGAGAGAGAAAAGGAAGCAGGCTCCCCGCTGAGCAGGGAGCCCGATGCGGGGCTCGATCCCAAGACCCTGAGATCATGACCCGAGCCGAAGGCAGAAGTTTTAATTCACTGAGCCACCCAGGCGCCCCCAAACTATAGTTCTTTATCATGGAATGTTTCTAACATTTATGAGGATTTAAATATTTCAAAATTAAGAGATTAGGGAGGTGGGAATACCTTCGACTGTGTGAGATTATTAGTATGTTTCCTTGTAGTGTAATACTCATCAAGGGGAATCACCTCTCCACCAGCTTGTCTTGCCCTCCACACCTTGATCACCTGGTTAAATGCAAACCAGGAGAGGAACACACACTATTCCTCAACGATACTACCCCCATTTCCAAAAGCTGGAGTGGCCAGAAAAACAGAAGGGGTCTACCATGTGACTGGGCTGCTCTGGTTTACCCTGCTGACCTCTGGTCCAAGCATTGCTGCAGGGTCTGTGATGGTAGACATGACCTCGTCGATTAATTCCATTGGAATATCCCCCATAACTCGGGGTTTTTTGGCCTCCTCCAAGGGGTGAGAGTCATTCATTTTCCTCTTTTCTCCTGTGATGATCAAAATAAAACGGCAAACAATGGATGATCTTAAACACAAGCCAGGTAATACATGCCAACTAATCCAACTAACTTTCTGTGAACATTGATGGGCATGGAAGTCAACTCTCCATTTACTCAGGAAGGGGTGGCAGTTGAAGGGAAGGGAAGATGGGAATGGGAAGGGAGGAGGTCACAATAACCGCCATCCACAGATCCATTCTGAATATTCTCTACGATAATTTTTTATTTGCTCTATGAATTATGAAGCCATGTATTTGTTCCTTTTGCAAATGCAAGGGGTGATTTTAATCATCATGGTTATTAATCTCTAAATTTAGCCCCTTTGTGGTCAAAGAACATGGTTGATATGATAACAAAACATAAAAAATTTTTGATTCTTACTTTAGAATGGAAAATAGTACCAATTATTTGTAAATGTGTAGTGTCTTCTTGAAAATAATGTGTGTTTTCTGACTTTGAGCAGTAATGATCTCTGTATATCCATTAGATTAAGCTTACTGATTATGTTTTCAGGGCTTCTATATCCTTAATGATAGCTTTGTCTGCTTGAACTATGAATTACTCAGAGATGTTGCTTCGAGTCTTCAACTATTTGTTGATTAGGTTATTTCTCTGTGATTCTGTTAATTCTTTCCTATATGTATACATGTGTGTGTGTGCATAGATATGTGTATATTATGTATACGTCTAGATATATTTGAAATATGCAAATGAAATATTTTATTTTACTGGTGAATTTAATTTTTTCATTATAAAATAACCCTCTTTGTCTCTCGCAATGCTTTCTTTCAATTAGCAATAATCGCGCCTCGGATAAACCTCATTGGCTACGATACTGCCACTGCGCAAAGCTTGCTTTTTTTGCCATAAAATGATACCTCGTGAAAAGAGCAAGGCCATTCTCAACATGTCACATGCTGGGGAAGGCCATGCAAAGACAAAAAAAACCACTTTCCTCCTTAGATTACATGGTGACTTTTTGTCCTTTCTACTATAACGCATGGCTCTTCCTTTTTTCCCCCCGTCATAATATGGATTTATTTTTGTAGTTAATTTTTTTTTAATTTTTTAGGTGTTCAAATCTAATTATTCCTCAGTCTGAATCCCACTAAACACATTTCTATAGAGCATTCTCACCATCTTTAGTTAAAGGAACAGAATAAGGTAAAGTATCTTGTCTGTAAGAGATGCTTCCATAAACATTATATGTCACTAACTTGCTTTTGTTGAGTTCTTGTTTTTATAACGTTTTTAGTTGTTATGAAAGGTAAATGAGAATATTTTCAGTCATTTGACCAAGAAGCCTTCAAATTCCATGATTCCCCAAGAGTAATGCTATGAAATACTTATTCTGTAGCTGAGGTTTATAACTAATATGCCCCAAACTTGATAAGCTGCTAATAGTGTTATGGTAAGAAAGTTATCTGAGGCTATACCCCAGCTCACTGGCAAAGAGTTTTGGGACTGATTAGTGATGTCTCCTTCGGAAGTGAGTGAGAGTAAACAGTGTCACGTATGCTAAATATGTGGTCCTACATTTAAAGTTTTCTTCTTTCCCTCTTTTATGCCACTTCTTTAATGTCAAACTTTGGTCATACCTAAGATTTGTCTGATGTCAAGTCTGTGGACAGAAATGCAACCTTCAAAATATTCTATAACTGTAAAATGCCTACAGGATTAAGAGATGTTTTTTGCCCACGTGACTGCATTAGTGGCCAAATTCTCTACCCTCCTGGTATCCACACTCTGCCATGTGACTCTGTGGTTCTTCCTACAAAAGAAGCAGAGTACATTTCTCCACCTCTTGACTCTGAGTTTGACCGTGTAATTGGCCTTAGGTGACAAAATAAGGCAGGAGTGATGCTATCCCAGTTCTGAGCCCAGGCTTCAAGAAACTGTACATATTTCTACTTGTTCTCTGGTGCTTCTGCCACCTTCAGAAGGACATATTCTGCCCCCAAGAAAAGAAGCCCAGGGATCCCAGGAGGAGGATGAGAAATATGTGGAACGGAGATGCTCCAGCCACGCCCAGAACAGAGCTCCTGGTCAACAGGTAGACTCATGAGCAAGCCTAGCAAAGACTGAATGAGGCTGGCTGAGATCAGCCACCTTCCCGGAAACACACAGAATGAGTGAGCTATGATAATAAATGATTACAGTTTTAAGACTTTGTGTTTGGGGTTGCTGTGTTACATAGCAATAATTAACCAGTACAGCTCAATGTGATTTCTAGCCACTAAAATCCTGGACATGCACCATTTGTAGTTGGTCTAAATCTACCTCTGGCACTCCCCAGGTAACAGAACTTCTACAGCAAATCATAGCCTACTCCTATGCCGGGTTAAGAACTTACCTGGGTTTGCCTCAAGCCCAGAAGAGACTTTGCAGGAAGGACTGGTGCTCCCTCCATTAGGTTGCTCAAGGGAAGATGAGTTTGAATTATATGAAATGGTCCCAGCTACAGGAGGTGGACTGATAACTGGCCCCCAAAAGAAAAGAAGGTTATTAGGTGACTCCTTTCTTAGGCAATAAGGAACCACGTGCACATGCAACCATCCCATTCCTGACCAACACCACAACAGAGTCATCTTCAAAATAAAGCTGTGGAGGGGCACCTGGCTGGCTCAGGGGATGGAGCATGCAACTCTTGATCTTGGGGTTGTAAGTTCAAGCCCCACATTGGGTGTAGAGATTACTTAAAAATAAAATCTTTTAGAAGTTAACTCATTGATTAAGATAAAATAAAATAGCCATGGGGCCAATATGAACTTATAATAAAGTAAGTAACAGATTATAGCCCATTGGATAGAGCAAGGATATCTGAGTCCACATTGAAAAAATAATAAAAGAATAAATAAATAAATAGTGGGCAAGAAGGTAAAAGTCTTCCTCAAAGGAGAATACCAATAAATAAAAAGGAAGGAATGATGGATGTTAAGGAGGGAAAAACAAAACAAAACAAAAAACATTTGGCAGCCGGCATATAATAATTGATCCAGGGAAGAATCACCTGTGCAGGTTAAACTTGGGAGTATAATTTTCATGAAGACAGGGTAATTTCAAAGTACCTCTCCACAAAACCACTTTACTGACAAAGGAAAAATGGTAACACTACAGCAGAGAAACCATGAAACCACCACCGTCACCAAGCGATCAAGCTTATCCTAACAACAAGGAGAGAGGCCATCACGTGCCTCCTGAAGGGGCACAAAAATTGCTATAAACCACATGACTGAGATAAGAGGCACAATGGAAAACACTCTACAGATTAGATAATAATACTGCACCAAGCTTAAATTCCTTACTTTGATAACTGTGCTGTTGTGAAGTAAGAGAATGTCCTTGTTCTTGGGAGATACCCACTGAGCTCAGTAAAAGGGCATCATGTTTGCAACTTTCCAACAGTTTAGAAAAAAAAAGAGGAGGAGATAAGGCAAATATGGCCAAATGTTAACAAGTAGTGAATCTAGGCAAAAGATATGCAGTATGCAAGATTTCTTTGTCCTATTCTTGCAACTTTTCTGTAAGTTTGAGAGTGTTTACAAATAAAAAACTTCTCCACTTTGTTTTGTTTTATAAAGCCACTGCAGGAAATAGGGCGTCGCTCTGCCAGTGTGCTGCTGATTTGTAGCTAGTGGGGTGAGAGCAGGTGAAGGACACAGACATTCTCAGTGGCACTGGTCGCGTACAGGACAGAGTACGGCAGGGCAGCCAGGTGCGCAGAGAGAATGCTCAACTAAGTTTCAATGTAGCCACGGGTCAGCTCCCAGAGAACGCTCCAAACAGCCAACAAAGCGATGGAGTACGTTAGTGGAGCCACAGAGAGACACCACTCCACAGCGCTCAGAACGCACTCAAGTGCCAGACTATATGGCTTCGCTTCCAGGAAACAGGCCTTCTGAATCTCAAAGTACACTGGAGTGATTCCACACAAAGGAACTCCGGTGACTCTGAAGACGTTTGAGTATCTGGCAAAACTTCAGAGCCATCTTTACAAATGTCATTTATAACAGCTTCAGAGACGTGCAGACATGCCAATTAAGTAGATGATTACACTCTTCTTTCCCCCCAGAGAACACATGGCAATTACAGTAGAACAGGAGAAGGCAGCCTGCTTCTGACAGCTTTGGGTAATACTAAAGAGGACAATACAGCTCAACGGGGTTACAAGCTAAGTCACAGAAATAAATGTGGAATCCCGAGAGTCAGAGACAATGTCCGCCTTCTCCATCCTGTGCTAAGGCACAGAATGTGCTGGAAGCCCAACAGACAGGGCAGTATTTTGAGCAGGCAAGGGTCAAGGGGAGTTTTCACAGAGAGGAAACCTCTTGGGAAGACCCTCCCGAAAAGAACGAAGTTGACCCTGTTGTCAACTTCAGGTGTCAGGTTTGGTGTCCCCCTGCCCAAAGGAAGACGCTATGTTCTTCACGCACTCCGCCCACAGGCATCTGCCTGCCCGTTGGCAGCACAGCCGGAGCAGCGCCCTGGGCTAGTGGCTAGAGTCTGGCTCTTCGTACAGAGAAGCACTTAAGGAATTCCACGGCTCTGACTGTGGGCCAAGCCGGTGCTCCTCTTTCGGCTTCTACTTCTCATCTACCTAAAGGGGATAATAATACCAACTTCTCAGGGTTTGCACTAAGGCTTTCATACGAAGCAAACTTCATAGGGAAGCACGTAATGGAAGTATGTTATTATTATTACTGTGGAAAAAAAGTCTCTCACCACCTAGGAGTCAGTCAAACTCAGAGGGGACAAGACTTACAGAAAAACAGGGTTAGTACAGCATGAGTTAAGTGTTGTATGACACAGCAGTTCTCAAATATTGCTGCACATCAGAATCACCTGGGGAGCTTTTAAAAGTCTCAATGTCCAGGCAAGACCAATTATATCACTCTCTCGGGAAAAGCCTCAGAAATCAATATTACTTTAAATCACCACAAGTGATGCCATGGGCAGCCAAGTTAGAGAACCAAAGATAAGCTATATTCAAGGTTCTATGAAAGTCTGGAAGAAAAGGTATCCAGTCCTTGCTGGAAGGCATGGGAAGAATAAGGAAAGGGTTTGTGGGAGAGATGCCGTTTGAAAAGCAGTCGAGATAAAGATAAAGTGAACAGCACAGGGACAGAGAGAGCAATGCAGGGGATATGCCTAGCCACACAGACAATATGTCCTATACACGCTAAAAACTCCAGTCTCTAAAATAGAGAATTCAAAAAAAAAAAAAAAAAGGATCTGGTCCAAACCAAACTACCTCATTCCCTAAATGCTCTGCTTTGTAGGGATTTAATTATATTTGGATCCAAACTTGGGCTCTAGATGAAAAAAAAAATTTAATCACCTTCTCAAATGCATTATGCTGAGTGAAAGAAGTCAGACTCATAAAATGGTGTGCCATATGATTCCGTTCATATGACATTCTAGAAAAGGCAGACTCCAGGAACGAAACAACATCAGTGGTTGCCAAGGCTGGAGATAGGGCAATGAACGGACAACAGTGGGTTACAAAAGACTTTTCTGGGGTGAGACCACTGTTCTGTATTTTGATGGTACTGGTGGTTATACAACTGCGTGCGTTTGTCAAAATTCACAGAACTATATACTCAGGAAGGTGACTTTGACTGTAAATTTTTTTTTTTGCTGGAGGCAAAAATACTACACACTGAGCTAGATATACTAAAAACTGACATTGAAATTCTGAATTCTCTTTCCCCACGGCCACAAATAAATGACTGCTTTGGCCTCTCTTGCTAAACTTCTCCAGTCTTCCTGGTGTCAAAGGCAGCAATTCAGATCCTCTCTCTGGGACTGGTGTGACTCCAGAAGTGAAATGTCTCTTCCTTCATCATTAGATACCAGCTGATGCCACTCAAGGCAATGCCAAGGGTGCTCTGCCCCACTGGGAAGCACCTCATGACCTGAGACTCAAGACAGCTCTTTTCCACTCACCACCCTACCTTTATGCATGAATAACTTGATGCACCAACAGACACCACAGATTCACAAAACAGACCAAGACTGGATTCCCAGGCATATCTGGCCATAGACCGAGACCTTATGTGTCTTTAAAAAGAGCCAGCATTTGACCTCAGAGCTGAGCTGTGTGGTATTTTACACCTCTCATAAAATTGTAATGTGCAAGCTAAGCAAACCCACTAGTATGAGGAGGAGTGGTTTTAACTGATTTGCACCTGCTCTCCTCATTAACAGAGATGCAGATGCAAGATTTGCCAAAGTGTTACTTTTTTGCTGGTTCTGTTCTTCAATGTTTTGATGAAAAACACAAATAAATGCAGAGTGAGCTGTGACTAATAACACTTCTCGATTGTTCTCGGATTTATGGAAAAAGCACTTTACCTGTTTGCATTCCTAGCTGGCTGGTTCTGGAAGAGGCTGAGAGAAAATCCTGATCCCAGATAGGAGAGTTTTGACTATAAACTTCTTCTTCTAACATGGACAGAAACCTAGGCACAAGAGAAAAAGCGACAGTAAGATAAAAAACGAATACATTACCAAAGGGATGAAAGCCCTAACCATCTATGGCAAGCGCCCCAATATCAGTACCTCACTTTCAATTCAGAAATACGCTCGTGAATTACAACAAGATGATGACCTGGGCGCCTGGGTGGCTCAGTGGGTTAAAGCTGCTGCCTTCGGCTCAGGTCATGATCCCAGCGTCGTGGGATCGAGGCCCACATCCGGCTCTCCGCTCAAGAGGAAGCCTGCTTCCTCCTCTCTCCTCTCTCTCTGCCTGCCTCTCTGCCTACTTGTGATCTCTCTCTCTGTGTCAATTGAATAAATAAAAAATCTTTAAAAAAAAAAAAGATGAACTGTGGGCGGCCGCAATATATTCAAATAAAAAAATGCATTTCTACAAATGTATTCTCTTTTGATTCTGCACGGTTTGACACAGTATAGACTGCACGGTGTTCTATTTGTAGGAATGCATTGCACTGACCGCTCCTCAGCCTCAGAGCAAGATCTCCACCATCTATGTAGCTCTCATTACCACTGTCATTGTCCATCCCAAAAGGTAATAGTTATCAAGTGCTTGCCATGTGCCTGCACTGTTCTATGAACTTCTTATCGAATCCTCACTTCAACCCAATGAATTACGTATTTTATTTTTATTATCACACACATATATAACTCTTACAAACACTGTTCTAAGTGGTTGATGTATTAACTCAAGTACTCTTCCTAACAAACCTATGAAATGGAAGTTATTACTATACCCATTTTACAGAAGAACAAAACTTAAAGCATAGATATGAAATCACTGGCATAAAGTTCCACAATTAGTAAATTACAGGGCTAGGAATTAGAATGCAATTCATTACTATGTTATACTTCTTGTCATGTTATAAACCAAATGGACCTGAAAGTTTGGGGACCCACAGAAATCACCTGGAGATCTTGTTAGAAATACAGATAGCCAAGCTCTATCTGGGCTTACTGAAATGCCGTCCATGAGAAAAGACCTGGGTAACTAAATTTTAATGAAGTACCTTAGACGTATGTACACCAAAATTAAAGAACTATGATTAAAACACCAACACAAGGGCACCTGGGTGGCTCAGTTGTTAAGCGTCTGCCTTCGCCTCAGGTAAGGATCCCAGGATTCTGGGATTGAGCCCAGCATGGGGCTCCCTGCTGGGTAGGAAGCCTGCTTCTCCCTTTCCCACTCCCCCCTGCTTGTATTCCCTCTCTTGTGGTCTCTCTCTCTCTCTGTGTCAAATAAATAAATAATCTTTAAAATAAATAAAATAAAATACCAACACAAATCTACACATTTGGTACTGGAATACCTTCCTACAAGCCTCTTTTTAAAGCGCATTAATTCTAGCGGAGGAATATAAAAAAATGGCTAAGAGTCTGGGCTCTACAATCCATCAGTCAAGCTCACTGCTTAATTTCTGTGATACTTGGAACAAATTCTTAGCTTTCCTCTTTCTCAGATTCCACTTCCATAAAACAGAAATATCAACAGTAATTCCTGCAAAGGGTCACAGTGAAAAATAAGCTAATGTTCATACATAAAATGGTGCCTGACCCCTAGGTAAGTGCTCCGTTCATCCATACAACAGATACTGGTTGGCTGTCTACTGTGTGCCAGGCACTGTGTTAGGTGCTGTGAGGACAGAGTGAACAAAACAACCATCTTGCCCTCATGAAGTTCACGCTGCCATGATGTAATAAAGGTTGCATATGATGAGTCCACTATCCTGTATCTGAAATTCTGAACTTCAAAACCTGTTTAAAAAAGTACTTCCATGACCCACTTGGCAACAATCTGATCTGAACATACATACAACTATTTATAGTTTTTACAATTACAAGTGGATTTGATGTAGGGGGATTGCCCCTATCACTAGAGCTGTGACATATAATATATGTGTTACATTACCTCTACAAAATATTTTAAATCTCGAATTTTGAAATATCAGTATCAAGGTTTTGGATAACTGATCAAGGATTAGTACGGTATCATCATCACCATTATCCCTATCACTAAAACTACCACAATTCTTCTCACCTATCAATGCCTGCAAGATTTTAAATGGTTCCAGGGTGGGAGAGGTTTGTTTGTGGAAGTGAAAATGATGGGGAAAGGTCCTAGGGGTCTTCTTGCTTGCTGCTCAGATTAAATCTCAGATTCAAGAACAAGGTACCATTTGAATGAGTACCTACCCGCACACGAGAGTTTAATTCATGGTTTATAGAAATGCATGAGTGACTTCTCCTTCCAAGCAAGCCACCATTATGTTCCGTTTTAAAACATTTTAGTATGTTTCTTACCAATCACAGAAAGACTGGCAGCAGTAGGAGGTAAGAGCCTTACTGAGATCACATTGTGATCTTGCTGAGAAGAAAGAAAGTGTATGAGGCCTTTTCTCCTCTTCCGACCTTATACAGCCCTCAAGATTTCCCCAACTGCCCCTCATCATAGAAGTAAATTTCCTTTCCTTTTCTAGGCTCCTTCTCTATCAGTAATCATAGAATCAGAACACTCTTTCACAAAGCCCTGAAGAGACTCACCAAGGAAGAATGCCATTACTAATTTAGGAAAAATATTCTATATACACATATGTGTGTGTGTGTTATATCTGTATATATGTAAATATAATTATTTCCTTATAATAAAGAATAGTTTCCTGCAATGACGTGACAGAGTGCTTACTCTGTGTATAGATACAATTCAAAACTATTTTTGTATGTATGTACGTATGTAGAATAAAAGAACAGTCCATGGAGAAAAACAGAAATCTCTAAAAACACTAAAAGTAGTTCAGAGTGGTAGGGCTTTGGGGGGTCTTTTGCTTCTCTGTTCTCTCTTAACCAAATTTTCATCAGCATGTGCATTTATTTATCACTTTTAGGGTAAAATATAGATACTGAACCTTTCTAAAAACAACCTTGTAAGTTGGTGGATGGGAAGAAAGGCACAAGTTTTGTTTTTGTTTTTTAATATATGTGTGTTTTTTAAAGATTTACTTATTTGAGAGAAAGCGCACATGCAAGCACCAGGTGGGGGAGGGGCAGAGGGAGAGGGAGGGAAGCAGACTCCCTGCTGAGAGGGATGGGATGAGATCCCGCCACCCTGAGATCAGGACCTGAGCCAAAATCAAGAGGCAGGTGCTTAACTGAGCCACCTAAGCGCCTAGGAAAGGCACAAGTTAAGGCCAAGTGGAAGAAAGAGCACACGTGAGGAGGAGGAAGATGAGGATGTGAGCCCTGCAAACGCATGTGAGATCACAGCGGCCCGGGGGAGTGGTGTGCAGCCAGGCACGGCTCTCACCCTGAGCCGGCGCCCAAGACTGCAACAGCACCTCGAGCTTCCATGTGCGTGATTCTGCTGCCAAGGCTAGAGGTATAAATCTCCATCAGCCTCCATGTTGTCATAGTCAATGACAAGGGATTTAAAAGGAGAAGTGGGTGGTAGCTTTACCCTACCATTAGAAATAGAGAAGAGAAAAAAACAGCATTGATTTTTAACTCAACAGCATAAGCATGCCAGAATTATGGGATGAAGGAACATAACACACTATAATTAGCAAATACCTCCAAGAAGCAAAATTAATTTGCTATGGGGGAAAAAATTGTTACTCTGAAAGGTAATTAAAATTTCTCTTTCAGTACCATTAAAGGTGGGGTAGGGGGAGGGTCCTCTTTGTGCCTTGGCTTAGAGACACAGAATGACAACTATAATCTAAAAATATGAAATGCTGCTTATGTGGCAAATGTCATAGAGAAATAATGAAAATTGCTCTGAATCTCCAAGGAAAGGAGCTCAGACCAGCTAAAAGACAGCCACTGAACACGCGAGCATGCCGAAGAGATTCTAACCCACTTAGGGGCGACACTCAAAGGGCAGCTCCAGTACTTCTGAATCTTCTTCCCTGGAGAATACCAGAATGTTCATGTCATGCCTCAGTCTCAGGAACAGGCTGCCTGAAGAAAACACTGAATCTCAGGATGCTAGGATTTATGTGCAAATATCGGGCGTTCAGCTAAAGCTCATCAGAATTACCCCTGACAGGACACCTGGGTGGCTCAGTCGGTTAAGCAACTGCCTTCAGCTCAGGTCATGATCTCAGGGTCCTGGGATCGAGCCCGCATTGGGCTCTCTGCTCAGCAGGGAGCCTGCTTCTCTCTCTGCCTCTGTGTGCCACTTTGCCAGCCTGTGCTCTCTCCCTCTCTCTCAGACAAATAAATAAATAAAATCTTAAAAAAGGGGGGGGGCACCTGGGTGGCTCAGTGGGTTAAAGCCTCTGCCTTCAGCTCAGGTCATGATCTCAGGGTCCTGGAATCGAGGCCCGCATCTGGCTCCCTGCTTGGCAGGGAGCCTGCCTCCTCCTCTCTCTCTGCCTGCCTCTCAGCCTACTTGTGATATCTCTCTCTGTTAAATAAATAAATAAAATCTTAAAAAAAAAAAAAAAGAATTACCCATGACATCTTCTACCCACAGCTTAGGATTTGTGTGAAACTGCAAAGGAATTTTCAGTTAAATTTCTAGCAAAAAAACATTTTTGTGGTTGTTTTGGACCTAACTTATTCTTAAAAATTAAAGTTATCTTTTCTGAGAAACAGACTGGGTAATCCAGTAACAGAAACTTAATAATAAACTCTAGCTTCCCTACTAAAACAGAGTATCATCAGTCCTTGGCTACAGAATGTACTACTTTCTCTTTTAAGCTCTCTTCTCTACACCAGCCGTTCTCAACGGTGTGTGGGGAAGGAAGCCTCTAGGGAACCTAGAAAGCCCTTTCCAATGGTATCTCCTGCCTCCTTCACAACAAGCGCTGGTCTAGGCAGAATGCCGCCCCCGGAACAAGCTGGCTCACTCATGTCCGGCTGTCACTGGTCCATGAGAAGTCGGCAACTGCACTGTCAGCCCCTCAGGAGCAGCCAGCCTTTTAAAGTTTTGGTTCGTAGCACTGAAAATGCATTCCCAGGCCAATGGGACAGCACTGTAATTTCCTATTCCTTTAAACACATTTCCTTCATTTGAAAAATATTTAAGTGATTATTTATATGTTGGAGCTCTAGCAGATACAAGAAGCAAGGTACACAGAGTTATGTACATTCTGCAAAAAAACTGAGCAGAGAGGTAGGTACAATGATCATTCTGAAGGCAGCCTCTCTATTCCTGTCCGGCCCCACGCCTGGGGTCTAGTTTACAAGAGTGAGGGGGCAGGTTGACTGTAGCTGAGGCAGGAGTGATTCACCAGGCTTCGAAAGGGTGGGAGATGCGGGATGGAAAAAACTAGCCACTTGAGTTGTCCTACTGAGTAGATGGAAACTGCTTCTACCACTCTCCCCGATCGTCCTCTAGCTTCCTGGCAGCTGAATACCCCAAACGAAGCACTACCCCACTGCGAGACCCAGAGCCCAGGACCCAGGTAGGATGAGATGGGGCCAAGGGAATCACATCAACAGATATGCTATGTGATACCGAAGGAGACCCACAAAGGGAGCTGAGAAGGAGAGGGTCCCTCCTCCCTCTTCCCTCGGATGCCTTTGCTGGCATTCCTGATCTCGATACTCATACAGGCTTTGGTGTGTGTTCATCAACCACAAGCTCAAGGATCAGAGACTGGCAAGGGTGCTCTCTTACTTTGGGAAATGGGTGAGGATTAGAGTTCGTTTTTCAAGTGGCAGTTTGTCTTTCTCCTGTCTTGCTTGTTCCAGGAGTTGCCGTCTCATGACTGTGAAGACAGAGCGCAGCAGTGTTCTCCCAAACACCTGGGTGGTTTCATACCGAGGTAGACTGTCACAGAACTGGGGCACATTGCAGTAACACAGCCACCTGTGATAAGAGGAGACAAGCATCATCAATACCCCTTAAATGCCCAGGTCCTCTGGAATGTCCAATGATGGTGACGCTCCTATCATTAACCACAGCAGAAGAAACTAGGTCTGCAGTGATGAGCAGTAGAATCCCTGCCAGCTAATGAAACTCGGAAATTAGAGCAGCTTGCCCGTATACTAGCAATGGGGTCCAGTTCTAGGAAAACCATTCCATTCTGCAGCATCACGCAGTGAGTCCTGCGGTCAGACCGTCCTGGGGTCAAATGCCTGTGCTTTGCCAGGACTTGGGAAATGTAATTATGTTCTTAAGTCTCCAGGTCCTTACCTGTAAAAGGGGGACAGCAATAATACGTACTTCTCTGAGTTGGTACGCCCATGCTAGGAGATACTGTATGCAGAGTGCACACTGCGATTCAAGTTTCTGGTACATAAACGGTAGTTTAAATAAACGAAGACATTAAAGGGGAAGCTGCAGAAATCCCCTTTGTGAAAGACTCAGAATTCCACCATCTCATTCTCTGAGTAAAATTTAAAATGCCTACACAGCACTCACATACCCCTGAAGCTTTGGTGGGAAGATAAAGATCTTCAAGACTATTCAAAACTCAGTCAAAACACAGGAAGTAATAATAAGCTTCACCATCTGTCGCTTAGGTGCGTTTTCAATGACTCAGTTTCCAACTTAAAAATGCACTTCGGCGTTACAGAAAGCTGGATGAGTGCCCAGGCCCAGAGGGAAAGCAGAGGCTTTCCTGAGATCTGACCACAGTTCTGGGGTACGCTGCCTATATAGGGCACACAATGTAGAAAGTTCGCTCAGCCAAGAGGAGCTGCAGAATGAAAGTTTATTCAAAGTCGACCTTCCTTATGGTCGGCCAGGATGCGAGGTCTCAAATTCCCAGGACCCAGTCCCATCACTGTAGAGTGGGGGTCAGAGGGGGGCACGGGACCAGGGCACAGAAGCTCAGAAGATCCCTATTCCTTGGTAGCACAGCCAGACATCCTTTTCCAGGATAGGACTGCTTTCCAAAAATTCACACCTCTGCTCTCCATGTGCCTTCCTGGTCTTTAAAGTGGGAGGGAAGGCTCTCAGGGGCCCAAACGGTGAATGGGAAGCTCCTGACAAACTTTCAGACCCTTAATGAAGAGCAGAGTAACAGTCATTAACTCGTGCCGATGCCTTTATCTTATTCTCTATCACTTCGCAGTTTCCCTGTGTGTGTGATGGCGGTGATGGTTCACCTTCCGGAAAGCCAATTTTCATTAACTCAAGTTCACCTGCCTAAATTCAGAATTAACCTTAAAACCCTGCTACTATTTCTACGCTTCTCCCAGCTTTTCTGTCTTAATAATTTACACCCAAATGTCATTTTATGATTACCAGATGGGCATCTTAAGTGTCCCTGCATCTTGTCAAATCAGAAACAGTGATCTTGGTAGCAGACAAGCTAGCAACTGCATTTACTTTGTACTTCATATAGAACTGTATCACCTTCAAGACCAGCTTTGGCTGGATGTCAGTCTGTGGCCACTTAAAGAGGTTGTAAGATATTTGGGGCTGAAGGGAGGCCAGCTCCCAAGTGACTAATTATGAAACGACAAACGTTAAGAGTTAAAGTTACAAATTTTAATAATCAGAAATTCAGTTTCATGAGACTTGGGCCACTGCAAGACTACAATGTTAAAAATATGTCCAATTTTCTGCATTGGAAGATTAAAGATTCTCAGGATTTAGACCAGTACTGTCCAAAACAGCAATCTAGGCTGCTGGGAATGTTCTGTGATCTGCATGGATACAAAGGCCACCAGCCACACGTAACTACTGAGCACCTGAAACGTGGCTAGGGCAACTGAGGAGCTTAACTTTTAGTGGCATTTAATCAGTTTAAAATTTGCTTTTAAATGGAAACAGTGCGAAATATTTTTCCATGAAACTAACTTTACTGCTTTGGTAGGACTCCATTTAGCTTTAACCATTTAAAACTGAGAGAATGAATTGAGATATGCCATAAGGATAAAATACACACTGGATTTTAAATATAGCACAGGAGACGGTTAAAATGCATTATTAATAATTTTTTACGTTGATCATGCAGTGAAATAATATTTATACATTGGGTGAAATAACACGTTATTGAAATTAATGTCCTGTGCCTATTTACTTTTCAAAATGTGACCACTAGAAAATTTTAAATTACATTTGTGGCTCACATTACATGTCTATGGCAGGTGCTGATTTTGAATCTAAAGAGAATTTCCATCTGTGCAGGGGTCACAGATGTCCAACACTCTGTTTAAAACTGATGTTTATTTCTGCTACAGCAGTGATAGGTTTTAAATATTACCATAAAATCATGAAGTGCTATAAAGAAGTGCTTAACAGGCCATGCAATCTTCCCAGGGTAAGGGAAGGCAACACGGACTGTTATTGTCTAGTAAAATGTTTCAAATAATAGACTTCCATTCGTTTCCTCTGAAAACCATTCTACAGACCACAGTGGGTACTTCTTAGCTTTGCTTTTACTTCCAAGATTAATTTCATTTTATCAGTCTGTAAGGTGCATGGTATGGTTAGACAGAGACTGAGTCAATGTGTGGTGTCTGGGTGCTATTTCAAATAAAGGACATGGTCATTGAGCAGGATGGGATGGAAAGAAGAAAAGGGAATTTGTATGTCTCGTCTCTACACACACACTCCTCCAAACACTTGACTGTAGGAAAAGATTTTACCTAAATGACTGGTTTCAGGTCTTCTAAAAAGCAGAGAAAGGATAGTTCATTCATTTTTGTATGCCTAATAAAAATGGCATGTGTATGCAAATAACTCTCTCAGTTTTGACAGCATCATGATGATTTGCAACCACCTTGTTTTCTTTAAAATATGAACAGAACTGGAGAACTTGGGCACAGACCATGTCATCCTACTTGCTGAAATGAAAATCCTAAGGTTTGTAGGAATTAAGCAACCTGTCCTAATTCACCCCAACTCAAGGCTTGGGTCACTTACCCCCTCGCTCACTGTTCTTTCCATGCTCCTGCTACGTACTGTACTAGACTTACATGCCTAATGATGAACACTCAGTGACACAGAACAATGGTTACATACAGTTGTTTCACCAAAATCAACTTGGTTATATGCAACTTGCACTGTATTCTTACAAAACATCTCCCCTATATAGGAGTGACTGTTACACCTTTCAGAAGGTCTGCACAATTCAGAATCTAAGTAATTATTCACCACTTTTAGTAGCAGATACTGTTGGTCAGATGTATTTTAAAAAGTCACAATCTTCAGGGGCGCCTGGGTGGCTCAGTTGGTTAAACGTCTGCCTTCAGCTCAGGTCATGATCCCAGGGTCCTGGGATCGAGTCCCGCATCAGGCTCCGTGCTCAGTGGGGAGCCTCCTTCTCCCTCTCCCACTCCCCCTTCTTGTACTCCCTCTTTCGCTTTCTCTGTGTCAAATAAATTAGTAAAATCTTAAAAAAAAAAAAAAGTCACAAACTTCAGACACTTCATTTTCAGGTTATTTCTTCATGGAATTGTATTAGAGCACCATCATGAAATTCAGGGAACTTCAAAACACTTGTCCAGATCTTCTAAATCCACAGTGATTTCCAGGGGATATACGCTTCTATTAATTATTAATATGACGTATGTGTTAACATTACAATGTCAGATATTTTCAATATGTAAAATATTTATATTTTTCCTTCATTCAGAACAGAGACAATTAAATCATTTAAGCAGTTCTACTGTTCAACCTGCACTTAATTTTTTATTGGGAAACCTTCACAGGGTAGCTCTGCAATAATCATTCTCTGAGTCTGGTCTCTTCCACAGAGAATCTGATTTCACCCCTTTTTCATGCTGACGTACAAGCTCCAGAAGTGTCCAGCCCCTTTGTTCTAACCGCTACAACTGCTGTAAATTATATGCTGAACCAGCATTACAGGTCCTGAGGTTCACTTACACATCAAGATAAAACGTGGTGGTGCCTGCAGCCTGTAATATTACCCATTTTTGAGAAGATGAGTTTCGGTGAGACACCATGCTGAAGTGGTGTGTGGTTTATTAAAATCCTAAGTGGTCAGGACAGTGAGGTTTTACTCTGAAACAATTACTGCTTCTCATAATTTTCACAGGTTGCTTCGCTGTACTTCCCTTTCTTTGTCAACATGGCGTGATCGTGGGCAAGCCGGGGAGGTCAGTGTCGTCTACCTTCATTTCCTTATTTATTATTAACAGAGGCTCCTGGTCTCCGTTCCACCTAGAAATCAGCAGGTTTCAGAACTCATCAGGGGGTCTTCATTCCAGTCTCTCAGCAGGTTGCTCTTCACCATGGTCAGACTCCGCTCTTCTGCCACCCTCAGCCAATGGCTCAAGAGCCTGGGCTAGAAAGGAATCTGCTGTTGTTTTTCTAGTCCCTGTTATTTTAGTTTCTAAGGTGACAGTCAAATAATGACACTCTCCTTCAGGTGTACACACTCTAGCTCAAGAGTCCCAGGCTGGCAGCGACTGAGTTTTAGAAAACAACATGTGTGGAGGAAAACAATGACTAGCGTCTTCCTGGCGCCCGTCCTGTGTGCCAGACGCTACACACAACACTCGGGCTACGCGTGAGACTCGGACAGATGAAGACGCTGAAGGTCAAGGAGGTGACCAATATTTCTGATAGATTATCTTAACCCTTATTATAAACGACAGTTAAAATAATATAGGAGCTATATTATTTCATGAAAATTCTGAAATGAAAGGATAGAAATATGTAAGTTAAAAAACTGATGATGAAATCTGTAATTCCTAAAAGTCCGTTAGTATGTAAATACTTTGTAACTCAAATGACATATATTGTGAAAGAAAGGAGGAGAAGAAAGGGGATATTACTCATGAATATCGGGTCAATAATCAGAGAGGAAAACTTAGAACTATACTCATTCCTACATGTCATCTGCTGTTATAGAAAATAACATGTAGGGGTGCCTGGGTGGCTCAGTCCATTAAAAGTCCAACTCTTGGCTTCAGCTCAGGCCATGATCTCAGGGTCCTGAGATCAAGCCTCCCCTCAGCTTCTGTGCTTAGCAGAGAGTCCACTTGACGATTCTCTCCCTCTGTTCCTCCCCCTACTGGAGCACACTCTCTTCTCTTTCTCAAATAAATAAATAAATCTTAAAAAAAAAATAATAAACTGGGTACAAGTGCTCTTCAGGCTATAAAAAAAAATTGCCTACTTTAAGTCAGGAATACCTCCTGAAGCAAGCTTCGTGTGCCTATAAAATATAAAAGAGGGTGGGGCGCCTGGCTGGTTCAGTCAGACGAGCATGCAACTCTTGATTTCTAGGTTGTCAGTTTGAGCCCCACACTGGATGCAGACATTACTTAAAATACAAAAGAGGGAAAGTTATAAAGAGGGAATCAAGTCACTCTCAAGTGAAAATAAATGTAGGTCATCCTATTTTGTGTGGGCCATGTTTAAGATTTTTAAAGTCAGTTCTATTATTCTGCAATTCATAAACAGTAAAAACAAATTCCCATGTAAGGGAAAAAAACATGGATGCCCACCAACAGGAAAATGGTTGGGTAGATTACTGTACATCAACTCAACTGACTATAATGTAACCAGTAAAATGTTTGATATGATGTTAAATAGGGGGACAAACAGGATGCAAACTCCATAGATTTTTTTTTCATTCTAAATAATATAAAATAGGGCCCCTGAGTGGCTCAGTTGGTTAAGTAACTGCGTTTAGCTCAGGTCATGATCCTGGAGTCCCAGAATCGAGTTCTACATCGGGCTGCCTGCTCAGCGGGGAGTCTGCTTCTCCCTCTGACCCTCCTCTATGTCATGTTCTCTCTTTCTCATTCTCTCTCTTTCAAATAAATAAATAAAATCTTGAAAAAAGTCAAAAGAAATATTCTTTAAAAATTAAATAAATAGATAGATAGATAGATAGATAGATAAAATAGTTGAAGGGCAAAGACTAGAAGACAACATGTATAATGATATCAGTTCCATCATGGTGTTGGGACTAGGGTGATCTTTCCTTCTTTATAAAAATTCTTTAACACTATAACACTATTATATCCGTGGTCATTGTTTTTTTGGTTTTTTAAATGAGTGAAAGTTTCTGTATAATCATTACAGAGTCACAGTATGGTTACCTAGATCGGTGATGTTCAATAGAAATACAATGCAAGCCACCTAAGTAATTTTAAATTTTCCAACAGTCATACTGACAAGGTAAAAACAAACAGATGAAATTAAATTTCATATATCTTAATTGAATATATCCAAAATATTATCATTTCAACATGTAATCAATATAAAAAATACTAATGAAATATTTTACATTCTTCTTTTTGTCTGTAAAAGCTTCGAAATCTCAGTTCACACTAGCCACATTTCAAGTGCTCCATAGCCCTATGTAGCTATCAATGATCACAGTGAATAGCACAGGCCTAGATGGTTTGGATCCCTCACCCCCCCACCAAAATACCATGGTATTAATAAAAAGTTAAATTATAGAAACATTCTCTGAATTGATGGAGTTACCACGATAACTGGGCAACCCTCTGCTTGCAGAGACAAGTAGTAATTTTATGTCTGCAACGGGCTCTAAGAAGCCAAAGGAAAAGAACTGGTCACGTGATTACCTTGTGTAGTTCTCTTTGTATCCAGAAATGTCATCATTGGGAGATCGCAGTCTTCGTTGAGATGGTGCCTCCAGATGCCAATAGTTGATGCGGTTTAGGAACATTTTTGCCAACTCAACTATTGTTTGCCTTTCTTTGGATGGCAGGTGACTAAACTTGTACTGTACAAAGTTATTCACACCCTTGAAAGGAGGGAAGGCAATTTATTCACACAGCTATGCAATCATACTAATTCTGAACACCCACATAGTCAGCACCATTGGTGGTTATTAGCTAGAGAACAGACATTTCTCTATTCACAAAAATCTCTTCCTTTTCCCTATTAGAAAACAGGAATGCCCAGAGGGAATCGTGCCACAGATCACAGCGGATGAAAAGTGACAAGACAGAGAAGCTGTGGGTTGCTATTCTCTGCCTGCTGCAATCCTCAAGCATTAAAAAGAAAAGCAAAATCAGACTAAAAGGTCAAAACCTCTTGAACAATAAAATAGGACTATTTTGCAGAATAATTCTTGCTGCACTATCAATAAAGGAGATCCCATATAATGAAGTTCTTGGATAAACATTAGTTTTATATTACCGAAATTTTAATCAGAAAGCTGCTAGCATGTTTTCCATTGAACTAAACCATGAGAATTTAAACTCTTTACTATCACTCTTTTGGTTTCAGCAAACTTACCAAGAAAAAAAAAATCTTACTCAAAATTATGAGCTTTTTAAAGAATCTGTGGATTCATTTAATGTTTCTGTAGAACACTCCCAACTAATCTAATTTCAAATAAATTCTTACTGAATAGAGTTTGGAGACAAAAGTAAAATTTCTTCTACTGAAAACTGACTGATAAAAACACATTTATTTGTATCTGTAGAGACCCTGATGTCCTATCTTCTGTATTCACTCTCATCAAGAAATTCGTCAAGAATATCTGGAGATTTCTTTAGCCAAATGGCAGGCTAAAAAGTGACTCTGAGGAGGGACACAATACTTCACAGAAAAAGTCTGTACATGTCAACAGATTCCCCAAGTAAACCAGTTTCTTTCCAGGAATCATAATGTAACAGGAAGTCAATTTCTGGATGCAAATTCTCATTTCTTGTGTTTCTTGCTTGACTTACAATGTTTTTGACAATGCTCCTGAATTCCCTCACCTCAACAGGCTTTTTCAGACAGTGCCAAACAAAAGGACAAAGACTTAAGTTTAACGTCAACACCAAGAAAAAGCACATTCCATGTGTTCTTATGACCTACATGCTCTGCTTCATCTTGTTCTTCCCCAAACACAGTGAATTCTGAGTATACAGCAACCATAAAAGACAACAGCTAGATCATTTATTAAATTAAGTATTCATTTCTGATGCAAAGGGTCCAAGACGATTTCTACAGACTCAGTGGGCGTCTCTAAGTGGATATGAGGATGGAAGGAAGACACATGGAGATGGGAGGAAGATTAGGCTTGTTTAGCCTTACAGCAATAAAAATGGGCTTTACTCTTTTTTTTTTCCTAGAATTTTACCTGTTCAATACTAGGTTTTTCAAACGGAGGTTTCTTCTCCAAAGAGCCTTCAACCACAGGTTTTCCTCTCTGTAAAATAGACTTTCTCAAGAGCTGCAAAAAAAATCATTAAAAATAAATCAATATCTATCACACACACACGTGCGCACACACACGCACACACACCAGAGCCTCTGAAGGGAAGTTACCGTGTTCTAATGATCTTATCTACATGTAAATAAATCAATATGTAAATTAAATCAATAAAAATGGGTGACTACCAGGTAACCTAGATTTGCCTTCATACCCCTGACCAGAGCTATGAGAAGCTAGAGCCCTTTCATGTTCTGCACAGTCTAGAGCTCCAGCAGTAGCATCAGGCTCCTCTACTCCACTCACTTTCTCTTCTCCCCACCATTTCCAGATTCCCACTGACCCAGGGGCCTGGTATACAACACCCACACTCTGCACATGCCCAGCTAGGCCCCTGCAGACTGCGCTGATGCTCTGGAGGGTTGGTTGGTTGGTTAGATTTATTTATTTTAGAGAGAGAGCACATGGGGAGGAGGGAGAGAAGAAAGAGAAAATCTTAAGCGGGCTCCACACCCACATGGGGCTCGATCTCATGAACCTGAATTTATGACCAGAGCTGACACCAAGAGTCAGACACAACAAACTGTGCCACCCAGGCGCCCTGAAGAAGGTTCATATTTAAACCCCTGAAAGGCGGAGAGCCATTCTGCACAAGTGAGGCCAGAGGAGAGGGCTGTTTGTACCAGCTGTACGTCCTAAGCACAAACTAGGGCCCAGGCCCTTCGGAAAGGAATTCTGCAGGGCTCTCAATTGGCAACTTTCACTCTGCGGTCTCTTTTCATTTCCTCTCCATGCACAGAATACAAGCCAAGTGTTCTGGCATCTCAATGCCCACAAAACAAAACACTGCTCTTAATCCTTGCCACTGGAATTTAAAGCTCTCAAAGAACACAAATCAGAGAGAAAAGGGGAACACAGAGCCAGTAATCAAGACTTAATTTGAAAAAAATTTGATACTGAAATCTTTTACCTTCAACCTTTGCTTGAAAATCCTGTAACATTTACATGTGGGCCAGATATGATATGACCATGTATTTATTTAAGTGGCATCTTTCTCTCCTTTCTCCACTAACTGCCTTCTCAACAGAAACAAGACATGGCAATCATGCTCCCAGGAGTTAAAAGAAATGGACAAAGGTTCAAGATCACCATGTGTCCCCCTGAGCCATATCTTACAAGGGCCTCAATTCCTTCTGGGGTGCCATACACATAATTAGCATGAGGCATCTGTTGATCCTTTCAATGTATTATGCCCATTTTTATAAAAAATAAACATGCAATAATGATAAGTCACTAGGTGTGTTTCTAAGGATACGGAAAGATCGATCATCAAATTTAAATACAGATAATTCTGGCTGCCTACTTTGTTTGTTAAAATAAACAGTTAAAATAAGACCACTTGAGAACTTGGTCTACTGTGGGTTTCTTTTTTAAAATTTTTTTTTTTTAAGATTTTATTTATTCATTTGACACAGAGAGAGAGATTACAAGTAGGCAGAAAGGCAGGAGAGAGAGAGGAGAGAGGAGGAAGCAGGCTGCCCGCTGAGCAGAGAGCCCAATGCGGGCCTCGATCCCAGGACCCTGGGATCATGACCTGAGCCGAAGGCAGCGGCTTTAACCCACTGAGCCACCCAGGCGCCCCTACTGTGGGTTTCAATTTGGAGAGAAACCCATGGGTTGGGGAGACGCTGAATGTCAGTTTCCTCATCTACAAAAGGATGGAGCTGGGATAAATAGCCATGTAAAAGAAATTTAATACCTGCAACAAGCATATGTACCCTTCACTTCCCCACACACTCTTTATAGTTCTTTATGTCGTATTCCACTTAATACCCCTAACAACCTTCAGACGTAGGTGCTATCACTGTCTGTTATTTTACCATTAAGGAAACTGCGGGAGAATGACTCGCCAAAGGTCACCTTTCACACGCGATGGAGCCAGGACTAAAGTCCAGAGAGTTACAGGGTCGAGGAAACACTGAGCTTAGGAAGCAGTTTTTCACTGGGTTTATTTTCCACATTTAAGCCTGAAGTTTTTTAAATGCTACATTGAATTCTAATTTAATTACGGAGACATAGGAGACACAGGAACTGCCTTTCCAAAGCTAAGGAATGAACGATTTATTACTTATTTGCCCAAAAATGACTGTGGGGATTCTGTGGGGGAGAATGCTGAATAGCTAAGATTTGTTCCCGTGAATAAATACATTTGTGCTGTTACAGATGAGGGAGGTGAGAGAGGAGAGAGAGAAAACGGACTTCAAAGCAGAGCAATGCTGCCTGGCCTATTTGGTTAGTCAGAACCGGAATCCCAAAGAGGCCGGCAGGATGGAAACCTTGACACCACCTTCATTCCCAGCAGGGCGGTGGGGCTGCCAGGCCGCTCAGTTCCAAGACAAATAATCGCTGCAGTCATGCAGACGTTGTTTTTCTTCAACTAACATCTTTTTCCAAAGAAGCTCTAAACAGCATGAACCTGCCAGGGTTCAATCTGGACGACTCAGGCCTCACAGCCATGTCAACAAGTGGTCACTTAGAGCAGCCCAGCGCCGGCTAATGGCCGGGAGGACCTCAGTGGTGCATTCTCTTTCTGCCCACCCCTCTCCTCTCTCTCTCTCTTCCCCCCAATCTCCCATTTACCTTTGTAGAACCAGCATCCCCACACATGACCCCAAAGTTTAAAAATACAATTCTCACTCCCACACCTGTCTCCTATCTATCTCCAAACCCCCATTAGGAACCCACCCCAAAACAAACAAAACAAAAAAGGGACAAAAGTTAATAAATGGGGAGAAGGGAAAATTATGTATCAAGTAAATTCGGATTAAAAAAAAAAAAAGCTAGAGGAACTGGGCACTGAGATTTTGTACTGAGATTTGCACTGAGATTCCTAGCAGCCGAAGCAAAAGGGGGAACTCAATGGAAAATTTTTCTATCCTTGTTATATAAAATGAAGCACAGTGCTCATTAAAGAGGCAAAACTTTCCTGGCTATAAGCTCTGAGTGGAGCATTTTGTTTTCTTTCTTTCTTTTTTTTTTTTTTAAAGAACCTTCTAAGTATTACACAATACAACATAATCAACAATGTCCTCAACTGCAAGGTTTCTGTTTTTTAATTATTTCTTCTGTCTGCTCCCTTTAAGAATGTATTTTTGGCCCCCTGAAGTTCGTCTGTCTGCTCCCAGCACTCGTTTCTCTCCCAGCCCTGTCCATCCCAACTGCAGTCAGAAGCTGCGGAGGCGTTCGTCTGCAGAAAGGGGATGGATGTGACCCAAGGGGAGCTGAGGCAGAGCCAGGAAGCAGCAGCTACAGGGAGTGGGATCAGTAATCGGTGACTGGTGTCAACAACACACAGAGGACAGCGGGGAGATGGCCAAATTTGGAAATTCTTGATTCCTCCCGACAAAGCGTGAGAGTCAAGGCCCTGGGGCCACCCTCCAACCACCATCTCCACCCACCCTTCCCTTGCTCACCGGGCTCCACCACACCGGCCCCCTTGCTCTTCCCACATCACTCCACGCTCGCTCACTAGACAGCGTTCCTTCTGCTACCTGGAAAGCTCTTCCCCAGCCCTTTTCAGCAACTGCTCCTGTCCCCCGGCTCGGGTGCCTGCTCATCTGTGGTCTCCTCAACTGCCCTTCCTCATGGTTGTGGCCTTCCACCCACACCATCCCTGCCCTTCTGATTCCACTTACCCTACTTTGTTTCTCTTCACAGCACTTATCACCACCTGCAAATATATTATTGACTGGTTGATTGTCTGCCTCTTCTACCAAAATGTCAACTCCATGAGGGCAAGGACTTTGCCCACTGATCTAGCCCTCATGCCTACATGAGTGCCATGCACAGAGCACAGAGCAGGTGTGCAACACATACTTGGATGGATGAATGGATGGGTGGATGGAAAGAAATCTATATGCAAAGCAAATCAAGATATTCAAGTCTGCATACACATGTGAAGGCTCTCAAGGAGAAAGATGTGTCCAACACACGGTGGGTCATTTTAGAGAACCCCTCATGAAGAAATGCATGCTTCCACAAACCCTGAGGGCAAACATATCATGGGCTGAGAGCCACAACCTGGTGTGCAGAAACTGAGCACATCTCAACAATGAGAGAAAGAAGAAATGCCTTTTTAAAATGGTAAAAACCTCACCTTAAATAGATAGAAATAAACTTGTTTGGTATCTGCATCTTCTTCCTTATGGACGCAGGTAAAGAGATATTCCACATCCAACACTATTCCCAGAAGTCTGTTCATTTCTTCCTCGGACACATTTTCTAGGTGGGAAACATGAGCAGCTAAAGACAAAGATCAAAGGAACATATGTGACACGTTAGTTGGAAACTGCAAACGCTCTCAATTTTAAAGCAGAAAAGGGTCTCTCTGAAAACCTTCGGGGACATCAGTCCATTAGGTTGCATTGTAAATAGAGGAAATTTCTGAACTCCTGTACGATCTAGGTCTTCTCACAAAGTCGACTTACAATTAAAAGACTGTCACATCACTGAGTCTTAGCCTCCCCCTTCAAAACCAAAAATGGGCCAGCAGCTAATGTATTCTAGTAATGTAGAGTTTAAGATCCAGAACTTGTTGGGACCATGGTGGTCCTCATAGTGTTAAGTTCTTTTTTTAACTGAAGTATAGCTGACACACAATGTTACATTAATTTCCAGTATACAACACGGTGATCTGACACGTCTATACGTTCTGCTGTGCTCACCACCAATGTAGCTGCCATCACCACGCAATACCATCACAGTATCATTGGCTCTATTCCCTGGGTATACTTTTTGCCCCATGACATATGCCTTCTGCAACTAGAAGCCTGTACGTCCCCTTACCCCCTTCACCCATTTTGCCCATCCACCCAACCCCTCCCTTCTGGCAGCCATCACTTTATTCTCTGTATTTATGGGTCCGTGTTTCTGCTTTTCGACAGTGTTCAATTCCCATGTTTCCACATAAGAAGATGGCTGGTCTCTAACATGCCCTTGAATAGCTCAGTGAGCCAAGAATATCATATTAGTGTGAAGCCTGAATGATGACCCCTTCCCTCAGCCTTTCTGAGATGCGATGAAACCTTAGTGCCCTTGGAGCAATGTCCCAAGACCTGTTTGAGCTTGAGATTCAATGCCTTCCATGATCAAGCCCTCCAACCCGTTTTTCCTACTTTAGTCCTTTAAGATCTGTAGTGAGTGACCTAGCCATGTACCTTCTCTCCCATCCCCCTGTCCTCTCTTCTACTGAAATCCAGCCCATTTATCAAGGTTATTGCATTTAATCCTCTTACAATCCCATGAGTAGGTACTAGCAATCCCATTTGACAACTGAGGAAACTGAGGCTCAGAGAGAATGGATGCTGTTTCATCCAATGTCACTTAGCCAACAAGACAGAGCCAGGGGCTGAAAAGGGAAGAACACTTGACCCAAATTCCAAAGCACCCACAAGCACATTTTCTGTTGATTAGGTGACTCACTTCAAGTCCTTTCTCACTTGAAAAGGGTTCTTTAGGTCAGTCAGTTAATAACCAGCCCCTAGCCCAGGAAGTCCTCTGGGTCAGGACTGTGTCTTTCACCTCTGCACCCCCCGCATTTACTACTATGCTTGCCATATAACGGGCACCAGCAACTGAGGGGAACCTCTTGGGTATAGCTCTTCGTGTGCTGGCTTAAAAATGCTTAAACACAGAAGGGTCTGAGATCATTTTTAAAGATTAAACTATATAGAAGAGCAGAAGGCTTTCCCTTGCCTTCTTAAAAGGAAATGGAACTAAAGCATACAGAGGAATACCTGTTAAGTGTCAGGCATGGGTCAGTCTACTCCAGAGACCACAGTGCTCTTGTCATTAAACCACGAAGCTCAGGGTACCTGCGTGGCTCAGTCGGTTTAATGTCAGACTCTTGATGTTGGCTCAGGACATGATCCTGGGGTCCTAAGATCGAGCCCCGCATCAGGCTCCACACTCAGTGGGGAGTCTGTTTGTCCTCACTCTCTCCCTCTCTCTCTGCCCCTCCCCCCAGCTCATGCACACAAACTCTCTCTCTCTCTCTCTCAAATAAATAATCTTGAAAAAAAAAATAAAGAAAGAAGCCATGAAGCTTAATCAGGAGACGGGGACAGAGAATGCTGCAGGTACTCCACCCACGTCCTCTTCCCTTACCACTTCAGGGCATACCTCCTGGCAACCAACTACCAGCAGCTCCATTTCTCTACCTAAGGGCTTCTCCTATCATTGTAATCTGTCCTGCCACCTACCTGCCCCTCAAGAGGAGCCTTCAAGCCTAAACTAAGACATTAGCCTATAAATAAAAACCCCAGATCCCTCATCCCTCAGGCTGAATAACTGGCTCCCAAATTTTCTCCCACAAAATTAAGTAGCAGTTGCCCAAGGTGGGAGCTGGCTCAGTAATTCACCCTTTATTGGCCACTTTTTCTGCCTCATTTCACTTTTCTATTCCCTTAGCTTCGTGCCAAATAAACTACTTGCATTCAAATCCTTGTCTTGGAATCTGCTTCTGAGGGAGCTCAAACTAAAATATCTGATCAAAAGCATTTTCAGAGAGTCAAGAGGATTAAATACCAAGAGGTTGGGATTTGTGAATGTCCACGGGGAAGTCAGATTAAAGAACTCAGAATCAGAGGGGCAGAAGCCACCTCCTTTTCATTCCTTTTTCATGCAGAAAAATGGAAAGGTAGAGTGATGGGCCCAAGGTCATGGGCCACTGGTGATGGGTGTGATGTGCATGTACCTATATGCATTTTTAAAGGTAAGAGGAAAGAAAGGAAATGTGGTGATCTGTCTGCCTTAGGTATTATGGAATAAATCTAGTGCATACATCTAAACCTGAAAACATTGGGGCGCCTGGGTGGCTCAGTTGGTTAAGCGGCTGCCTCGGGCTCAGGTCATGATCTCAGGGTCCTGGGATTGAGCCCCTCATGAGGCTCCCTGCTCAGTGGGGAGCCTGCTTCTCTCTCTCCCTCTGCCTGCCGCTCTGCTTACTTGTGGCTCTCTAGCTCTCTGTCAAACAAATAAATAAAATCTATTTAAAAAAAAAAAGAATAAACTCGAAAACACCAACATTGTATTATTACATTACCAAATAGAAAAAGAGTAACTGACTAAAATGTTTCTCAGATCCTAAGTAACATATCATGGGAAAATTACAAATATATATGTGTGTGTGTGTGTGTGTGTGTGTGTGTGTGCCTGTGTAAAAAAATAATGCGCAATCTATTACTTTCTACTTGGCTATCCAATATGTGACTCCATCATTTTCTAAAAGATGCCCAAAATTAGACTTCCTTTTACGTAGAGTGTTTGCCAGGTCATCTTTTTTTTAAGTCTGCAAAATTTTCCTTGAGGTCAGTCTGAAGCCTTTGGGACACAGGCCTCATTCTGGAGACAACTAGGTCAAAATTTTTATGTCAGTTATTTACAGAAATAATTTTATTGAAGACTATTTTTGCCTTGTAATGTTTAATTGCTTTTCAGTGATAAGCTATGAAAGCAATCAGTTCACAATATAACATCAATTCAGGGCTCCTGAGTGGCTCAGTCACTTAAGTTTAAGCATCTGCCCTTGACTCAGGTCGTGATCCCAGAGCCTTGCATTCTGCTCCCTACTCAGCGGGGCCTGGTTCTCCCTCTCCCACTTCCCCTGCTTGTGGGCTCTCTCTGTCGAATAAATAAATAAAATCTTTTAAAAATACATATAACATCAATTCCTTCAGATTCACCACAATATGAAACAGTCTAACTAAGGTGCTAACATAAGTGAGTTTAACTCATGGAAGTACAAGCCATGATTTATTTTTTAAACCAGTAGTTCATTTCTTTAAGTCACAAAACTCTTAACCCACATGAATTCTTAATCAGAACTAGAAAGAGCTATTCTGGTTGAAACAGAAGTGGAAGAGCCTATTTTTCAGAAGGTGAGGTTGGGTGGGAGGTATGGGGTTCCACAGTTTGGAAACCACTGTTTGGAAATAATCTTCCAGCATATTCTGAAGAGTAGACTAGATAAACATTAAAATGCTTAAGAAGTGAGACCTGAGGAAGTTCATTTCCTTCTGATTCTGTGTATAATGAAGTCTGTGATCTCTCCTCAAAGCTCTGTGTGTAAGCCAAATCACAAAGGACTAAGGAGCTACAGACTGGGGGGAGGGAAGTAAATGGAACATTAAGTTTCCCGGAAGGAGAGAGGGAAAGGCCGAACTGGACAAATGGGGCTAACCTTTGTTAGCACAAGAGCATAGGTATCTTTTCCTCTGAGAATAAAGGAAAGGTGCATCTGGGGTGAAAGGGGGTATACTGAGACAGACAGCTACTACTATGTGAAAAGGGTTAAGCTTTCTAGAATAAACTATGGGATGGGGTGGGCCATCTCCTTGAGAAGGGCAAAAAAAACCAGGAGTTTTGGACAAGTTGCTAGGAAAGAGAAGCTTCCCTGGAAAGAGAAAGGTAGACAAGGACAGTCAAATCTGCACTGTATAAATACTTCGTCGTCGGGACCTGCCATGTCCTCAGACTCTCCAACTATGGAGAGTCTCCAACTGCCATCTCCTCAGTCTGACCAAGACTCCTTTTCCAGTCTCGACATCTAGCTGTCAGCTCTCTCCCTCTCATCACATCCACACTACCTACTAACCCCACCTCACAGGCTCCCCAGCCCAACAACATCAGTTTACCACCGTCAAGGCAAACCTGACCCTAGGGTCAGAATCCTTACGCCTGCCCTCCTCAAGATGACAATTCCCTCCTGCCAGCCCTGCTTGTGAAAAGAAGCCTGTCATTCATTCCTTTGTTGTCCTTTACCTCTTGCATATTCCCAGTCACCAGATTCAGGTGAGCTTCCTCACTGTCTCCCAGAGTCACCACTCTTCCCTGTTCCTACCTTGCTGGTCACTGGGATCGCAGGACTAGCCCCAGACTGTGTTCTCCGAGCCCAGGGTACTCTTCCTAAAACACCACTTTCTTCAAACAAGCCCATCTCCACCAAATCCAGAGAGTCTTTGGAGTTGCTGACCAGAATGGACAGGACTTCCTCAGGAGCTCACAATCACCCCTAACCCATGCAAACACCCAGGAGCACCTCACTCTAACTACAAAGCTAAACTAGTTACTGCATTGGTAACAACTCATTTTTAACTAAAAAGAGTGACCCTTCTTTTAATCTTTTCTAAAGAAGCCTTTTTGATGCTAATAGGCTGCCTTCAATTATCTAAAACTTGTTTTCTTAAAGAATAGGCCTCTATCATGTAGTTGGAGTGACTAAAAACTAAGAAGTAAAACTCAAAATCTGTCAACTACAATGCACAAATCTGCAGCAGTTCATCTGCCACAGAACTTGTAACACGAAATCACTGCTATTTAAAGCTTTTTAGGGGTGCCTGACCAGCTTGGGCGGTGGAGCGCGCAACTCTTCTTCTCAGGGTTGTGAGTTTGAGCCCCAGGTTGGGTGTGGAGATGACTTAAAAATAAAACCTTTTTTTTTTTTAAGATTTTATTTATTTATTTCACAGCGGGAGAGAGATCACAAGGAGGCAGAGAGGCAGGCAGAGAGAGAGGGGGAAGCAGGCTCCCTGCTGAGCAGAGAGCCCGATGCGGGCCTCGATCCCAGGACCCTGAGATCATGACCTGAGCCGAAAGCAGAGGCTTTAACCCACTGAGCCACCCAGGCGCCCAAAAATAAAACCTTTTAAGTAAATAAATAAAGCATGTGTATCTGCTGCCTGGTTTACCTTCTTCCACCAGTGAGGTTTGTATCAATGTACAGTCTATCAACTGTGTGAGAGAATGCGCCTTTCCCCACTCTTGCCTACAGTGGAGAATCGTTCTCAGGAACTGAATCAATCTTGAAAATTAATGAGTCCCCACTCTTCTGATTCGCATGCACTGGAATGCCCTTGGAGATATCTGTTTTTCAGGTGTTTGTTCTTTTGGGTACTACTTTCAGATCCTCTGCTGTGTTTGGGGATTTTAGTCTTTCTCTTATTGCCTTGAAAGAGCTTTAAGTCTGTCCTATTCATTGTAAATGCTCCCGGATTTTGTTGGGCTTTTCGGTAGGTTGTAAAGGAATTTTAAGTTTTCTATAAAGTCGAATCTGTGTTTGGCATTTCTTTAAGGTCTTGCTTGCAAAGGTCTTCCCTTCCTAAACAGAAGATGACAAAAATGTATTTTCTCCTAGCTCTTTAACAGGTTTGTTTTTAAAACTTAAAACATTCCTCCACCAAAATGTCAAGGTCACAAAAGACCAAAAACAAAACAAAACAGAAAAAGAAAGCTGAGGAACTGTCCCAGATTAAAGGAAACTAAAAGGACCTGCTGTGATAGTGCAACTTGTAAAGAAATATATATTAGGTTTTTGTCTGTGGCACAGTGCTTTTTTTTTTCTTTTTTTCTGGCACTGGGTTTCTAAAACCCTTGTAATTTCATAAGTAATGAGGGCAATAATGTTGAAAAAAGTGTCTTTTGTTATTCATAACAAGTCCCTTGCAACCACACCTGAGTTTATGTTAATAACCTTTTAAAGTCCCTTAAGGATGGGGGCTGTTTGCCAAGGGAACCAAAGAAGTCACAAAGGGTTGGAATTTTCAGCCCCACCTCTCCTACCTATGGTGGGGATAGGAAGTGGTCTGGAGGCTGAATTAATCACTAATAGTCAAAGACGCAATCAATCAGGCCTACATAATGTGGTCTCCATCAAACCCTAACTGAAAGGGTTTGGAGGGCTTCCAAACTGGGTGTTCACAGAAAGATGCTAGGAGAGTGGTGTGCTTAGAACTTTGTGCTCCTTTCCCCCTGCCTTGCTCTGGGCATCTCTTTATGATAAATCAGTAATCAAATGAGGAAACCTTTTTCCTGAGTTCTGTGAGCTGCTCTAGAAAATCATCCAACCCCAGGAGGGGGTCATGGGAATCTCCCAATTTACAGCCAGTGGGTCAGAAGCACAGATAAAACTGGGACTTGCAATTGGCATCGGAAGTGAAGGAAAGAAGGGGGCTGAGCCCTTAACCTGTGGAGGATGCACTAACTACAGGCAGTTAGTGTGAGAACGGAGTTAGAATTTGCACAACACCCTCTCGTTGTCCACTAGAGAGCTGGAGAATTGCTCGAGTGTAAAACCCCACACGTTTGGCGCCAGAAGTTTTCTGGAAAGGTTTTGAGTATGAGTGGACAAACTGTTTCCTTTCACATGACAACTAACTACAAACGTGATTCTAGACTGGATGCTTAACTGTGAAGGAAAATACACTATAAAGGACATTTTTGGTCCAACTGATAAAAGTAGAATACAAAAGTAGAATAAAAATAAAACATAAATGCTAAAATTTACTTAAGCTGGTAACTGAACGAAGGTTATGTAAAAGAATATCCTTAATTTTAGGAAATATACAGTGTATGTAGGGGGGGGAATGCCATGATGTATATGCAACATAAATTCATATGGTCCAGGAAAAAAATAGAGAGAGAACAATACACATACATTAAAAAAAAAAAAAAGCAAATAGGGCATAATGCTACCAATAAGTAAATCTGAGCAAAATGGGATTTTTCTTTGGGATGTCCTTTGTTACTATTCTCATGACTTTGCTATAAGTTTTTTTAAAAAAATCTTTCATCCACCTGGAAATGAATAATCAAATAGAAAGGATCCTGCTTTCATTTCAAATAGTCTTCCAAGAGTATAGTACAAAGCATTGATAGCATCACCCAAAACTGGCCACCCCTGATTTGTGGGAAAAGCTCACTCTTTCTTGTCAGCCATGGGTTCCCTCAGGGTCCCCCATGTGTAGAGGGCCGAGGGAAGCAGAGGGAAGGTGGGAGCCAGAAGACTGGGGGAGGTTTTGCGCGCTCTCTCTCTCTCTCTCCCTCTCTCCAGGAGGATGTACCTTGGCACCTCTCAGTGCTGTGCCAGACTTGCAAAGACCCAGGGTGCCACAGGGAGACCTGCCAAATGCCTGCTGCCAAGGATCACGGTGCAGCTGTTGCCGTGCTGGGAACAGGAAGCACACTGTCACCATATGCTGTGACCCTCTCAGGGCTCTGGCCCTGTGGATCACTGGCCTGCACTTCTCTTGAGGACAGCCTGCCAGTCCTCACATGCCCTGCAGTGTGAACAGGCAGCAGCTGGGCAGGCCGCTAACATGTCTCTGTTCCTTTGGACTGGAAAGAAAGCAAACAGCACGGCATCCGCAGCATTTGTAAGCTGTTCAAATACATTTTGTGCTCATGGGAATTTGAGGTCAAAGCTAAAAGAGGTAAAATAAATTCCTTCAATGAAACTTTCTGAATTGATGAACGTGCCAAAGTTTATAATTTAAAAGTGGCTTCCTCTTTTGTAATCTCAGATCTGGATGGAGAAAAAGAGAAGTTTAAAGAGTCCTTTAGATGAGTTCAGTCCAGCAGAAATATGATCTAAGCCACATATGTACATATACATATTCCAGCAGCCACTTTCAGAAAGGTAAAATAGGTGAAATTATATTAACACATTTTATTTAACTTAACATATACCAGATTTTTCATTTCAACATGTACTCAATGTACAAATAGTGTACACTCTTTTGTCATACTAAGCCTTCAAAACCAGTGTGCATTTTACACTTGCAGTGCGTATCAATTCATGCCACATTTCAAGAGCTCAGCAGCCGCACGGACTCATGGCTACTGTTTTGCACAGTGCGGGTACAGACTATAAACTATGAAAGCTCCCCTGAAAATAAATGCAACCAGTCACCTTTTAGTACTCCTGAATTCAGTGAGTGTTTATCAATGAAGGAATAAGCCCAATTATGCCCAAGGAACAGAATATATTAAGAATGGAGAAAAAGTCAGGCCTTAACCTTAGTCTACTACAGAAAACCTACAATAAATGATTATAAATTATATATAATTATATATTATATAATCATTTATTATATATCTTATATATATAATTAAAAATAATTATAGTGATGCAAGGAATACTGCAAGGCAGCCCCAAGAAAGCCTTTATTCTCTCCACCAAGCTCTAGACAAGTCAAACCTTGGAGGTGAGCAGAATTCCCCGGGGAGGAGAATGAAGGAAAAGCACGGCTGGTGGTGTGAGCCTCCACATCTACAGCAGGGTGTGAGAAAGTGCAAGGAACATGCCAAGAATACGGAGCAGGCTGGTGGCCGAAACGCAACATAGACGGTTGGGGGAAAGGCCAGACGGCAGAGGCCAGAACAATCCTGCACGCTCAGCAAAAGTTGGATGTCATTCGGAGAAGAGTGGGAGGCTCAGAGGGGCTAACGGGAGAATGTTCAGATCAGACCGGATCACTACTTTCTTGGGAAGCCAGGTGCACAAGGATGGAGCTGGGGACTCCAGGTGCTGCTGCAGATACAACCAAAGAATACAGAGAAGAAACCTGAATTCAGGCAGAGCCGGAAGGAGGCACATGGAGAGAAAATCAACAGGTCTTCATGACCCAAGGAAGGTAGGGAAAAGTAACTTACATCAGGTGAGCAGGACAAATATTACCAGATTTACCCACTTAACTCCTGCTGTCCCTGACTCATAGTTCCTGACAACTCTGAACCCCATGTGTAAAAGATGGCATTAGTGAAAACAGGGACAGCCAGCTGGCTCAGCTGGTAGAGTGTGCAACTTTTGATCTTGGGGTTGTAGGATCAAGCCCCATGTTGGGTGTAGAGATTACTTAAGAATAAAATCTTAAAAAAAAAAAAAAACAAAAAAACAGAAAAACAGAAAACAGAGGACACCCAGCCAAGAGAAATATGATGACTTGACTCGGATGGCTGTGCTGGGCCCCCTATTTATAACATCTGGCATCTGCACAGTACAAATATAAATGGGAACTAGGAGTGATTAAGTGGTGGAGGTCTATGCAAATGGGGAAGGCTAAAGAAAATGTGTTGGGTCAAATGATTTACCTATGATTTAAGTGTCTGAAATAGTCCATGAGAAAAACACTGGTAGTCCCTTCATGCCTCTTACTATTCAAGAGAGTAAATAAGCTCTAGTGTAATTGGTCAATGCTAGTCTTTACTTTCCTTAGAAAGTTTCTACTGCAAATAAGCAGGTAAGTAGAGGTAACCACAGGGGGTAAAAAATTGCAATGTTTAAATATAAGTGTCTGCATGACGTATGTTTGTGTGTCTATGTTTATCAAAAAAAGTGATGGCACTGAAAAATAACCAAAAACCTCCCACATACAACTGCAAAAAACTATCACTAGTCAAATTTAATAACCAGTACGTCCTGGCATAGTTCAGAACAACAGACTCCAAAATGACAACAAAAATTCCAATTGTGTTTGATCACAATGGTGTGTTTCCCCCTTCTAGATCATAGAAGCAGATTGCAATTTAAATAAGCAGTCCCTGAATAAGGAATTTTTATTAATACTAAAATAAGGAGAAATGTTTGGGTCACCAAAGTGCTGTGTTAGGTCCCTTTGTTAAATTTCTGTAAACTGAACTTGACTGTACCAACCCCAAATAACAAATAATTTCAGACAGTGGACCAGAAAGTTCTAGGCCAGCGCTATCCAAAGGAAATATAATGTGAGCCATATGTGTAATTTTAAGTCATCCATTAGCAACACCGAAAAAAGATATAGGTGAAATTAATTTTAATAATATATTTCATTAACCCAATATACCTAAAATATCATTTCACATATAATAATATCCTTTTTTTTCCACACTAAGCTTTCAGAATATGGCATGTATTTTATACTTACAGCCCATCTTAATTTGGAGTAGCTATAGTTCAAGTGCTCAGTAGCTCATGTAGCAAGTAGCTTAACATTGGACAGCATGGATCTAGACTAACCATTTCACTCTGTAGAAGACAACACCAAACTGCAAAGAGGTTAAGGGATTGGTAAAGTGCTGAGCCCAGCCTAGATTCCTTGCTTCCTAATTCCTAATATATAAAACATAAAGCTGAATGTTTTATACCCAGGAGACACAGAGGAGTATCCCATGACGGCAGGCCAAGGACACCTGGGATAGAAGTTAACCTTCAGGAGACCACATGAAACCAGAGTTCACTGTCAAGAGAAAATGTATGGCTGAACCAGAGGGTACCCAACAGCAAAGCAACAGAACAGACATGGTCTCAATCGAAAAGCCTGAAGGTTATGTGTTGGCAGGTACAGGAATGTTCCAGGTTGACCCATGTGCATGATCACCGGAGACTAAATCCACCACACTCAGCATAGTGACTGTGGAAATCAGGACTGTGTATGCAAATTTAAATGCATTCGAGGATTCAGGCCTGTGTGATGCCTAACAGAATTCCCTTTACCCTTATCTCTACTTTGTTGGTAACATTTAAGAAGTAATCTGCACAAATAGGAAAATATGTATGGAAACTGATTTAAATACTCTGGTCAAAAAAAAAATTGAGGGGAGGGAAATGGGCACATTTTTACTAAAAGATTTATTTATTTATTTGAGAGACAGAGAGCTCAAGTGAGAAAGCAAGCGAGGGGGAGGGGAGGTAGAGGGACAGAAGAGAATCTGAAGCAGACTCTCTGCTTGGCACAGAGAGCTGAGCACAGAGCCTGACTCATGGCTTGATCCCGGAACCCTGAGATCATGACCTGAGGCAAAATCAAGAGTCGGACTTAAACAACTGAGCCACCCAGGCACTCTGGATGTTGGCGAATTTTAATTATTAAAGCTGGGTGATGAGTACAAGGCACCTATTAAACTATTCTTTCTACCTTTACATACATTGGAGCTTTTCCATAATAAGAGTTATTTTTAAAGTAGAGGGGTGTGGGGGAGAGAAAGCATAACCTCCGAAAAAGGTTTTCTACAGCCCTGATAGTAAGACCAATAAATAAATTATGGCATTCTGCCAATAATTCCAAGAACCCTTGAAAATGCAGACATTTCAATTTTAAGAGAGATAGAGGGGAAGCAGGGGAGGAGAAGGGGAAAAATATTTCTAAAACACCTATAAACCTCAATACCCTGAGAAAAAGCACTGTCAGCAACTCAACATAATCCTGCCGGATCTGCTCTATTGGTACATACTAAAATATACGTCCTATTTTCTAAACTGATAAAAGAAGACTGTACTCAGGATGCTGTTCTCAAGGCAGCCTGCCTGCATGGGAATGACCACCTTCCATGCAGTTCCCTAAGGGTGCAACGGGGGTTGGGCATGTGACAGACGCCACACCAATCAGATCCCACCGTCTGGGGATGCAACAGTCATGCGCCATGGGGCACGTGGAGCTGAATCACCCCATCAGGGCGTCCTGGACAGAAGGCACACAAATTTCTGCACCTGAGATTCGCCGGACCAGACTGAAACTGGGTTTCCCTTTGTTTTCAGCTTCTGGGAACTACCGGTACCTTTTTATAAACACTGTTTTCTTATTTAAGCTGGGCAGAATTCCTATCTGTTGACTAAAGTGAAAGAACTCTGGTAGTAATGGGAATACTTCTACTAACAAAAAGAGCTAATAGTAATGCATAATAATTTGCCAGGTACTCTTCTAAAGTTTTTATATGTTTTATCTCATTGAAGCCCCACAACAAGTCTATGAGAGAAAGAGTATGAACTTCGATTCAGGGCTGAGAAAATGGAGCTCCAGGCAGATGAGTAACATGCCTCAACTCACGGCGACTGGTTGGAGAGCCAAGATTTGAACTTGGGCTGGTGGAGCCTTAATTTAGTCCTAAATTATAAAACTTCCAATTAAATAGCTTTATGACTTGTTTTTTTCATTAAGTAACATGTTAAGAATGCCTTTCCAGGGCGCCTGGGTGGCTCAGTGGGTTAAAGCCTCTGCTTTCGGCTCAGGTCATGATCTCAGCGTCCTGGGATCGAGGCCCGCATCGGCTCTCTGCTCAGCAGGGAGCCTGCTTCCTCCTCTCCCTGTCTCTGCCTGCCTCTCTGCCTACTTGTAATCTCTCTCTCTCTGTGTCAAATAAATAAATAAAATCTTTAAAAAAAAAAAAAATAAGAATGCCTTTCCATATTGGAAAATATATCATTTTTAACAGCCATATTGAATTTTATAATATAGATTTTCATAATTCAAGCAATTATCTCCTACATTGGGGTATTTAGGCTGTTTCTAGTTTTTTAAATGTCATTAATGAAGCTGTAATAAACTGTTCTTTGAGTTTAATTTGAGGGCACATCTTAATTTATAGGTAGGTTAAATTTCTGGCAGGGATTTGCCCAAAGAATACGTACTTTTTTTTTTTCCATTCTTGATTATGTATCATCCAATAAGGGTATTTGTTTTCAAAGCTTGTCAAGAAATGTAAAAGAGAACAAAGTTGGCTTTTCTTTGTAAAAGGCCATTTCTGCCTTTGGGCATTCATGTCTGTTTACATGCTCAGAATGGAGACAATCTGTTCAGCTAAGAAAGAAGACTCTGTTTTTAAATGTTAATTGATGTAAGATAATCGGATTTCCCAATCAATACCAAATACAGTTCAAGCCCAGTGCTTAAGAAGTTTCTGAGCCAGCTTCATATTGCATCATATTTCCTGAGGCAAATTCTAAAGGGCACTCGCTCAGAGATCAATTGTGAAAAAGGTAACTTGTGAAAAAGGTAACTTACAAGCAAAGGTGTCCTGTGACTTTTGGAATCCTTCCTTTGCACTGGCTGGTTCAAAAATCAGAACTTACCTTATTTTAGATGCCAGTTACACAATGATGTAATTATTGGTGTGTTTATTTCTTCTGTGAGATCAGTTCTCTCTTTCCTTTCTTAGAAGGTTAGGCCGGTGCAGTAACTTCCTGGGAAGATCCCATCATCTACTTTTTAACTAAGTATTGAAATAGTCTCCAGCTGAGTACAAAATAAAACTTGAGACTCTAACAAAATAAAACTTGAGGCCTGACACCCTGCTACCCTGAAGGCTAACACGGAACCATTTGATATCACCAAGCAGCTTGAAAGAGAGAGGACATCCAAAAGAAGGCACCAACTTAGACATGGTCGGGGGAGAAGCAACTTCAGTGAGAATGTTCTACCAGGAGCAGCACCGGACAGTAAACTGGGCATAGAGATGTTCCTTGGGAGACGGGGTAATTGAAGGTGGAAAAGCAGACTATCCCAAGATGATTCTGTATGAACCGGGATTTTACTATCTAGGGAAAACTACCGTTAACTTTTATCTACCCAAACCAAATACAATTTAAAAATTTAACTTAAAACTTGTATCAGGACCAGAACACATTAGCACAGACCTGTTGAGTAATTCTGGCAGAGTCTATCTTGCCAAACTGACAATGATTATCTTGCAGGGATAGATAAGAAGGTTGAAGGGGAAAACACAAGTAAACATTCACCAAACACAACCCCAAGGAATACAGAGCTACCAGAAGCAGGAAACTAAAGAATATAATAATAAAAGGAAGCACTTCCAGAAAGTTAAGGCAATCATAAAATAAAATAGGAGTAGGAGTAGTAGGAGTAGTAGTAGCAGTAGTAATAGTAGTAGTAGTAACAATTAGACAAAAAAAAACCAGCTGGTTGAGCTTTCTACCCTGAATATCAGAGACCCTCAGGCCCCGATCAGAATGAATCAGGACCTGGCACACTTTATTCCAACTAGCTCAGTTATCGCACTTCATCTCATCTGGCAATCCCCCAGTCGAATCCAGGTCTTAGGGAAAACGGGAAGAGGTGGATAAGGAGTCCGTGCAAACAGCACAGGGCTTGTCTCATGCAAATTCCTGAGACTAAATAGACTCTGTTGTTACCTAGAGGCAAACAGCATGCAAGTGTGGCTAACCCACAAAATTCAGTAAGTTAGAACTTTCAGGCAATAATGACATCGTTACAGTTCCCTCGAAGATTTAGGAACTCACCTAGGGCATGGCTACAACTCCGGCAGGATTCTGTTAGACTGACAATGATTTGCTGCAGGTCGGCTCTGGGGGGAGTGGGAGAAGGGTTGGGATTTTTCCAGCCATTACATTTACAAGACTCCTCGGCCTAAAAAAGGAATAGAGATAAAAATTATGTAACAGGCAGCAATGGACTCAATGCTTTACGCGAGATCAATATTCACAGTTAAAGCACAGCTACCCCTCCAACTCCTGACTTTAAAATTTCCTACATATACACAAGAAACAAAAACAGAGAAAAAGGCAAAGAGGCTGTTTGATCTAGACATTTTGGGGTTTGATGTCTGTCGGTTTCCTTTCTGCTGGCTGGAATCCGAGAACTGCAGTTCAGACGGCAGACCCATGCCCTTTGGAACCACTGCCCCCAAGCAAATGTCCACGGAGCGGTCGGTTCTGAGGGAGTCATCCACAGAGCTGGCCAAGGCAACAAGCCAGACTGTCCAGAGGTCCTCGGAACACAGCTGGGGCCTCCTCCATGACCAAGCCTTGCACGCTCGAAGGCTCCAGCTGCAGCTCTGCCCCATGGACCAGGAAGGAAACCCACAAAACTGAAGAAGTTAGCAATCTCAAGGACCTGAGGAGGGACACACCCAGCTGATGCCACGTCTGCTCGTTCCTCCAAGTCTTTTGTAGGCTCCCAACTTTAACAAATGGAGAGGGCCTCGCTGTGTAGTCGGGAGTTTCTATCTATGATACTTCTCAGGTTCCTTGTACCAGAACACCAGTATTTATTATTTTAGCAACCCTTACTAGAAATCTTCCTTACTCTTCACATTTCCCTAACTTCTTTGAGAACAGTGAATATGATTTATGATTTAGCCTTTTTGTGGAGACTTGGGTATAAAGTGGAGGACAAGGATAGAAACTATTTTCAATCATAAAAATAACATGTAACATAGCTGACTGTGCGTGAGAGCCTTCTGTGTACACTGTCCAATATGGTAGCCACTAGCCACAGGTGGCTGTTAAGCCCTTGAAATATAGCCAGTCCAAACTGAAACATGCTGCAGATATAAAATATGTACCAGATTTAGAAAACTAATGTAAAAACATCTCATTAATAATTTTCACATTGGTTATACATTAGAAATATTAATATTTTAGATGCATGGAGTTAAATAAAAGATATGTGAATTCATTTGACCTGTTTCTTTTTTACTTTTTAGATGTGGCTACTGGAACAATTAAAATTACATATGCAGTTCACATTCTACCTCTCCGCAATAGCACTGATCTAACAAAACAAATTGCACAGATTTTTGTGCTTGGGTTTTGTGTTAGATCTTTGATCACAGGTCTTTTCTCCCTGCTTCCCACCCCCACAGCCCCCAAGCCCCCAAACCACATAGCAGATGGCTGAAGTTAGTAGAAGTCTGATGTGTAGAAAATGACAGAATGGCTGCCACCTTAATCTCATACAGAAAATTCTCCAAGACAGGGACAGTTTCTGTGTGTACATCTAGGAGAGTAAGAAAAGAAGGAATAAGTAACTGGCAAGGCAAGAAGACCAAGGCGAAAGGAAAATATGTTTCTGAAGATAAGTTCCCTATGCTTCTGAAGATAAGCTGAACGCTGTGAATGCTTGGCCAGCCCAACCTGACTGCTTCTCACATGGTATCGCAATGAGGATAGAAAAGGCAAGACCAGGGCGCCTGGGTGGCTCAGTGGGTTAAAGCCGCTGCCTTCGGCTCAGGTCATGATCCCAGGGTCCTGGGATCGAGGCCCGCGTCGGGCTCTCTGCTCAGCGGGGAGCCTGCTTCCTCCTCTCTCTCTGCCTGCTTCTCTGCCTACTTGTAATCTCTCTGTGTCAAATGAATAAATAAAAATCTTTAAAAAAAAAAAAAAAAAAAAAAAAAAAAAAAGAAAAAAAAAAAAAAAAAATCTTTAAAAAAAAAAAAAAAAAAAAAAAAGAAAAGGCAAGACCAAAAACAGGAATTTGGTAGCACAACCCCCAGAGAGTAGCTCAAGTGACCCTCTTCTGTTTGGCCAAGGCATCAGGCAGGACCTGACGGTCAAATGCAATGCTCAGCTGTTAAGCTGAACTGGGCCTTGAAATTCCCTACAATGAGCCATCCACCTCTACAGAGATTGGGAAGTTTTCAAGGGTGATGTTTTTGAGAAGGACTCTCATGAGAACTTGCATCCAAGAAAGCATGCCTATAATCTTTGGAGGGACAGAGAAAACCACCCTCACTGGGGACCACTCCTCTCCTAGCAGTGAAATACCTACTTCAAGGGACTCCCACAGCCTCTGGCTTTTCTGAGCAGTCGATCTGATTCAACTGCCCCTTCCAAAAAACCTTTGGTTAGAGAAAGAAAAATGATGACAACAGTCCCAACTAATTAATTAAATACAGCAGACCAAACCTAGAAGGAGAAACAGCAATGGCCCCAAACCTTTGAGTTTGTAGAACTAACTTCCAAACCAAAGATCTATGATGCATATTGAGTCATTCATTCGACAGTATGTCTTGAGGGCCTACTCTGTGCCAAGTACTTTTGCTAGGTATGGAAGGGAACAAATAAAGATCCTGTCCTTGAGGTGGTGAGCAATGAGGCAAATAGGCAACACAAATTAACAGATTATATAGTATAACAGAGAAAGTGACAGCACTATGGAAAGAAAGATGAAGTAATGGGGAAAGGGGGGTTGGGGAAGGGTAGGGCAGAATCTGCAATTTTAAGTAGGCCTTCTTGAGAGCGTGGCAATAAAGCAAAGACTTGAAGGAGCAGAGGGAGTTGACCATAGATATATGGTAGAAGAACATCCCAGACAAAGGGAACAGCCAGGGGAAAGTCAAGAGTGGCTGGCTTACTCAACAAAGGGCAAAGACCAGCATGGCTAGAGCACAGGGAGCAAAGGAAAGAGCTGAGTTGGAAGTAGGAGGAATCCTACAAGTCCTCATAGGCAATTAGAAGGACTTCAGCTTGGTTACTTGATCTGTCGTCTCTCCTTCCCCAATAGGATCCTCTGGGCTTGAGATAGGTATAAGAAGAGAACACAAAGATATAAGGCCAGATGTTTCCAAACTCATTTTTCTTTTATTTTTTTCCTTTCCTCATTTTTATAAAGCCTCCCCACTTTTTCTTTTCCTTTGGCATTACTCAGTGAGGCATCCATTTTTCTGTCACTAACTTACAGGAGCAAATCATCCTATTTCCTTTCATTTTTCACCTCCACTCCAGGATCAAATACACATTCTGTTACATAGGGAAGCATAGTAATTACTCATACATCCCAGAATTTATAAATCTCTTTAACATCTAGATGGAAAGGAACGCCAATAACTTAACCAAGCCCCACCAAGGGAACACAGGATTCCCCTGGTAGGGATGGCAAGTTGTCTAGTTAAGAGTTTCAACACTTACTTATAACACTTACTAAGGCCCAAGATCGACTTTAGGGCTAGGGGTCAGGTGGGTAATAAGTTCAGTTCAAAACCCCAGGGAATTATGTAACCCGGGAATCTGTCCTCCTTCAGCCAGGTAACCACATTAGCTTCTGACAAACGTGATGGCTTCTGCCATCTGGGCACATCACAACCACAGCCTAAGTCTCCTTCTTTGGCAGCTTTTCCATAAGTAGGCAGGAAAACTGGTCGGAATTCTGTATGGACCAGAGTACTACCACCCACAGCCAGCATTTGTAACTCCAAATTCTCTAAGAGAACATGACCCAGTGAGACAAAATTCCTCCTTTCAAGGAAGCTTGAGAAGCCAACTTGCTCTTAATCCAAAAGCATTGCAGGCCTCCACACACCACTTCTACAAGGGCCATCAACCTCAACAAAACACCACTTTTTGGTTAAAAGGTTTGAGTCTACAGGTAAGAGATTTCTCCAGATCGTGCTTGGGGTTGAAATCCATGGGCTCATACCATAGCTTTTCACCTAAGACTGTGTTAGGAATGGATTATCTCAGAGGACAGAGCTAATGGGGAGTGTTTCCTCTGTATTCGGAGGGTGGGTGGGAAGAATGCAGAGGGAAAAGCCTAGACAGAATGTGAACCTTTCCTACTCTCTCTCACACTATTTATTCATTCTGCAAACACTAACTGAGCACCTACTACTTGTCCATCTGCTTAGAGATACCACAGACACAATAAATTTCTGCACAAATAAAAATCTAGGGGTGCCTGGGTGGGTCAGTTGGTTAAGCATCAAACTACTGATTTCAGTTCAGGTCACGATCTCAAGGTTGTGGGACCGAGCCCCGTGTTGGGCTCTGTGCTGAGCGTGAAACCTGCTTAGGATTCTCTCTCTCCCTCTGCCCCTTGCAGGAGTTCTCTCTCTCTCTCTTAAGAAAAAAAAAAAAAAAGAATGAATGAATGAATGAAAAAAGAGAAGCAATAAAAATCTACCCCAATGGTTCTCAACATTAGAGGCATATTGGAATTATTGGGGAGCTCCATTAAGCCTGATACCCATACCTGACCACAAAATAATTAAAACAGGATCTCTGTGGATGGATCCCAGGCATCACTTATTTTTCTTAAGCTAGTGATGCCAATGAGTAGACAAAGTTGAGCATCTCTGATCTAAAAGGAAGGGTTACTAGTAATGGATCCATGAAAGAAACACACACACTTGGAGCACATGGCTGGCTCAGTTGGTGGAGTGTGTGACCCTTGATCTCCAGGCTGTGAGTTCAAGCCCCACATCGGATGTGGAGAGAACTTAAAAATAAAATCTTAAACACACACACACACACACACACACACACACACACACTAATAGGAGCATGTCAGGAAGATTTATATGGATGAGGGGCCCTTCACGCAGGATGAGAGGAGGGGAAGAACAGTTCATTTCTGATGGAGAACACCATGTGTGTGCTCTGGAACATACTTCTTACCCCTTACCTCATGTATAGTTAAATATATAGGTGCCTGCTTTCTCCAAAACATTTTTATGGAATTTGAGACCAGTTGTACTCTCCTGAAGCTGGGTGGCAGAGGAGAAAAGAGAGAGGGTAACACCTTCTTTGTGTCAGAATTTTCTAGGATTTTTATGAAAGGGATAAAAGAACATGTATGGTTTAAAATTCTGAAATTACCACTATAAACAAATACATTATAAAATTATTCCCCCCCCCCTTTTTTTTTGAGCCTGTTGTTTATAGATCTCTGCTTGTCCCTTGCTTTTTTTAGCCATGGTATTTATCTTAAAAATTAAGCCTGGGCGCCTGGGTGGCTCAGTGGGTTAAAGCCTCTGCTTTCGGCTCAGGTCATGATCTCAGGGTCCTGGGATCGAGGCCCGCATCGGGCTCCCTGCTCAGCGGGGAGCCTGCTTCCCCCTCTCTCTCTGCCTGCCTCTCTGCCTCCTTGTGATCTCTCTCCCTCTGTGAAATAAATAAATAAAATCTTTAAAAAAAAAAATTAAGCCTAAATTAAAAACCGCCTAAATTAAAAACCAAAGGTTGAGAACCACTGGCCTAGAATAGATAAGACTTTGGGACTGAATCAAATAGGTGATGTACCTCTCCCTCCTGAAGCTCTGCTTGGTAAATAGAGTCCTGGAAATCTTCCCATTAGTAGTGTGGAAAGAGACAAGACCTTCCAGCAGCAAGACCTATAAACTAAAACATTCTTTCAGGCTATTCTGCCTTTTTCAGCTTCTGGAGGAGCAAAGAGGTCAGGGATAGAGAAAATGGGCAAGGGGAAAGACATGAAGTTTGAGGCTATCTACCATCACAAAAGAAACTGGCAGGAAACTCAGAAAGCATTCTCACTGAGCACTCTTGCAAGGGCTCTTAATTTTTCTCCACTGCCCCTCAACACCCTGCCCTCAACCAACTCACAGCAGCAACAGGTGAAGGAATGAAGGCAAAATGTGGGTCAGCAAAATGTTTCAGCTTAGGTTGAAGTTAGTAGAAAAGCCCCAGGAGAGTAGACGGCATCAATGCCATGGTCAAGAGGAAAAGACTTGCAGCTATAGAAATGCAGTTTCAAATCTTAGCTGCAACACTTACTGTGTGAACCTAGGGTGAATCACTTACCCCTTTCAAGCTTCCCAATCTATAAAGTAGATTTTAAAATACCTATCTCACAGGACTGTTGGGGGCATTAACCAATTAATGTGGGTAGATGCTGAATAAATGAAAGTAGTAATAAAGATTATGGTGGCACTGATAATGATAACATTCTAGGAGAACTTTGTTAGGTGAACAGTGAGGTCATGATGAACTATGACAGTTAACACTTTAAAGCAAGGACTTGAAGAGGATGCAACCAATGGAAGTAGTTTGAGGATACTGGCCCCAATCATTATGCAAGAGGCTATAGCTCTTACTGAACAAAAGAGTGGACAGCTTATAAGCTATATAAAAAGTTATGCTCCTTAAAGAATAAATTGGCTCCATTTCCACTATAGGTAAGAGCAGTGGGAAGTCATTCAAAGGCTTACTGGGTGATCTTGGTGGACATTTTTATAACAAAATAGAAGTGATGGCCATATATACAATCACCTAGCAAGAACACAATACATTAAAACATATGGCGTATGATCAAGGCAACACTTAGAGGAAAACATACACCCTTAAATGCATTTATGGGGAAAACACAAAGATTAAAAATTAACTACTTGTTCAACTCAATAATCTAGAAAAAGAGTAACAAAATAAACAAGAAACACTGACGAAAGGTACTAATGTAAAAAAAATCTAGGGAAATCAGTAACAAACAAAATCATATACCTAACGAGTATAATAAATTGTAGATTTCTGAAAAGACCATTCAAATAAACAAACTCTTAGGGCGCCTGGGCGGCTCAGTGGGTTAAGCCTCTGCCTTCAGCTCGGGTCATGATCTCAGGGTCCTGGGATGGAGCCCTGCATTGGGCTCTCTGCTTGGCGGGGAGCCTGCTTCCCCCTCTCCCTGCCTGCCTCTCTGCCTACTTGTGATCTCTCTCTCTCTGTCAAATAAATAAATAAAATCTTAAAAAAAAACAACTCTTGACAACTCTAATGAAGGCGGAGAAAAACACAGCAATGAGAAAGGAGATAAAACTACAGATTTATTTTGTAACTAAAATAAGTACTCTGTAGAACTTTATATCAACAAATATGAAAAACTAGATGAAACGAGTGACTTCCTAGGAAAATAGAAATTATCAAACCTCATTTAGTGGGTAGTGAAGTCTGACAACCCTAGAAGATAAAGAAAAGGTAGTCAAAGATATAAAAAAGGCCAGGATCAGATGGTTTTATAGGTAAATTCCAGTTAACTCTCAAGAACGATCCAAAATAAATATAATGCGAATCACATGTAAAATTTTTAATTTTTGGGATGCCTGGGTGGCTCAGTTGGTTGGGCATCTGCCATCAGCTCAGGTCATGATCCCAGGCTCCTAGGATCAAGTCCCACATCAGGCTACTTGCTCAGCAGAGAGCTTCCTTCTCCCTCTGTCCATCTCTCTTTCTGACAAATAAATAAATAAAATATTTAAAATAAATAAATATATAAATAAATAAAAATAAAATTTTTAATTTTCTAGTAGCCACATTTTAAAAAGTAAAAAAAAAGGAAAAGTATAATAATAAAATTATTTAATACAGTACATCCAAAATATTACCATTTCAACATATAATTAGAATAAAAATATTATTAATAAGACATTTTGGGCGCCTGGGTGGCTCAGTGGGTTAAAGCCTCTGCTTTTGGTTCAGGTCATGATCTCAGGGTCCTGGGATCGAGGCCCGCATCGGGCTCTCTGCTCAGCAGGGAGCCTGCTTCCCCTTCTCTCTCTGCCTGCCTCTCTGCCTCCTTATGATCTCTCTCCCTCTGTGAAATAAATAAATAAAAATCTTAAAAAAAAAAAGACATTTTACTTATTTTTTATGCTAAGTCTTCAAAATCCAAGGCATATATGAACAGCACATTTCAATTGAGACTAGTTATGTTTCAGGTGCTCCATGGTCATCTGTGGTGAGTGGCTACCATATTGGACAGCAGGGGACCACACTACTCCTTTTATTGTAAATTGTATCAGAGCATTAGAAAAAGATGAAAAACTCACATGTCATTCTATGAATCCAGTATAACCCTAACACAAAAATAGAAAGAGAGCAAAAAACATCAAAAATTCACTAGCCCAATCACACACACACACAAAAACTCACAAAAAGGAAATGAAATATTTGTAAATTAAATACAATAGTACACAATTAAAAACACGCATTTTGGCACATAAAAGCTGAGTAAAGTTTATTACAAAGATAATCCTTTCAAACAAATTAATTATATTAACAAATTAAGAAAAAAATAATTACAATTGATGCCCAAAAAGCTTTTCATAAAATCCAGTTATCAATTTCTGATTTTTAAAAATAGTAAATTTGTCACAGAGAATTACCTTAACTTGAAAATAAACACTATACTAAACAAAGAGACACATCATTCCTATTAAAGTTACCAAAACAAGGAGGCCCTCGATACATCCACCATTCAATACTGTCCTGGAAATACACAAAAACTATAAAAATTGGCATACAATCCTTGGAGATTATAAAGAAATCAATAAATTGGCTAGATAATAGGATCAACATATAAAACTCAGAAACTTTTCTCTGTATCAGCAATAACCACTTTGAAAATATAATAGGGAAAAAAAATCCTAATAGCAAAAGCCATCAGATACTTAGGAACAAATCCTCAAGGAGAAGAGTAAGATCTATGTACACAAAGGTACAGCTTTCTACTAAAGATTAGATGAACTTCTTCACTGAAACAAGGAAATATGCAGTATTCAGGATAGGAAGACACCATATTGTAAACATATCAGTTCTCCTTTAATTAATCCGTGAGTTCCATAACCAGTACTTACAACATATGTAACAAAGTACTGATATCAAAATATATAAAGATCATCTATAAAACAATAAGAAAAAGGCACAGCCTAACTGAAAAAATTTGCAGATCCAGGTGATTCCAAGAAAAATGAATGCTAATGGCAAATAAACCTACAAAATGGTCAAAGTAACTAGTAATGGAGAAATGGAAAATCAAAAGTCCTGTGACATATTTCCTCAGACTAATTAAATTGGCAAAAATAAATAAATAAAAGGTTGACACTGATACCTAAAGTTGACCAAGATGTGAGGAAACACATACCCTCGTGTACCCTGTGTGGGAGGAGACACTGGTAGAGTCTTTCAGAGACCAAACCGCAATGTTCAAGCCCTTTGGCCCAAGTGCACTACTTGGAAGCTTTCCTACGGACATACTCACATGTGCTCAATGATATTCCTATACCATTTATTAGAGCACAAGAAAAATATGTCCGGTTAAAGCTGATCAGTAAGAAAAGAATTTATTGTTATGTAGATTGGGGGACCCGGAATGGCTCAGCCAGTTAAGTGGCTGCCTTTGGCTCAGGTCATGATCCTAAGGTCCCTGGGATCAAGTCCTGCATCAGGAAGCCTGCTTCTCCCTCTACGTGATGCTCCCCCTGCTTGTGCTCTCTCTCTCTCTCTGATTTAAAAAAAAAAAAAAGTTATGTAGATTGGTACCACAGACTATTATGCAACCTTTATCCATCCGTACAGCTAACTGTGTAGACTTGGAACCTCTCTAGGTCCTAGTAAAAGGCTGAAAAAGAAAACAATAGAATAATACAAAGTATAATCCAGTATCTCTTTTTAAAAAAAGTAAGTGAATAAGCAATTTAAACATATATGTATTTGGATACACAGAGAAACTAAACAGATGCATACTTATTGGGGGGTGCAAAATTAGGGGAGGAAAGGGACATTCACATTGTACTTTATATTCTTCTCTATAGTTCATATTCATGGGTTGCTTGCTAATTTTCTTTAACATTAATTCATCTGACGGGAAATCATAATTCCAGAAAAATTCCAATGACAATAAAAGAGGCCCAGTATAAATCATTTGTGGGGGAGGTAGGGTAGAAACCACATCCTTATCACAAACCACATTTAAGAACTCAAGGATCCAAAACTTTTCTCCCTGTGGGGTTGCTTATAAAAGCCTTTACTGAGGTTCAAGCCAAAAAGTAACAAGCCTGCAATTCTTAAAAAAGACAATATAGATTTTTAGAGATATAAATCTTAACTTCACTATTGCAACAGACTTAGAGTAATCAGCCCAGAAAGAAAAGTTTATTCCCCTTCTTGTCTTAACATGACAGGGAAGAATGGCCGTGTTCATGGGAGGCTGAAAATGGGTCACAGATCTCATGGCAGAGAGATTCTGGAAGAATAAAGTCTTGTATTGCCCTTACTAATAAAAAACGTTACATCCCAAATATTAACCACACTTATTTAAGCTACTTGTGACAGAAGTGCTTAATGAATTCAACCAACAATAAACACTCACAAACATAACTGAATAAAGGACTTTTTCTTTCAAAACTGGCTCCCTTTGCTTCCCCCACTGAGTCCTGGGATCCCAGCAGCCTTCACAAAGTAGACTTTTATGTCTTTTGTTCTGAACAAACGAGACTTTTTCCAAATAAATAGAAAATTCCCTGAAAACTAATAGGAAGATAAAAAGGACAGAGAGAGCAAAGGAGAGAGGAAGAAAACACAGGAAAACACTGAGAAGTCTGAGCATTTTGTCAGCCTCACAGCCCTGCAACTGTGCTGGCCAGGATGGGGCAGCCAGCCCCAAGTCAGGGACCCAGTCTTCAAAAGGTAGCAAATCCAAGTTGGGAATGCCTTATAAGCATAAAATAAACACTGGATTTCAAAGACTTAGTGTCAAAAGCAAAAGAAGAATGTTAAAATATCTCATTCAGAATTATTTTCTATTGATTACACATTATAATGATATTGTGGAATATTAGGTTAAAGAATATTACACTTTGGGGCTCCTGGGTGGCTCAGTGGGTTAAAGCCTCTGCCTTCGGCTCAGGTCATGATCTCAGGGTCCTGGGATCGAGCCCAGTGTCGGGCTCTCTGCTCGGCAGGGAGCCTGCTTCCTCCTCTCTCTGCCTGCCTCTCTGCGTACTTGTGATCTCTCTCTCTGTGAAATAAATAAAATCTTTAAAAAAAAAAAAGAATATTACACTTAATAAAATTTAATGGTTGATTTTTCTCTCTCCTTTTTACTGTGTTGGATGGAGTGGATTGAACAGTATCCCCCTAAGAGCATGCCCACGTGGAACCCCACATGGGGTCTTATTTGAAAACAGAGATGAGGGCGCCTGGGTGGCTCAGTGGGTTAAAGCTTCTGCTTTCAGCTCAGGTCATGATCTCAGGGTCCTGGGATCGAGGCCCGCATCGGGCTCCCTGCTCGGCGGGGAGCCTGCTTCCTCCTCTCTCTCTGCCTGCCTCTCTGCCTACTTGTGATCTGATCTCTCTCTCTGTGTCAAATAAATAAATAAAATCTTTAAAAAAAAAAAAAGAAAAAAAAAGAAAACAGAGATGATTTTTGTAGATATGATTACTTAAGGATGTTGAGATGAAATTATCCTGGACTTAGACAGGTCTCCAAAACCAGTAACTGGTGCTTTCATAAAAGAAAGGAGAGGGAGATTTGGACCCTGAGTCATAGACACACAGGCCATGTGAAACCAGAGGCAAAGACTCATTCCTTGGAGTGATACATCTATACACCATGGAATGCCAAGGACTGCCAGGAGGCACAAAAGGATTCTTCCCAGAGCCTCTGGAGGGAGTGTGGCCCTACTGACACCAGCAGCCAAAAATGTGAATGAGGGAAGTTTCTGTTGCTTAGCCCACCTTGTTGGTGATAATTTGTTATAGCAGTCTTAGTAAACTAATACACGTGGCGAGTAGAAAATGTTAAGTTACATATGTGGCTCATACTCTATTTCTATTGGACATCACTGCACTAGAGTTTAAAAGGGATCTACCCCCCCCCCAAAAAAACCCAAGTCTTTGCTATGGACCCTAACAGCTTACACCTAAAATAGTCCCAACATTTCCTAAGTGGTTCTAAGTGGTTCAAGTTATATCGCTCTAAGATATCTGGAAATTCCTTGAGCCTGGCACACTTGTTTCAGGATTTTTTTTTTTTTTTGGTAGGATATACAAAGTAGTTCCTACTGTACTTGTGTACAGGCACCATGGGAAACTTGGAAACCTCAGCACACAAAAGTTTTAATACGTGTGGGACTTCTTGCCCAGTTTACTAAAGAGGACATACTAAGTCCTTTAAAAAACATTCAATGCCATTATCCTTGACTGCCAACAAAACACTTTCTGCCATGTGTTCCAAGCTGCCGCCGCCATGCCCTCTGCCTTGGCCTTTATATCTACTTCCCAGATGTGCAGGCCCAGCCACTGTGCGTCCAGATAACAGGTTTTCCTTCAAAGCACCTTTCCCATGTCTCTCCTCAATTAGGCAAGACAGCTGCGATCTACGGGAACTCCCATGGGGATTGGCCTTGAGGCTTTAACAGAGCACCAGCTGAAGGACAACCTTTTCGGGAGTGTGCTGCCAAGCCAATTACTGCAGCAGCTAACAACCCGGGCACAAGGAGGGGAAAGCTGCCCAGATGACTTCATCTCCCCCAAGAGCAAGTCTCTGCAGACATGGCAGAACCAAGAAGAAAAGGCCCCTGGATTGCTTCAACAGGCCCAGGATAAAAATGGTTTTGCCCCAGTAGGATCCAGAGTTACATGGCAAGAGAATTCAACAGCCTTTGTTGTAGTCTACAGAAGCCAGGACAGAGGATGAGAAGGAAGCTAAACTGGATAAACAAGTGATCGTGACTCAGAGGACAGATAGACAAGGGAGTAGGGTGCTTACAGTTCACTCAGTGGCGATGAGATGGGCGTGAAGATATTTGGGTGACATCCAGAGGAGCAAGAGAAAGACAGCCAAGCTGACTAGCAGGATTCAGTCATGCTTAAAATACTGGTAAGTCCTATTTGCTGGAAAACTGAAATCATCACAGCAAGAACACACTGAAAGGAAATTTATGGGGTAAAACTATGAATCCAACATTCATTAAGCACCTAAAATGAGAAAAGCACTTGAATACTTGTTCTTATCTCATTCTGTATGAGGAAAGTATTAATTATTCTCATTATTCAGAAGAGAAAACTGAGGCTCTAAGGTGTTAAGAGATTTGCCTGAACTTTTCCAGTCTACCCTGCAGAAGCACTGGGTTTGTTCAGGCAGATATCTGTGGTCCTATGGTTGTGTGTGGAGGCCTCACTCCATTTTACTACCTCTCTGCTCTGGGTTAGACAAACGTAGAATGTTTAAAAGTCAACACCAAAACCATTATGGGATACAACTTCATTTCCTCAAGGATGCCTATAATCAAAAGAGCAGACCAAAAAAATGTTGACAAGGACATAGAGAAATGGGAATCTTCAAACAATGCTGGCGGGAATGTAAAATGGTAGCCACTATAGAAAGGAGTTTGGTGGTTTCTTAAAAAGTTAAACACAGACCAATGGAATAGAATAGAGAGACCAAAAATAAACCCTCACATAAAAATCAAATGATTTTTGAGGTGCCTCGGTGGCTCAGTCATTAAGCATCTGCCTTCAGCTCAGGTCATGATCCCAGGACCCTGGGATTGAGCCCGCATTGGGCTCCCTGCTCAGCGAGAAGCCTGCTTCTTCCTCTCCCACTCCCCCTCCCCCTGCTTGTGTTCCTTCTCTGGCTATCTCTCTCTCTGTCAAATAAATAAATAAAATCTAAAAAAAAAAAAAAAATCAAATTATTTTTGCCAAGACCATTCAATGGGGAAAGGACAGTTTTTTTCAACAAATGACTTTAGAAAAACTGGATATTCACCTGAAGAAACTGTTTGACCCTTGCCTCACACTATATACAAATATTACCTCCAAATGGATCAAAGACTTAAACATAAAACCTAAACTATAGAACTCTTAAAAGAAAACAGAGGAAAAGCTTCATGACATTGAATTCGGCAATAATTTCTTGATAGGACACCAAAAACATATGCAACAAAAGAAAAAAATAAACTGGACTTAATCAAAACTAAAAACTTCTGTGCATCAAAAAATACAATCAATAGAGTGAAAATGCAACCCACAGAATTTAAAAAAAAAAAAAAACTTCCAGTCAAATACCAGATAAGAGGTTAATATCCGGATTATATAAAGAACTCCTAGGGGCGCCTGGGTGGCTCAGTGGGTTAAAGCCTCTGCCTTCGGCCCAGGTCATGATCTCAGGGTCCTGGGATTGAGCCCCCGCATCGGGCTCCCTGCTCAGCAGGGAGCCTGCTTCCTCCTCTCTCTCTGTCTACTTGTAATCTCTCTGTCAAATAAATAAATAAAAATCTTATAAAAAAAAAAAAAAAAACTCCTACAACTCAGCAACAAAAGAATAAACAACCCAAGAGAAAAATGGGCAAAAGACTTGAACAGACACTTCTCCAAAGACATACAAATGGTCAATAAATACATGAAAAAATACTCAATATCACTAATCCTTAGGGAAATGCAAATCAAAACCACCATGAGATACCCCTCATACTCATTAGGATGGCTATTAACAAAAACACTCAAAAGAACAAGTGCTGGTGAGGATGCAGAGAAAGAGGAACTTTCGTGCATTGTTGGTAGAAAGGAAAATTGGCCAGGCACCACGAAAAACAGTATGACCAGTTCCTCAAAATATTAAAAATAGAATTACCATATGATCTAGCAATTCCACTTCTGGGTATATACCCCAAAGAATTGAAAGCAGGAACTTAAATATTTAACTTCACACCCAAGTTCACAAAAACATTATTTATAATAACCAAAAGGTAGAAGTAACCCAAGTGTCCACTGACAGAGAATGGATAAACAAACTGTAGTATATGAATAGAAGGGAATACTATTCAGCCTTAAAAAAGAAAAGAAATTCTGACACGTTTCAACGTGATGAACCTTGAGGGCAGTGTGTTAGGTAAAATGAGCCAGTCACAAAACGACAAATACTGTATGGCTCCACTTGTTTGAGATACCTAGAGTAGACAGATCACAGAAAAGTCAGTAGACTATGATATGCCAGCAGTTGAGGGGAAGGAGGAATGAGAATTATTGTTTAATGGGTATAAAGTTTCAGTTTGGGAAGATGATATGAGTTTGTAGATAGTGGCAGTTAGTGATGGTGGCACAACAATATGAGTTTTCTTTTTTCTTTTTTAAAAGATGTTATTTATTTGAGAGAGAGAGAGAGACAGCACAAGTGGGGAGAGGAGCAGAAGGACAGGCAGACTGCCCTCTGAGCATGGAGTCCAACTATCCCAGGACTCAGACCATGACCTGAGCCAAAGTCAGACGCTTACCTGACCGAGCCACCCAGGTGCCCCACCAACATGAGTTTTTTAGTGCTAATAAATGATACATATAAAAATGGTTAAGATGGTATATTTTATGTGATGTGTATTTTGCCACAACTTAAAAAAAGACATTTTTATTTTTAAGATTTTTATTTATTTTTTTGACACAGAGAGAGAGAGATCAGATCACGAGTAGGCAGAGAGGCAGGCAGAGAGAGAGGAGGAAGCAGGCTCCCCGCTGAGCAGGGAGCCCGATGCGGGCCTCGATCCCAGGACCCTGAGATCATGACCTGAGCTGAAGGCAGAGGCTTTAACCCACTGAGCCACCCAGGTGCCCCAAAAAAAGACATTTTTAAAAGTTAAACATAAATTTTACCATAATGCCCTCAAACCTATTCCAAAGTATCTGCCTGAGAGAAATGAAACATATATCCATACAAAGCTTTGCACACACATGTCCACTCAACATTATTCATATCAGTGAGCCAAAAGGTGGAAAGCATTCAAATGTCCATCCATTGGTGAATACATAAACAAAATATGGGATCCCCACACAGGAGATTATTATTTGGCATTAAAAAAGAATGAGATGCTGATATATATGCTATATGAATGAGCCTCAAAAATATTATGCTAAAAAGCCAGGCCCATACTGTATAATTCCATTTATATCAGTTCCAAAAAAGGCAAATTTATAGACATAGAAAGTANTCGAGGCCCACATCGGGCTCTCTGCTTGGCAGGGAGCCTGCTTCCTCCTCTCTCTCTGCCTGCCTCTCTGCCTACTTGTGATCTGATCTCTCTCTCTCTCTCTCTCTCTCTGTCAAATAAAAAAAATAAATAAATAAATAAATAAATAAATAAATCTTTAAAAAAAAAAAAAAAAATATTATGCTAAAAAGCCAGGCCCATACTGTATAATTCCATTTATATCAGTTCCAAAAAAGGCAAATTTATAGACATAGAAAGTAGACTGATTTGTCTGAGGCTGGAGTGAAAACAGGTTCGACTGCAAATGGACATAAGGATCTTTTGGGGGAGATGGAAATCTAAAACTCAATTTTCCTAAAAGTCACTGAATTGTGAACTTGGTTACCACAGACTTCTAGGGCATCCAATTATATCTCACTAAAGTTTTTTAAAAAGGCAAGAATTGGGGCCACCTGGGTGACACAGTTGGTTGAGTGTCTGACTCTTGGCCTTGGGTTGTGATCTCAGGTCCATGCAAATTTAGCATGGAGTCCATTTGGACCTCCCTCTCCCTTTGCCCCTCCCCGCTAAAATAAATAAATAAGTCTTAAAAGTATAAAAATTTAAAAATTAAAAGGCAAGAACTGCTAATAACTAGTTATCCTTTCAAATACAGGTCTTCTGCAAAGTTTTGCCAAAAATGTGTCCCAAAACTGAGGTATATTTTCTCCGCACAAATTAAAGAAGCTTAATAAGCTACATTTGGGGGGTGGGGAGACCAGCAAATGGGGGTCTCCATCTCTGTCCTTCCCTGATCTGAAAAAGCAAAAGAAGTTAGTGTCTAGGTAGCTCCAGCTCCACTGTCAGAATTTATCTTGGCAAAAGGGCAATGACAGGAATAAGTCATTAAGCAGGTTGCCCTGTTTTTAAAATGAATGGAGACTTTGAAACAATTAAAACTTGCTAATAAGGAAGCTGTATTCACTGATGCTTCTTTTGGGCTCCCTCATTCAACACTCTTGACTTGCAACTTTCTGGCATGTTCACAGCTCCATTCAAGCCTAACTAGACTCTAAATGGATTTCTGTACAGTGGATCTAGTTCCCCTCCTTGGACTGTAGTATAAACTGAGGGTGCAGCCTGGGGAGGTGGGGGGAGACGGACATGTTCTGGAGGTCAAGAAAGGGAGTGAAAGCCAGGATGCAAGAGGACAGGGGAGAGGGCTAACATTTTCATTTACCACCACAGTGAGCTGCCTGAATTTTCCTCTTAAAGGTGTGCATACATTTACTCTGGGAAAAAAAACAACAACAACTTTTAATCCTATTTTAAAACAACAACACCTGAAGTCCAGGTGAGCAGCTGTGATCCCAGTAAGTTTGGAAGTGAACTGCTTTGGAAGCAATCTGGATAATGCTCTGGTGATCTGGAGCAGTGCTTCTCAGACTTCAATCTGCTCCTGAATCATCCAGGAAATCTTAAAATGCAGATTCAGATTCAGTAAGTCTAAGGTGAGCCCAAGATGCTGCTTTTCTAAAAAGTTCCCAGGTGAGGACCACACTTGGAGTAGCAAAGACCTGAAAGGAGAAAGTGGTCTGATAGATGCGTTGACACCTTCCTCTTTTCCCAGGATGAACGTCAGTTTTCTGTATTCGGTTTAAATGTAAATGGCTAGCTAATCCTTTCTGGGACAGAAATTCTTTCTTTCTCCACTGTGACAATCCTTTCAGTTCACACAATTGTACATGGAAATCCAGCAGACACCATAAAGCTAGGACTTGAAACTGGGATTTTAAAAATCTGGGCACTTTTTTTTTTCTTAAAGATTTTATTTTTAAGTAATCTCTACACCCAACGTGGGGCTCAAACTCACCACCGCAAGATCAAGAGTTACATACTGCACCAACTGAGCCAGACAGATGTCCCCAAAACCTGGGTACTTTTGGCGCAAGTGAAAAGGAGAAGGTGGGAGTGGGTGTGGGAGACTTCCCTCAGGAGACAAATTTGACTGGAATTGAAAGTAAAAACAGAAGTGGAAGGGGAGAAAAGATAACCAGTGTGCTAATTCAGGCAGAAACGTCTCTGAAGACCTTAATGAACAGTGCCATTTTGGTCTGGAAAGTCACAAGGACACAAAGCAAATACTGCAGAGTGGTCAAGGATACAGAGTGGTCAAGGAAAATACGCCATGAGGAAATGACCCAGGTATAAACACCCTATTTAAACGCTCCTCTTCCAAACTCTCTGAGATGACTCCAACATCAAATCAACAGAAAACCTTCCTGACCTTGCTGTCTGGAAAAAATCCTAGGCCTCGGCTGGAGCTCAGTCAGGAACTGCCCTCTTCACGCTAAATAATCAGGTCTGACTGAATCAAAGGCCCAACCCTCAGGCATTACCTAAAAAGGTGCTAAATGACTCCAGATGGCCTAGGGATGGGCCTGACCCTGGATCACTTCTGAGTCCAGTCTCCAGGACCAACCCAAGCACACATCACCCCTGGAAGGGCCTTGAGAGGTCCTGAATGACACCAAGGCCAAGAAACTGGTGCCCAGAACCCTAAATCCCAGACAATCCCTGAATCTCTTCTAATACACACAGAACTAATCTCAGACTTTATGGGTGAACTTGCCAATGCAGACGGCTCAGTCGTCAACAGTGGAAAGACTTGTCAAACTGCGTGGCTGACATGGAGCAAGCCAGACAACCAGCTGACAGACTGAATTTTTCACTCTTCAGCCTGTTGTTCTGGCACCAAGTCAGCCAGGATGAGCAAAACAAACAGTGCCATATATGCTGCTTCCTTGGACAGCTCACACTCTCATGGTACATCCATCATCATCCGGGCTGATGCCTCGCAACTCCACACAACCAGCCCAACCTGCAAACCAGAACTTCCAGCCTGCGTTCCTACTGCCCACACCCGGCATCTCTGCCCAGGAAGCTCTACATTAGGCTCACCCTCAACCCCCACACCCCTTTGCAACTAGCCTATCCTCTTCAGTGCCATCCACCTTTCTCCCAGTTCCTGAGGCTCCGTACATCTGCATTCAATGCCCTGACCCAAGGCCATCTGACTCTTCTTTCCAAGTCTCTCCCAGATCGATGCCTTCTCCCTTCTCACTGGCAGGGCCCTTATTAGCTGGTCAGAAGAAACAGCTTTCTCCTCACCTTCCATACATCCCCACTCCTGCTCCATCTAACATGCATGGGACCCATCACCTCTGCTCTACAATGCCAGCTAACAACATCCAGCATTCCTGCCTAATACTTCCCAAGGCAATGTTAGCCAACACCATCTTGTTTTCCCTTCCCAATAACCCCACAGGGCAAGTAATTCAATGCTGACAGAAGGGGCGTGGCTTGCCTGAGCTACCCCAGCTGGCAAAGAAGCAGGGAGCCAAAACCAAAACCTAGAACTTTTCGCTGACACTCTCAAATATCTCGAGTCTCCTCCTTAAAGTGCAAAGACTTGCTACTATTAAATGAATTCAGTCCAAAATTTTCTACCTGAAATTCGAGACTTTCTATCAGCTGGTTTCTTCTTTACCCAGAGAGAGGTTCCTTCTCCTCCCCACAATTTCTGTGTACTTGTTTTTCCTTTTTCTTCAATCTGGCTGGTCTCTTTATTAAGATCCTAGGTATTATTTAGCTCTGCTTTTAACTGTAATAGTAGCTACCATTTTTCGAGCACTTAGGCTATTCCAGATACTAAACCGAACTGCTAAGTGGATTATCTCATTTAATTATCAAAACAACACTTGACTACTAAAAGACACACCTAATTTAACACATCCGGAAAAAGGACTCTTGATGCTTGTCTACTTCAAAAGTGGCCTCTCCTGTGGTCCTGCCCAACTTCCTAAATGGAGCCACCACCCTTTCCATTGCTCAAGCCAAAATCCTAGATATGTGGTTCATTTCTATCTTGTGCTCACTGCCATCCCCACAACAAATCCAGTTCTGTTGCATCTACTATTCTCCCCCACCCACTACCATCACCCTCGTGCAAGCCACCATCCACTGTCTACCCACGCGGCCGTAACTTCAACCAGCTCTCTTTCTCCTGCACACTTTACTCACCTCAAAGCAGCCAAAGGGGACGCTTTAAAACACCAATCTTTTCTGAATGCATCTGAAACGGCCCAGATGCTCAAGAGCAGGTGAAGAGACGAACAAACCGGTACATCCATACAGGGCAATACCTCTCAGCAATAAAAAGAAATTAACCGCTGATGCATGCAACACGGATGACTCTCAAACATACTATACTGAGTGAAAGAAGAACAGTATGTACTGTGTGGCATCATTTATATAAAATCCTAGGGTATCAAAACTAATATCATGACGCAAAGTAGATCAATGGTTACTTCTAAGGGTGAAGCATTCGAATGGCAAGGAGCAGAAGGGAACTTTGTAGGGTGATTAAAATTTTCTGGGTCTTGATATGCATTTAGTGAAATGATCAGCACTGGAAATCAAATCATTGCACTGTGTGAAAATTATACATACTCGGCCATCTGGCCCCATCCACCTCTCACTTCATCTCCTACACTCGTCCCCTTGACCCCCATCCAGCCGCAAGGGTCACCTGGCCACCTCGAGCGTGCCAAGCCATTTCTGCCCCCGAGTGTTTGCACGCCCCACCTGGCACCCTCTCCCCCCCCCGCCAAACACACATCCCCACCCCCAGTGGCTGGCTTTTTGTTATCATTCAGACCCCAAACCCTGTCTCCCCCACAGAGAGATCTTTCTGGGCACGTATTGCAAGAACTCCCCAGGCACTCTCATTTACTTCTCTGTTTTCATTCTCTGGGTGGCATGTGGCACTTACCACTTTCTGTTATTTTCTTGTTTACTGTCTGCTTCTGCTACCAGAAGCAAGCCCTACAAGAGTAAAAAACCCATCTGTCACTGTATCCCCAGCCTCTAAATCAATGCCTGGCACATGATAGAACAGTTTGTTGAATGAATGGGTAAAGCTGACAATATTATGCTCTCCGTTTTACAGCTACGGAATCTGAGGCTTGTAAAGGGTAAGTCATCTCCCCATGGTCACAGAGTGAGGAAGCAGCACATCAGTGTTCAAACCCAGGCAGTCTGTTCCCTGGGTCCACGTTCCAAACCACTCTGATGTCTTGCTTCCTTCACTTCTGCTTCTCTGTTGTTTTACACTGTTTGCTCTCCCTAGGCTGAGCCTCTCTTCTACACTTCTACGCGCCCCCAGCTTATACTGAGTTTTCTCTGTGTTGACTTCATGCCTGCTCATTCACTTGAATTTGTCTTTCCCTCTATACCTGTCTCCCCAACAAGATGAGGGGCTCCTTGTGGCTTTCACTTCCTTTTGTCACTCACCACCCACCAGGGCAGAGCCTGGGCACAGGCACCTAACCAATACGCATGGATGTGTTCCCTTGGAGGTGGGGTGAGTCAGGTAGTTCTGTGGGTATGTGCAAATCCTGGGTTACATGACTCACTTTGCTATTTCAAAGTAATGCTGACCTTGGCTTCCTTGGCATTCTGCCATCCCGTTTCAACACCAGCTTGTTAGAGCTAATGCAAATTAGAGCTGCCACCATCAGTCACTATGATACTACTCCGGTCTCATCCCTGTACTTCTGGAATCTCCTGCATACCACGGAAGCTTCTTAGAAGGCTGCGTAGGCCAAGAGCAGGCAATGATGGGGGCTTTCGAGGAGAACCGGGTGGAGAACTAATGGAAGCATCCCCACATGTCCTGTCCCGAGGTCACTGAAGAGATTACTCAAAGCCTCTCCTAAGGTCAGGTGGCATATCATTCCATATGGATCATTAGAGACATTATTCACACATTTTGCGAAATACATGCATTCATCTCCTGATTAAAAAAATAATAAGCCCTCTGTCTGGGCATCTGGGTACAAACAGAAGAACATATTAAGGAAAGCCCATGGTAACCTTTAGTTTAAGTGGCAGCAAAGCAACAAAAAATATAAATAGTAGTTAGAAAACACGTCTTTGTAGGTGATTATTTTTCTAGTTCACTAACACCATATAGACTTTTATATAATATATGGCAGGGCCTTTTCTTACTTCATAGGTTTTGGGTGTTTTGTTTTGTTTTGTTTTGTTTTAAGATTTGTTTATTTAGGGGCACCTGGGTGGCTCAGTCATTAAGCATCTGTCTTCAGCTCGTGTCATGATCCCAGGGTCCTGGAATCAAGCCCCGCGCTGGGCTCTCTCTGCTCAGCGGGAAGCCTGCTTCTCCCTCTCCCACTCCCCCTACTTGTGTTCCCTCTCTTGCTGTGTTTTTCTCTGTCCGATAAATTAAAAAACCTTTTTTTTTAAAAAAGATTTTAAAAATTTTATTTGAGAGAGTGAGTGAGAGAGAGCGTGAGCACAAGCAGGGGAGGAGTAGAAGGAGAGGAAGAAGCAGACTCCCTCCTGAGCAGGGAGCCCAATGCAGGGCTCAATCCTGGTCTGGGGACAACAGGATCATGCCCTGAGCCAAAGGCAGATGTTTAACTGACTGAGCCACCCAGGCGCCCCCCACTTCATAGGTTTTAATTCCAGTGGTCTCAAAACACAACTCCCTTGTGAGAATTTACTTCCAATTTGCAGAAGAGGAACTGGTGGTCAGAGAAGTTCACACCATTCACTCAGAGAAGGACTGAAAGTGGGTGTGACTCTCCTTGCTCTATCTTGTAGAAATCCAGACCATCAGACAAGTGCTGAAGGTCACCAGGTCTGCTGTAAGCTCACAGGGAACCGCACTTAGCTACAGGGTCAGAAGATGCTGTTCCAGCTCCAGCTTGGGGCTGCCCTGCTCCTTGGACCACATGGTTTGGGGCACATTACTAAACCTCTCTGAACCTCATTTACTTTGTCTCTACAACACAATTTCCTTTCTTACAATCTCACAAAGACTGTGACTATGAAATTCACTGTGAATATGACATTACCCATCTAGTCAACAAATTATGTATTAAGCACCTACCAGGTGCGAAGCGCAGTCACCGGGCCTAGGATAGGAAGTGAACCAAAGTCCCTGCTTCACAGAACTTCTACTTTCCCAAAGGAAACAATATGATATCATGTGAGAGAGAGAGAGAGAGAGAGAGAGAGAGAGAGAGAGAGAGAGAGTGTGTGTGTGTGTGTATACATATACGATTTACAAGTGTTGAAAAATGCAGTAAATGAAAACAAAACAGGTAACCTTAGAGAGTGCTGGGGTGCTGCTCTTTTTGGCAGGGGGTGGTCAGGAAGGCTTCTCAGAAAAGTTGGCATTTGAGAAGAGACCAGAATGACGTCTCTCATCGGTGTGAAGTCACACCAATACCTGGAGAAAAAGAATGTGCACTGCAGGGGGTATCAGCACATATAATTAAGTGCCAGAGATTAAATCAATTCAGTATTATACAGATTCAAGGGGCACCTGAGTGGCTCAGTCAGTTGGTTTCGGCTCAGGTCATGATCTCAGGGTCCTGGGATTGAGCCCCACACTGGACTCCACGCTCAGCAGAGAATCTGCTTGAGATTCTCTCTCTCTCTCCCCCTCTCCCACTGCCCCTCCCCCTTATGTGTGCATTCTCTCTCTCTCTACAGAAATAAATCTTTAAAAATATAGAAAGATTCAATTCTATTTCAATTGTGATGAAAGGTGAGAATTGTCATAAGGAATTTAGACAGGAGCTACCTAAGCAGAAATTTAAAGAAGTCCATGGAAATAAATGTAGGATAAATGGCAAAAGGCATAATGTAACACCCCCATGTACATGTGCACACAAGTAAAAAAGACAAAAATCCTGTTGTGTTAAATACATTAACTACAGAACAGACTACTTCATAAGTGGACAGTCCATTGAGTAGTAAGCTTACATATTTCACAGGAGTTTTCAAGGATGAGCTGTTAATGCCAAAATTGTGTTTTGAGTAATAGTGTAAATCTGTGTTCCTCATGCCACTCTTGGAAAGAGGTGGCCTCGCACTTCTGGGGATGGTGGATGTGGGGGGAAGGAGGGTGAAGGAGAATGATCTCTTTCGTGCATCTCCATCCCCTAGGCCCACAACCCAACACAACACAACATAACACAACATGGAGGTGTCAGTGCCTACCAGAGCTTTAGGTGCTGGGTTGTAGCCAGCCTTCTAGAAACCCTGCCACAGCGCCTAACATGTATGGTTCTGCACGGCTTGCAGGATATAACAGATAATTCTAGACACCTTCAAGAACCAAGGCTGTGGGACAGCAGGGCTTCACATGGGTATTTACCAGTAAGGACTCACCAATACAGATTCCAGAGGCGAAGGAACTATTCAGGCTGGACATTCCACCAGCTGTGACATCATAGGCCCCCAGCACCCACCTCCCTAACGTTCTGCCCCCTCTTCCATCCCCATGCTTAAAGAGAGAGAGAGAGAGATCACAAGTAGGCAGAGAGGCAGGCAGAGAGAGGAGGAAGCAGGCTCCCTGCCGATCAGGGAGCCCGATGTGGGCCTCGATCCCAGGACCCTGAGATCATGACCTGAGCTGAAGGCAGAGGTTTTAACCCACCGAGCCACCCAGGTGCCCCCGCCTTGGTTTCTTGTCCCCATCCCTGCCCTCATGGGTTCTTCCCTGTATTCCAATAACTTTCACATATGCTAAATTCTGAAATACCAAATTCCCATCTTCTCTTTCAAAGATTTAATTAAAATTCATTTTAGGAAGTTGCCCACATCCAGCGACTTCCATCCGGAAAATGGTTGGCAATTTTTAAACTCGTTTTTACTTTAAGAACATGTGTCTTTACAAATTACTCTATGCACCAACATGGATGCAGCTCACAGATACCATGTGAGAGACAAAAGCCAGATGCAAAAGAAGTCAGACCACATGATTCCATTTATGTCAAGTTTCAGAAAAGCAAAAGTGATCTCTAGTAATAACAGAATAAGGGTTACCAGAGGTGGGGAGGAGACACAAGGGGGCCTTCAGAGGTGCTGGAAGTGCTCGACAGCTTTATCTGAGTGCCAACTGCATGGCCGCGTGCCTATGTAAAAATTCATCAAGCTACATGCTTATGATATGAGCATGCTACTGTCTGCATAATAAAACTAAGAAAAAAATGACTTTCCTCTGAATTGTGCTGCAACACTGCTGTGTGTGCAGTCTCCCACGGAGCTGTTTTGAGACTTGTAAACATCCACGACAGCCAATTCCTTACCTCCCTGGCACATCTGGCACCTTCCACAGCCTGGGTAGGCATCACTTTCATCTTCCTTCAACAAGGAATTCTAATGGGCCAGCACAGTGACCATTCTTGATTGTCAGCTTTAAAACAATCAAGGGCATGCATCTGTCTGCCCTAGGCCAGTAATAAAAAGTCCTTATTTTGTCTGCTTTATGGCCTGCACAGTTTCAATGAACTAGAAAAGCCTTTGAACACACCTCGCAATAGGACTAACAGTAAAAGTCGAATGACAGCCATGGAACGCCTGAACCGAAATCCTCTTTGTAAGCCACTAAGAAGACCATCCCCTTCACCCCATGTGCAAGTTTGGAACGAGGATGCAAAATCATCACTGGAAAGAAAATCAACTACATGGGCCAGCTCTACATGAGCAACCACTGCCGCTGAGGAAGTTGCTTAACCTCTTTGGGTCTCAGTTCCCTGCGAGTAAAATGACCTTCCTTACCTTCCTCTTGCCCCAGGTAGAAGAATCAAATGACACAAGGCATACAACACTGAGGCAAGACACTATCAACAAAACTGCTGACACCTGTGGAAAGTTTCCAAAAACGAACTAAAACAGATGCAGGGGGCTACCTGTATTCCTAGAACTTTCACATATGCTAACCTACTCCCTCTTCACAGTAAGTCGATGAGGTGGCACCCTGACTCCCACTTCACCATGCAGGAAACCGAACCCCAAGGCTGTTAGCACCCAGCATGGAGGGGGAGGGAGGAGGATTCTCTAAGTTTGCTCCAGTAGCTGGCCAGTCAGGGGACCTCCTGTTCTGCCACAGGTGCTTTGCATTTGAATCAGATTAGGAGTAGGAAACCATTAAGAATAAGAAACGGTTGACAACCATTCCTAAATAACTACCTTCCTCTCCTGGAGAGAGGAACGAACTAAATCAGAAGCTACTGAGCCTTGGAAATCCAAGTTTTATGGGCACTGCACAGAGTATCCAAATGTTTCATCTGAGAAGCAGATGTTCTGATCGTTCCAAGGTACCTCACATAAAGCTGTATGAGGGTACTTTACCCTCAATATTCCCCTATGATAGGTTAGACCTGTGGATTCACCTACAGAAACAATTAAATCCTTCCTATGTGGACAGGTAACCAGGTTTAGATCTGCTCAGTGTTTAAAAAAAGAAAAAAAGCAAAAACAGACAAAATAAACCCAAAACATAAATAAATATAAATAAAAAAACAACACACCAGCACTGCATCACCAAATGCTATTTGCAAGCACATGCTTCCTAAAACAAAACACTCCTCAGCAGATTTTTGTTCTCTTTTGCCCCATAAACTACTTTCTCAGTTACATAAAGCTGCAAATTGCAATCTGAAGGCTTTGCAGGCTTAAATTTCCATCTTCCCTGAAAGTTTATGAGGAAACAATTAAATGTGGTCATCCTTCTCTTGGGCTTTTTGTATTGCGCCTGCCAAACGAAATATTTTTCCTGTGTGCCTGGCTCCATGATACCGCCTCTTAGAAAAGTCACTACTTGTGAAATCATTGTATGCTATAGATTTATGTGGCTGAAGACCACTCTTTTAAAAACACTGTATCTACACCCCTCCATGTTTTGTGCTTTGCTGCAATCATACTACTCATCTGATGAGTCTCCAAAAAGATATTTTAAATTTGGTTTCTGTTTGCAAACTGTGAATTAGTACAAAGTATCACCTTAAAGAGGTGCCCAGGGCAGAAGGGAAGTTTTTAGGGAGATGGAAGAGTTGTAAGACTGAACTGTAGGGCGCCTGGGTGGCTCAGTGGGTTAAAGCCTCTGCTTTCGGCTCAGGTCATGATCTCAGCGTCCTGGGATCAAGGCCCACATCTGGCTCTCTGCTCAGCAGGGAGCCTGCTTCCTCCTTTCCCTGTCTCTCTGCCTGCCTCTCTGCCTACTTGTAATCTCTCTCTCTGTGTCAAATAAATAAATAAATAAATCTTTAAAAAGACTGAACTGTAGTGATGGACACATAACTATATACCTTAACTCAAAAGCATCTGACTACACAATTACAGCTGGTGACTTTTATGATCTATAAATTATACCGCAGTAAAGCTGTTTAGAAATATGCCCCATGACTCACAAAGTGACATTTTTCAGGTTTTAAGTGTTATGCAAATTAACCTTAAAAGCATTACTTTTTCCTATGCTGCAAATGTATTCACGGTATTACAGGTCAATACAATTTCCCTCTAAAACAGGGTTTCTCAACTCTAGCACTACTGTCATTTGGGGCCAGATAATTTTTGTACAGTCTGTCCTGTGCAAAATGGGATACTTAGTAACATTCTGGGCCTCTACTCACTAGTTGCCAGTAACACTCCCTCCCTCACATTGACAAATGACCAAAAATGCCTCCAGACATCACCAAATATCCCTTAGGGAATTGGGGGTAAAAACAGCTCCTGGGTAAGAGCCACTGCTCTAGATTTTGACAGTTGAAAAAGAAATTTACTCTCTGGAGGAGTGACTGACAAATACAAAGGTGTTGGGGGCTTTCCCCAACTTTAAGACTTGCTCTAGTGCCTCATTTACCAGCTCCTGGCTGGCAGGCAGGATAATTTTTCTCTCCTTCTGTCCTCTGCATATTCTATAATCAGTGTTAATTTTAGATTATAAACTATTATTTTTTTAGGTGAAGCCTAATTTTATAGCCCACGTCAATCTCCAAGTATGGCAATCAGCCCAGAATCAAAGCAACTGGGTTCTCCATCAATGTGGTCACTGACTCTGACAGACAATGCAGCAATTCCACTTACCCAGCATCAATCCAACACTTTTAGGTTCCAGGAACGCACACGAGTGGCCGAGCTGAGATTTGAGATTCTCTAAATCCCACCTTCTTTCCTGACTTCCACGTTAACAGGGCATTCCCCACTCCGGGCAGCTATAGGGGCTTACCATGGGCCAGACACCCAGCTGGATGCCTCATACGTATTAGCCCAGTTTAAATCCTCCCTCTAATGCAATGAGACTGGAATACTATTCCTACTTTACAGACAAGGAAATGGAGGCTGAGGTAAAGTCACTGTCCAAGGTCACACTGCGGGATATCCTGAAATCTGAACACAGAAGCACATGCTCTTGGCCACTATATCCTAGTGCTTCCTTTCAGGTATAAATGGCCTGTTTCATTAGGAAGAGTCAGTGGGGTTTTTTAGTAGATAAATTATACTTAAATTCAAGGAGACTGAGACTTGGCCTACTCATACACTTACTTGGTTTTTCCTGTAACACTAAAAAACCCAGTCCTGTGGCCACCTGTGAGATACCTAGAAATGTACTATGTGAAAGAATTCCCTCTAACAACTGTCAAGAAGCAGTCAGGCTAAACTTTCACTACTACTATCCTTAAGAGCTAATCATTTCCTCAGTTTCCTCTTCTCTAGTTCATTCACCCAGTCAAGAACCACAACACTTAGAATCCACTCAGAGACAAACACATATCAAATAATCACACAATTAAAAATTGTGATAAAAGTACTAAGAAGGAAAACTAAGCGCAAGGGGGTTCCAAACAAATTACAATGGGAGGGCTGGCCAAGCAGGTAAAGGAAAGTCAAGGAATATTATGTGTGCAGGAAGAGTTGGAAGTTAATTTGAAAGTGAGTCAAGAAGAGCTTTCAATCCCAGTAAACAGTGTGTGCAAAGGCCCCGAGGTAGAAGGGAACCATGCATGCAAAGCCCTGAAAGGGGGCCAGACATAGCAGCGGTCAGGCCCTGTAGGGCATTATGGACCACAGCAAAGAGAAATTAAGGATCCCAAGTGGAGGTTTAACATGGTTAGGGCTACATTTTTAATGATTACTCTGACTGGGTCACACAGAAGCAAAGGGACTCTCTGAAGCAACCTTTGCCAGAACATAGTTCAAAGAACTCTACCCTGGATCCTGCAAAACAAGTTTGTTTGTTTCTTTTTTTTTTTTTTTTTTCTTCTCTCCAGGGTGCGGCATACCACCAGGGCTATGAACTAGCTCCCTCCTCCTTCTGTTTGTGAAGTTTAAAGGCCAGATCTTTTATCAGGTCTAGGACCTGTTTTTCTTTTAATAGCGCCCAGTAAACTACTCATCTCTTTCCAGGTCCCTCCTCATTCTCTCACCTCTCTACTCCCTCCAATTTGCCATGGGGCCCATCAGTGACAAAAGGCAGAGAAATCTGTCCTTTTGGGGGCTTTCTTAGGTGAAGGATAGAGACAAGCTGAAAGACCCACAGAACTGCTCTCTCACACTCCCCTCCCACCCAACCAAGCAGTTTAATTAAGAAAAAGAAAAAAAAAAAAGACAAATCCAAGAAAATGTCACTCCCCAGGTTAAAATTCCTAGATTCTGCAGTGCCTTCTTGGCCACACACATTGCCCCCCAACCTGGTGGCCTCAGCCAAGGCTGCATTAGCTCCTGCTGGCCCAGCTCCAAGCTTTCACAAGTGCTTTCAGTTTCTCCACTTCAAGAAGCTTCACATCACCCCACCCTGTGCTGCCAAGAGTCCTTAGCACCCACTGACACTTCCTCCAGGAAGCCATTCCTACCCCACCCATTCTCCAGCCCAACAACTGCCCTCTTCTGAGTTCCAACACCACCTTGAGAAAGCAGGTTTTGTTCACGTTATTGTAAATGGTTCACTGCCCACCTCCCCAGGCCCCAAACCCAAGCATGCACACAAGCGTGCACACATGCACATACACTCAGCAGCTCCAGAAGGACACATTCTGGGTGTCATAGCCCCAGCATCTAGCACAATACCTGGCACCGAGTTGGGACCCCTCTAAATATTTAGTAAATGAATGAGCAAATGAAAACAGACACTTCCAGTGTCTCCCAGGACCAGAAAAAGAGGCCTTTAATGAGAAGTTTTCCCTTCCTAAAAGTTTGGCTGTGAATGTGAACATGACCCCTCAAGTCACAAACGTTGGGAAAGGGGCTGATATCTCACTCTCAGAAATCTGAAAGGATCAAAAATATCAATGCACTGCACAGAACACAGGCTCATGGTTCTGGACAACCAAAACTTCAGGGAAGTTTTCAGGACTTAAGGCAACAGCAGGCAGCTGGGAAAGAAGGTGTTCGTGGTGGGAACCCAATAAAAAGCCGGGACAGAAAAGTTGAACTGACAGTTCCTACATGAGCCCATTCTGGCTGCAGAACGTCAGGTCCACCAAGGAACTCAGCTTGTTTTCAATTCTGGGCACAGTCCTCCCTTCTGCCTACTACACTCCAGGTCTCCTTGCCATTAGTCTTACGTCCTTTATAACCACCTCTTGGCCCTTCACCCTTCTTAGAAGTATACTCCCCTCTATCTTTTTTTTTTAAAGATTTTATTTATTTATTTGACACAGAGAGAGAGAGAGATCAGATCACAAATAGGCAGAGAGGTAGGCAGAGAGAGAGGAGGAAGCAGGCTCCCCGCCAAGCAGAGAGCCCGATGCGGGCCTCGATCCCAGGACCCTGAGATCATGACCTGAGCCGAAAGCAGAGGCTTTAACTCACTGAGCCACCCAGGTGCCCCCCTCTATCTTTTTTGCAGTCCTTCATAAATACCAACCATGTATGGCTCTCAGAGGAGGGCAGTTTGCTTTCTTGGCTGAATTCGAAAGGGATTATAATATACTGCCCAGGTCTGAATTAGGGACTTGCTACTTTTTTTTAAGATTTTATTTATTTATTTGACAGAGAGAGATCACAAGTAGGCAGAGAGAGAGAGGAGGAAGCAGGCTCCCTGCTGAGCACAGAGCCCGATGCGGGGCTCGATCCCAGGACCCTGAGATCATGACCTTAGCCAAAGGCAGAGGCTTTAACCCACTGAGCCACCCAGGAGCCCAAGACTTGCTACTTGATGTGTGGTCACTGGACCAGCATCACAACAGCTGAGAGTTTGTTAGAAATGCAGACTCTCAGCTCCACCCCAGACCTACACATTCAGAATTAGCATTTTAACAGCCCCAGGTGATTCCTATGCATAAAGTTTGAAAAGCACTAGCGCTAGATCGATCAATTACATTCATCCAGCCAATATTTATTAAACCCATACACGTGGATACATGGTAGGCACTCAACATGTACGTGAGGATATGAATGGTGTGGGGAAAAGAGTAAGCACAAACATTCCACTGCAGTTGAGAAGCTCCAGTAAATACTAAAAACGGAATCACTGGGAAGAGAGGTTCCAGCAGGATTAATAATCTTTACATCAAAATTCAGAAGTGGCCCCTGGAGCTTGGTTGTGGAAATCCAGAATCTGGGAACTTGACCTTGTTTGCAGCAGGCCGGAGATATACATGGGAGGTGTGTGAGTGTGTCTCTTCCCCGCCTCAGCCACAGGCCGCAGGAGCTGACAAGGCCAAGTCCCCGCCCCCCTCAGCTGTCACCCTGTCAAAACAAAGCCGCTGCTGACAGCGCAGGGCCAGCCTGCCCCGCGGCCTCGGGCAGCCCTCCCATCCCGGGAGCACGGCGCCCACATCTGGATCCGCAGCTGAGGGGTTCCGGGGGGGCGAGAGCTGGGATGGGAAGGTGATGGCAAGAAACGCCTGTCCTCAAACTGAGCAGTAGTGCCCGCCGCGCTGGGCTGTCACCTTGCCAAATCCTGTTTACACCTCGAGCAGCTGGGACAGCGTTTTAACTAAACAAGTAATAATACAATAATGACGGGGCTGTCACCGAGCGCAGCAGCGCCTCCGCCCTCAGCCCAGGGCGCCGGGAGCTCCCGGACCCTCGCCTCGGGCTGTGCCCACGTTCCCACCCCGCGCGTCCGCCCCTTCGAGCTCCTAAAGCGCCGGGAGTCCCGAAGCCTATTTCACTCTCACTCCTTCCACTCGGCTCCTCCCAATGGGACACGGGGAGAGGACGGGAGAAGAGCGGGCGCTCAGATACCCCCAAAGGGGTTTCCTTGGCCCTGGGGCGCTCGCCACTTAGTAACCGCCGTTCCACTCTCTGAAAGGTGCCTCTGACGAGCTCCTACAGAGCAACAAAGCCCCAGGGCAGCCCAGGAGCGCAGACGCAGAGACAACTTCCAAGGGGCAAGAATGAAAGGCTCCGGATCTCGGCGATCCCCTCCGTCCAACCCAACAGGACTCTTGTCCGAGAAGAAGCTAACTGGGCGCGGGCGACGGCAGCACTTCCGCGGTGCAGCGGCCCCAGGCGGGAGGAGGGAGGCGGGGGCGGGGGCTG
>LNAC01000404.1:204634-215144 GCA_002007465.1 Ailurus styani | reverse complement strand
CCGGTTCTCCTCCCCGGGGCTCTACTCCGCGCCCCGGCCGCGGACATGTTCCTGGGGGCGGCGGACTGGGGGTGCGGGCCGGGGGGGTGCCAACCTCTCGGTGTGTGTCCGGCCGGGAGGCCCCCCTCGGCCTCCTTCCCGCTGCCCGCGGGGTTTGTGCCCCCCACCCCCGCGCCTCGGCACCTAGCGCTCGCCCGCCAGGGGGCGAGGCCAAGCTCTGGGTGAGGATGAGGGAGGGGGTGAGGGTGGGGGTAGGGGGCTGGAGCCCAGGCACCTGCTGGCCGCCTCCATCTCCGCAGCACATCCCCCCACCCGCGCCGACCCCCGCTCTCCCGAACGAGGCAGAGCCTCCCAGTTATTTGTTCTTCCACTCTATTCCTCCCTCTCCGAGCAGAGACAACTTCCTCCACCCTAGCGGGAGCCAGAGGGAAAAAAATATTTTTGAAAAGAACCCGTTCAAGCTAATCCTTTTCTTTGTTGCTAATTCACCAAAATAAAGGCGTAATGTTTTCTATTTCTCTTTTTAAATACTTTCTGTGCAACTTTTTTTTTTAATTAAGAACGCTTTCTTCCTACAGCAATTTCTGGATCCCATCTGCTGGAGGAAAAAAAAAGACTTATAATCAATATTTTCTGTAATTTTTGTTTAAAAGCACTGGTTGTTAAAAAGAATGGTTGTCGAAAAGCACCATCAAAATGTAAACTGTTGGCAGTGGGAAAAGTTTGAATACAAAAAGTTTGTTAATAGGCTCATCTCTGCATGGTGGGGTTATAACCTTGCTATTTTCGTTTATATAATGTTCCATCGTTTTCAGAATTGATATCGCTGGTATTCATATTACCCATGAAAAAATTTAAGCAGCATCCAAAAGAATAAGTGTTGATTTTGTCCTCACACTTAAAAAAATAAAAAGTAAAAATAAAAAAACTCGACTCAGCTTTTTCAACTATTGTTGAAAAACTGTCGTTTTCACTGTTGATGACAATGAGGAGGGTGGTGTTTATTTAGTAAGGTGGAGTGCACATTCCAGTTTTTCCTTTGAAAGTTGTGCACTCTTGGCCTTTCTAAAACAGTTTTTAAAAGCCCGACGCTATTTCTCAGGACCCTTCACAAGTGCCGTGCTTTTGTAATATGAGTCATAATTTTTGTGTAATATGGGTCATAATGTGCGTATTATCAAATTCTTTGCATGCCACGTAGCTCTCAGCCAGAGATGCCTTAAGGAATGTGCTTTTCCCTGGAAACATGCCCCTTGCCATCCCGTTTTTCCAGTTAATTTTTTTCCCCAGATTCTCTGTGTTCTTCTGATTTTTGATGCAGAGTGATGTGTTAAAATGAAAAAAAAAAAAAGTTTGTACATCAAGCCAGCAACATTAGGCAGCACAAAAGGAAATAGCCTCTCCCAACTTGAGTCCAGCCCGAAGTGGGGGAAATGGCAGACTCTGGTCAGGTTCCATCAGGACAGTGTCTTGTGTGATTGGTATGCTTCATTTAGCACTCCTCCTCTCTCCTCTCTCTCTCCTGAGGTTTTGCAGATTATTAGCCATTCTCACCACATCAGGATGGGAATCTTAAAGGGTGTGATCCCCTGATCAAAGTCTAACATCATGATGGTAGCAGATATTAATGGGGGTTTGTGTTCCACATGTAGGAGTTTGTCTAACTGATGGGATGATCCACTTGAGATCTGCACATTTAACTGGATATAAATTTCCTTCAAATATTTTTTATAAGTTCTAATATTAAACTCCAGTTAATGGTGCTCATGCTGAAAGTTTAGGGGTACAGTGCCATGATATCTGCAGCTTGGTTTTGAGATGCATCAAAAAATAAGATAAATTGGGGCACCTGGGTGGTTCAGTTGGTTAAGCGGCCAGCTCTTGATTTGGGCTCAGATCATGATCTCAGGTGGTGGGATTCAGCCCTGCAACCCGCTGCACACTCAGCTTGAGGATTCTCTCCCTCTCACCCTGTCCCTCCCCCTGCGTGCCCTCTCTCTCTCTGAAAATAAATAAATAAGTCTTAAAACAAACAAAAAAAAAGAAATTCTCTATCTCACTCTCCCTCTGCCCCTCCCCCCTCTCCTTCCCTCTCTAAAAAAATTTTTTTTAGGGGCACTTGGGTGGCTCTGTTAAGCGTCTGCCTCTGCTCAGGTCATGATTCTGGGGGTCCTAGGATCAAGCCCTACATAGGGCTCCCTGCTCAGCAGGGAGTCTGCTTCTCCCTCTCTTTCTGCCCCCCCCTTCCCCCTGCTCATGCTCTCGTGTGTGTGTGCGTGCTCTCTCTCTCTCTCTCAAATAAATAAACATCTCTTAAAAAATTAAAAATAATATTTTTAATTTAAAAAATGAGGCATCTGTGAATGGGCAAATAGGCAGATAAACAGAATAGGTGATAAAGCAATCCATAAAATATTAATAATTGTATCTATTACATTTATGTATCTATGTATCTATTACATCTATTATAAATATTGTAAAAATTGTCGTGAGTGTAGGAGTGTTCACTGGGCAATTCTTTCAAGTTTTCTGTATGTTTGAAATTTTCCGTAATAAAATGTTGGGAGAAAACCTCAGCTTCAATATTAACTCACCCATCACCTACCCCCTGCACAGCCGGCCTCAGAATTCAGGAGACGGCTATTTCCAGGATGTTTTGAAGCAGAAGAAAACAAACTCATTTCAGTCCACCCTGAAAACCATCACTGTCTGAATGGTGAATGGCTTGTGACATCAACTGAACATTATTTTTCATTATTTCCCTGCTTGGAGCGCCCAGATGACATACTGCCTCAGGCTGCAGGCCCACAGTTTCAAGGCCTATTCAAATTGTGCTAAGAACACCAGGAAGGGACATTTCAAGGGCAAAGGATTCAGGAATCTTGTTGCCTCGCCATAATCAGGCTGTTGTGAGCATTCAGTAAGTTCCTGTGTGCAGAGCCCTTTTACAAAGTGAGTACCAGGAAAATAAAAGGCAATGTTTTGGTTTATAAAGTATTTACAACTGTGAAAGGCTTTCAATCTAAAATGGAACCAGAGGGGGGCGCCTGGTAGGCTCAGTTGGTGGAGTGTGAGACTCTTGATCTATAGGTTGTGAGTTTGAGACCCACGTTAGGGAAAAAGTTGACAATAAAAACGGAACTGAAGGATATGTGTGGAGAATCTCACACATGCATCCTCAAAAGAGCAGAATTTAGGAACTGAGGATGATTCCCTGTAAATACCTGATTTATAAAAGGCAAAGACTTATCTCCTGACCAATAAACATGCACTAAGAATCTCTTCCCATCCTCAAGCCAATGAACTTGATTCCTTGGACTATGGCTGGACTTCCTCCTTGCGGATAAATACAGCCCACCCCTAAGCCCTCAATGGATTCACCTGTAGCTTGCTACACCATGTGTTTCCTGAATGGCAATTTTTTCGCTATTCCCAAAAAATTCAATTTCTCATCATTTGAGCTTGCCTCAGTTTACCTCTTTATTGAGGTTAACACAATTTACTTAGGTAAGGAAGCCACAATTAGAAAATGAAGGGCTTGGGGAGGAGGAATTGTAGTGGGCAGTTTGACCACTGGAGTTTACTTCTGGCATATTAATACTATAGAATATTATTATGTTCCTGTTAAAGAATGATCTTTATACAAATATAATAGCATAGATAGATCTCCAAGAAATACTGTTGAGTGAACCCTGTACGGTATAATACCATTTATATTAAAAACAGGCACACTGACAGGTAAGCCCAGTTTTGTATATGTTCAATAAGTACATGCAAAAATGCAAAAGCAGGGCGAGTGGGTGGCTCAGTGGATTAAGCCTCTGCCTTCGGCTCAGGTCATGATCTCAGGGTCCTGGGATCGAGCCCCGCATCCAGCTCTCTGCTCAGCAGGGAGCCTGCTTCCTCCTCTCTCTCTGCCTGCCTCTCTGCCTACTTGTGATCTCTCTCTCTCTGTCAAATAAATAAATAAATAAATAAATAAATAAATAAATAAATCAAGAGCAACATTAAGAAAGATACATAGCAGACTCTAAAATTTTTTTATCTTTCACTGGGCGTCCTTGAGAATGAAACTGATTTTTCTTGGGATGCGTGGGTGGCTCAGTCAGTTAAGTGTCTGCCTTTGGCTCATAGGATGGAGCCCTGATTCTGGCTTCCTGCTCAGCGGGGAGCCTGCTTCTCCCTCTCCCTCTGCCTGCCACTCCCCTGCTTATGCTCTCTCTCTCTCTCTCTTTCTCAATCTCTCACTCTCAAATAAATAAGTACAATCTTTAAAAAAATAAAATAAATAAAAATAAAACTGATTTTTCTCACTTTCATATCCCTAGTTCCTCACTCAAAGTTCTCAGTAAGTACTGGTAGTCATTTCTACCTATAAACTCTATGTTCCGTCTGTTCATATTTCTCTCTACGGCTATCATCTCTTGCCCAGACTACTAATAACAACTTCCTAACAGGTTTCTTTGTTTTTACCCTGGCTCTATCACAATCCCCTCTTCAAAGGACAGAGTTTTAAAACTGTAAGTACAAACCTGATCCCACAATTCTCTGCTTGAAACCCTTTAATGGCTTCTCACAACTTTTAAAAATACAGTCTCTGGCATGCCTGGGAGACTCAGTCAGTTAAGCATTGCCTTGGGTTCAGGTCATGATCCCGCTGTCCTGGGATCGAGACCCCCATCTGGCTCCTTGCTCAGCGGGGAGCCTGCTTCTTCCTCTGCCTGCAGTTGCCCCTACTTGTTCTCTCTCCCACCCCCAACAAACAAATAAATAAAATCTTTTAAAAAATAAAATAAAGGGCGCCTGGGTGGCTCAGTGGGTTAAAGCCTCTGCTTTCGGCTCAGGTCATGATCTCAGCGTCCTGGGATCGAGGCCCGCATCGGGCTCTCTGCTCAGCAGGGAGCCTGCTTCCTCCTCTCCCTGTCTCTCTGCCTGCCTCTCTGCCTACTTGTGATCTCTCTCTGTGTGTCAAATAAATAAAATCTTTAAAAAAAAAAAATTAATTAATAAATAAATAAAATAAAATAAAATACAGTCTCAATTCCATCATCTGATTGGCAAAGCCTGACATTTCCTCGCCCTTCTCCCCAGGACTGGCACACACTAGCCCAGCTCAGGAAGCTCTTTCCTGCCATGATGCCTTCCCATCGGCTATACTGCCTGCTTCCCTCCCCCAGACAGCAGGGCTGGCACCCGCACATCTAGCATCCCTTCCTCAGACATAACTTCTCGTCTAAGAAAGGCAAGTTTTGTGACCATCTGTTATTATTACAACCCCCAGCACCTTTTTCCCATATTCTTTCTTATCAAGCAAACACAGCTTCTGTAACGCACCAATAAGCCTGAAGCCCCAGCGAGATGGAAACTGTCCCCGAGGAGGGCCCAGGCTCCTGGGGCTAACTCTGGATCAGGTCCGCCCAGAGTATGGCCAGTAGCTGGCATCCTTTCTGGCACAGCCACCTGTTTTTATGTGTATTTATTTATTTATTTAAAGATTTTATTTATTTATTTGACAGAGAGAGAGAGATCACAAGCAGGCAGAGAGAGAGGAGGAAGCAGGCTCCCTGCTGAGCAGGGAGCCCAATTCAGCCTCCATCCCAGGACCCTGAGATCATGACCTGAGCCAAAGGCAGAGGCTTTAACCCACTGAGCCACCCAGGAGCCCCAGCCACCTGTTTTTAGAGATAACAACTTGATGATGACTGTAAAATAAAGACATGTGAGAGACACCTTGGGGCAACGTCCCCCTGGAAAAAGTGGCTGTAGTTACCGGACATTTGTTCTAATAATCTTTAAAGTAAATTTTTTCCTTCTAAGGAAAAATTATTGAAAAACAATTATAAAATGATTCCTAGGGTTCAGAAACATAAATTATTTTTTCCTAATTTTCAAGCATTTATGCAATTAAACCCTCATTTCTACAATGAGTCTTAGCCGTGCCCCAAACACCATTAGTGCCATCTTCTTCATTTTTATTTTTAATTGTTCTTAATAACAACTTTCCATATTTAATGTGAATAGGCCTAAATGTATTTGGCTGAGTGCTGCCCTTGTAAATAGAGTGCTGCCCTTGTCAACCTTGTAAATGGTTTCCCCCATTGTCATTGTTTTTCGTTTTAAATTTTAACACATATGCTTGGGTTTCAGCCTACCTAGCATTTACGATAAAGGTACAAAGTAAGTAAAAGAAATGACAATGTCTTTCTTCTGAATTCAGGCTAAGTGGCTGACTGATTTTTTAGGGCAATATGTGAGTATCCATGTCTTTGAATAACTTGAAAATTACATTTAAAAAAACAAATTTTGGGGGTACCCAACTGGCTCAGTCAGTAGAGCATGCAACTCTTGTTCTCAGGTTTGTGAGTGTGAGTCCTACGGTTGAGGCTACTTAAAAATCAATCAATCAATCAATCAAATTTTCAAAGAACCAAACTTTGGTATGACCTACATTTTCTGTAACAATTTTCTGTATCTGAAAGAGGTATTCTCTGACTCAGAAAGTTCACATTCTACCCCTTCACTTTTATGAAAGACCTAAGTTAGTATAGTAATGGGCTTTTTTAATAAAAGCAAAAGCCTCTTCAGATTTCTTTCAGTTGGTGAAAACAGTTGCTGGGATATTTATTCTATTTTTTTTAGTAGACTTTTTAAAAAAAGATATAACCTTTTTATTTTAAGATTTTATTTATTTATTTATTTGACAGAGAGAGGGATAGCAAGCGCAGAAACACAAAGCAGGGGGAGTGGGAGAGGGAGAAGCAGGCCTCCTGCCAAGGAGGGAGCCCAATGTGCAGCTCAATCCCAGGACCCCAGGACCCCAGGACCCCAGGATCATGACCCGAGGCAAAAGCAGATGCCCAATGACAGAGCCACCCAGGCACCCCTAAGATATAACATCTATTAAATCTACTAATTGTAATGGTCCCACTCAATGAATTTTTATATATGCATATATTTGGCCACTTACCATCCAGATTGAGATACAGAACATTCCCAACACCCAAGAAGCCTCCCGTTTGCCCCTTTCTAGTCCGTACCCTAAGGCAATCATTATTCTGGCTTTATCATCATAGATTAGTCTTGCCTATTCTTGAACTTCATATAACTATAATCAGATAGCATGGACTCTGGTTGTAAGGCTCCTTTTTGAATACAGTTATATTTATGACATCATCATGTTGTTCCATGTAGCCCTATGTCACTTCTTTTTACTGTTGTGTAGTATTCCATTATTTGAATATACTATAGCTTATCCTTTCTCCTATTGATAAATATTTCCAATTCTTTACTACTATGAATAAAATTGCTATGAATATTCTTTTGTTTGTTTTTTAAATATTTTATTTATTCATTTTAGAGAGAGAGGAGCATGAGAGCAGGGGAGGGGTAGAGGGAAAGGGAGAAAGAATCTGAAGCAGACTGTGCACTGAGCGCAGAGTCCAGCATGGGGCTCAACCCCACAATCTAGAGATCATGACCTGAACTGAAACTGAGTCGGACGTTCAACTGACTGAGCCACATAGGTGCTCCTGAATATTCTTTTTTTTTTTTTAAAGATTTTATTTATTTATTTCACAGAGGGAGAGAGATCACAAGGAGGCAGAGAGGCAGGCAGAGAGAGAGGGGGAAGCAGGCTCCCTGCCGAGCAGAGAGCCTGATGCGGGCCTCGATCCCAGGACCCTGAGATCATGACCTGAGCCGAAAGCAGAGGCTTTAACCCACTGAGCCACCCAGGCGCCCGCTCCTGAATATTCTTATCATGCTTTTTTGTGCTCATATACACTCATTTCTCCTATCTAGGAGTATGGTTGCTGGATCACAGGGAAAGTGTACATTGAGCTTTAATAGATGTTGCTGGTTTTCCAAAGTGCCTGAATCCGTTTATGCTCCCATGCACAGTGTCTGAAAATGACAGCGTTGCACATCCTCATCAAACTTCAGTAGCATCAGTCTCTTCCATTTTCACCATTTTGGTGGTTGTAGAATGGTATCTCCTTGTGTTTTTTTATTTTTATGATTAACATAAAATGTACTATTTGTTTCAGTCCTTGTGGCTTTAATTAGCATTTTCAACATGCATAATAATGTTGAGCACATTTTCATGTGCTTATTTGCATTTTGGATTTCCTCTTTTGTGAAATAAATGCCTGTTCAAGTCTTTTACCCACTTAAAAATTAGTTTGTCTTTTTTCATGATTTAGTAGATATTTTTTAAAGATTTTATTTATTTGAGAGAGAGTGAGAGCATGAGAGGTGAGAAAGTCAGAGGGAGAAGCAGACTCTGCACGGAGCTGGGAGCCCAATGCGGGACTCGATCCAGGGACTCCAGGATCATGACCTGAGCCGAAGACAGTCGCTTAACCAACTGAGCCACCCAGATACCTGATTTAGTAGATTTTTAATGTGTATTTCTGATTTGAAGACTTTGATGGATATGTATGTTGCAAATTTCTTCTCTTAGTCTGAGGCCTGATCTCTCACTCTCTTAATAGTATCCTTGATGAAGAGATACTCTTATTATATTGGTCTGATTTATTAATATTTTCTTCTATGTTTGGTGCTTTTGTGTTCAATGTAAAATCTGTTTGCCTAACCCGGTTCCTGAAGATATTCTTCTAAGTGTTCTTTGAGTTTTATTGAGAGAGAGAGAGAGAGAGAGAGAGAGAAAACACAAGCAGGGGGAGGGGCAAGCAGAGGGAGAAGCAGGCTCCCTGCTGAGCAAGGTGGGACTCCATCCCAGGACCCTGGGATCATGACCTGAGCAGAAGGCAGCTGTGTAACCAACTGAGCCACCCAGCTGTCCCAAGTTTTATTTTTCTTATCTTTCACATTTAAGTACTGTTGCGCCTCAGTCAATTGCTGAGTATAGTGTGAGGTAGTGGGCAGCATTCATTGTTGAATGTTTGGAGCAGGAGTGCCTTAGAGCATGACCTTATAGGTCCATCATTACAGCAAGTTCACTGCAGTGCTTTTGAAGAACAGTCTGGCACCCCATTAAAGATCGCATGTTCTGTAATTCGTTTTTAAAGCAGCATTGTCCTCGGCTGCAGGCTAGAGGCCTACTCTGAGACCCATAATTTAGTGTCTCTCGTGTCATACATACTCAAAAGCAGAGTGGGGGAGGGGAATCTCTGTCATTCGACACTTGATACGAGCTCTAGACAGGACAACCCTGTAAACCAAGACATTCATCATTTTACTGAACCATATTATGCCCTAAGGAGGGTCTTCCTTGCCTTTCTTGCCCTAGATCCTTGAAACAGAAGGCGCCTAGATCAGAATATTGAGAAGTTTTGAGTATGAGAGAGCTCAGTTTGGAAGTGCAGGAAGGATCTGAGTGGCAGGGATGCTTAGGTAAGAGAAAAGACAAATTAACTTGTCAAATCTTCCTCCTTAGCATGAATGCAAGACTCTGGCATACAAAGTATCGTTTCCCAGAGGGCCAAGCAGCTGTTGTCTTGCTTCTCTTGGGGCTCCAATTCATGCTTCTGAAGATCTTTATAAATTAGCACAAGTACTCACTAACATTGCAGTGTCTGAGGAACATTTTGTAATATTAGACAATGTTTTTACCCTTAAATGTGTGTATGTAGATCTAAACATTACATATGGGAAGCATGACAGATTTTTTCATTGGTGAATAGGTGAACATGAAATGTAAACACTGAACAGTTTTATAAAATTATTTAAGACGTAATTGAACTTTCCAAAAAGCTAATAAAAGGGCGCCTGGGTGGCTCAGTGGGTTAAAGCCTCTGCTTTCGGCTCAGGTCATGATCTCAGGGTCCTGGGATCGAGGCCCGCATTGGGCTCCCTGCTCAGCGAGGAGCCTGCTTCCCCCTCTCTCTCTCTGCCTGCCTCTCTGCCTCCTTGTGATCTCTCTCCCTCTGTGAAATAAATAAATAAAATCTTTAAAAAAAAAACAAAACAACAACAACAAAAATCCCAAAAAACCCCAAAAAGCTAATAAAACAAGCAGCTTATTTTAATACCTTTCACTAGAAATTTGATAGTGATTGAGTGTAATTTGATTTTGTNCAACAACAAAAAACCCAAAAAACCCCAAAAAGCTAATAAAACAAGCAGCTTATTTTAATACCTTTCACTAGAAATTTGATAGTGATTGAGTGTAATTTGATTTTGTCTTTTAGTTTTGATAGGTCATTTTGAATATTTTAAAGATTTTATTTATTTATTTGTCAGAGAGAGAGGGAGAGAGCACAAGCTGGCAGAGTGGCAGGCAGAGGCAGAGAGAGAAGCAGGCTCCCCGCTGAGCAAGGAGCCCAATGCAGTACTCGATCCAGGACTCTAGGATCATGACCCCAGCCGAAGGCAGCCGCTTAACTAACTGACTGAGCCACCCAGGCGTCCCTCATTTTGAATATTTTAGAAGAACAATAGCATTTTTTAAAATGTGAAAAATAGGGCGCCTGGGTGGCTCAGTGGGTTAAAGCCTCTGCTTTCGGCTCAGGTCATGATCTCAGGGTCCTGGGATCGAGGCCGGCATAGG
>LNAC01000404.1:74279-204212 GCA_002007465.1 Ailurus styani | reverse complement strand
CCTGTCTCTCTGCCTGCCTCTCTGCCTACTTGTAATCTCTCTCTCTGTGTCAAATGAATGAATAAAATCTTTAAAAAAAAATAAATAAATAAAGCATCTGTGTTTTAAAAACAAACAAACACACAAACAAAAAAACCAAAAAAACAAAAAAGAAGAGGGATGCCTGGGTGGCCCAGTCGGTTAAGCAGCTGACACCCTTGATTTCAGCTCAAGTCATGACCTCTGGGTCCTGAGATTCAGCCCTACATCAGGCTCTGTGCTCTGGGGTGGGAGGTTGGTGGGGTAGGGAGATGGTGTGTGTGCTTGAGGATTACTCTCCCCCTCAATGCATGATCTCTCTCAAATAAATAAATAAACTTTAAAAAAATTAAATTAAAAAGAAGAAAAAAGGAAGTCCATGAAAAATAAAAATAATTTGTTTGACAAATCGTGCATATTCAATAAATATTAGAGGCCCCACCCCCCCTCACCCCATCTTCCTTCTCTTGCTTTTAACTTGACATCAATTTAAAAATAATTTCCCTCTCTCCCTTCTTGCCCTTTCTCCTCTGAATATAAACATACACATCCTGTTAGGAATTTGGTTGCCTTATGGAAACAAGCCCAGAGTTTGGGAGACAATAGTAAGCAGAATTGACAGGAGACATTAGAGGAATCTAGCTGTGGCCAAATAGAAAATTTAGATAATAGTTCAATCATTTAAGATGACCAATACCTTTTAGTAGAATTCTGACATATAACCTATGTCAGGCACCTCTTGGCCCAGTGAGAAGTCATGGGCATCTCAGAAACATGGGTGCGACCACAGGGAATTTAACTGACTCTTACCAGCAGTTTGATTTACAGGTTGGGCCACTGGCCCAATGAAAGTTTCAGGAAGTTAGCACTAGTGGCCACATCACCACATCAGAAACACACCTGGATGGGGCTCCTGGGTGGCTCAGTGGGTTAAAGCCTCTGCCTTCAGCTCAGGTCATGATCTCAGGATCCTGGGATCGAGCCCTACATCAGGCTCTCTGCTCAGCAGGGAGCGTGCTTCCTCCTCTCTGCCTGGCTCTCTGCCTACTTGTAATCTCTCTTTCTCTCTGTCAAATAAATAAATAAAAACTAAAAAAAAAAAAAAAAAGAAAGAAACACATCTGGAATGTTTTTGTTTGTTTGTTTTGTTTGTTTGTTTTGTTTAAGATTTATTTATTTATTTGAGAGAGAGTGAGTGAGGGGAGGGATGCAGAGGGAGAGAATCTCAAGCAGACTCCCTGCTGAGCGAGGAGCCTGACTAGGCTCAGGGTAGACCCTAGGACCCTGAGATCATGACCTGACTGAAATCAAGAATTGGCTGCTTAACCAAACGAGCCACCCGGGGGGCCCCCACACCTGGAATGTTTTAATCATTGGAATCCAATTTTTTTTTTAAAGATTTTATTTATTATTTGAGAGAGAGACAGAGAGTGAGAGAGAGAGCATGAGAGGGGAGAAGGTCAGAGGAAGAAGCAGACTCCCCATAGAGCTGGGAGCCCGATGCGGGACTCGATCCCGGCACTCCGGGATCATGACCTGAGCCGAAGGCAGTCGCTTAACCAACCGAGCCACCCAGGTGCCCTGGAATCCCATTTTTGAGGCAATTCCTGAGAAATTAAAATTTGTTCTAGCACTTGACAATAATAAGAACAGCTAACAGTTGGGGTACTTACTATATCCTGGGCACTGTGCTAAGCCCTTTGTGCAGAACATCCTAACTAATCCTCACCAGGATGTTCAAGTTATTATCCCCATTGTAGGGATGAGGAACTTGAGCCTTAAAGAAGCTGTATTATCAGCACCAGAGTCTCTCCTGCTCTTAACAACGTTAACTTTCAGCCAGCAACAAGCACGGCTACCATTTACTGAGAACTAAAGGCCTGAACATGTGTTATAACTAACTTCATCTTCATAACAACCCTAGTGGAGGGCACGTAGGTGTCATGCTTATAGATGAAGACCCTTCAGCTGCAGCACCTAGAAATTACACGTAATTGAGATGATAATCATAACAGTTGCAGGGCTTCTCCCCTACCTCCTGATCTGAAAGCAGAAAGGAGAGTAAGCTTTCTTCTTTTAACCTGTTGAGAATCCTGTGTTCTGTGCAGAAGAGGTATTTCTCATTCTAGAGCAACACTCAGTGTTTAGTAGAACTTTCTATGATAATGGAAATGTCCTAAATTGGCAAAGCCCAATATGATGGCTACTGACCATGTGTGACCACTGACATGTGAAATGTACCTGGTAAGATTGATGAATTTTTAATTTGATTAATTGATAAAATTTTAATTGAATTTAATTTTAACTAGTTTTATTTATTTCTTTTAAGTAAGCTCCACACCCAACATAGGGCTTGAACTCCTGCCCTTGAGATTAAGAGACCCATGCTTTACTGACTGAGCCAGCCAGGTGCCCCTTAAATAGTTTAAATGTAGACAGCACACATGGCTAGTGGCTACCGTATTGGACAACAGGCATAGAGGCTAAGACTGCTTGGTGGCCAAGTTCTCAGCAGCAGAGTCTAAGAGCTTCTGATATTACATTTTCCTTTTTCTTAGTCCTACCATTGGCCAGCTTCCAGGGAATGTATCTTCAAACTAAGGCACAGCTAAGAATTGAGAAAGAGGGAAAATAATCAGGATCTTTTTTCTCCTTTTATTAAAAACTGAATATTTAAGTGCTTAAACACTTACTTTATTTGTTCATTTACTTAACAAATACTTGTGGAACTCTCCTTACATGGCAGACATATCTATTATAAGTCTATGCATTGACTCTGGGGTTAAAATGGCAAGCAAGACAGAAATGGAGAGGCACACATTAAATCACACAGAGACATCATTAGAAACTCTAATAAAGGAAAAGTATAAGGAGTTGGGAAGGTGTTTGACAAAGAGGGAGCATTGACTTTTTTTTTTTTTAATTTTATGTATCTGTCAGAGAGAACAAGAGAGCACAAACAAGGGGAGCAGCCAAGGGAGAGGAAGAAGCAGGCTCTCGGCTCAGCAGTGAGCCCAGTGTGGGGCTCGATGCCAGGACCCTGGGATCATGACCTGAGCCGAAGGCAGATGCTTAACTGACTGAGCCACCCAGGCGCCCTGGATAGAAACTTAATTCGAGGCCTCTGGAAACACCCTTTTGATGATGTTGAAGTTCACCTCGTAGAAGTAATGTTTCAGCTGAGAAATGAAGAATGAGCTAGAATTAGTGACAGTTGAGGGAAAAGCATTCCAAGTGGAGGGAAGGGCATGTATAGGCCCAGGGTGGGCAGAGCGTGGACGTGTTTCCTTTAAAGAAAAGGAAAGTGGGGAGAGATGAGGCTGAAGAGCAGGCTCTAGAGAGCCCCGCCTGCCCCATCAGGGCTTTTGACCTTTATCCTAGAAGCAGTGACAAGCTACTGAAAGGTTTTAAGCTGAGGAGTGACATGATTAGAAAATAAACTTAAAAAACAAAACCAAACAACAACAACAAAAAACTTGGCTTTTAACAAGGGCTTCATTGTTCCCTGTTCCTTCCTTCCTTCCTTCCTCCCTCCTCCAGCAGCCAGGCAGGTGACTTCCCCAGACACAGGGCTGCAGCTGGCTCCAAAGGGCGATCCTCAGAACAGACTGGAAGAGCTTGGTCCTGGGCCCAGAGGATGAATGGAGCTAAGCTGTGTTCTTTCCTCTAATGCTCTGTGTGCTGCCTCTGTGTGTTTCTACCATTAAATAAATACTGGGGTATTTATAAAAACTTCAGCCAACCACCCACTCCATTTTCTCTGCTGCAAGCGCAGAAGCCGTCAAATAGTAATGAGCTGTACCAGGATCTCTGTGATATCCAAAGAGACGGCTCCTAAAAGATTACTAACTATAACTCTCTTCCACACAGGCTGGTGCCTGCTGCCTCCACTTTTACAAGCATAATTGTGGAACATCTAGGAAACTTGAATTTGACAGATTGGTTTAAACTGAATCAGGGCAGCCCACTAGAGAGCTTGGCTTTTGGTATTTTCTAGTCTTTCTGCTGAGCCACATGCAGCTGATGGACCTACAGCTGGGAGAATGACAAACCGAAGAATTAACTCCAGTGGGCAAAAGGCAAGAGTGAGTCTGAAACAAAAGTCTTGTGAATGTATTTGAACTTCAGAAGTTTCAAAACAGAATCCAACTTTTTTTTTAATTTTATTTTTATTATTTGCCCAAGGGGTACAGGTCTGTGAATCATCAGGCTTACATCTTTCACAGCATTCACCAAAGCACAAACCCTCCCCAATGTCCATAACCCATCCACCCTATCCCTACCCTCCCAGCCCCCAGTAACCCTCAGTTTGTTTTGTGAGATTAGGAGTCTCTTATGGTTTGTTTCCTTCCCCATCCCATCTTGTTTCATTATTTTAGAATCCAACTTTCTTAACCAACATGAATCACTGCTTCTTCCAAAGTAAATTGACTTAACCTCTGTCCCTGGCATGATAGAAAAGTCACCCAATTTGCTGGTCAACATACATGAGCTTGACTGTCAACTCCACCACTGACCCCAAGCAAGTTAACTCACCTTCCAGAGCTTAGTGTCTTTGCCTGTATAATGGGTTAATAGTGTCTGTTTGCAGCATCGTATGGATGTAAGATAACATGGATGAAGTGATTAGAAATAGTCCCTGTACTGTCATTGTTGTTAACCAGTACTGCACCTGTGTGTCTATCTTCCTCATGACACTGACCTCCTCAAGAAAAGACACCTGCCATTGGCCTTTTTGTCTGGTGCCTACTCCTGTAGGTGTTAAGTATATAAAATGAAATAATTAATATAGCCATCTTATAGGCAAGTGAGTTTCCTCTTATGTGGTCAGCCTTCCCAAGATAGTATATCTTCTAATTTCCTACAACATTTTCATTTGCTTTAGACATAAATTAGGAAAACAAAATTATTGGATACGTTTCCAGAAAGACATTTGCCTAGAGTGTTTCTACTTATACACACATATTATTTAATTAGTAAACACTTTTTTGAGCATTTTTAGGATTACAGAAGAATTGAACAGAAAAAGACTTCCTGTATGCGCCCTCTCTTCTTCCCTCCATATTGTTAACATCTTGCATTAGTGTGATACATTTGTTACAATTGGTACATATTGATACATTATTATGACCAATTATGTATCAATATTATATATTAATTGTTATGTATCAATTGACACAATATTGATACGTTGTTATGAACTAAACCCATAGTTTACATTTAAATTCATTCTTTGCATTGTACATTCTATAAGTTTTGACAAATATAAAATAAATTGTATCCTCCATTACATTATCATTCAGAATAGTTTTACTGCTCTAAAAAGCCCCTGTAATGGGCGCCTGGGTGGCTCAGTGGGTTAAAGCCTCTGCGTTCGGCTCAGGTCATGATCCTGGGATCCTGGTATCCAGGGTCCTGGGATAGAGGCCCGCATCGGGCTCTCTGCTCGGCAGGGAGCCTGCTTCCTCCTCTCCTCTCTCTCTCTGCCTGCCTCTCTGCCTACTTGTAATCTCTCTCTGTGTGTCAAATAAATAAATAAAATCTTTTATTTTATTTTATTTTTTAAAGATTTTTTATTTATTCATTTGACACACAGAGAGAGATCACAAGTAGGCAGAGAGGCAGGCAGAGAGAGAGGAGAGAGGAGGAAGCAGGCTTCCCGCTGAGCAGAGAGCCCGATGTGGGCCTCGATCCCAGGACCCTGGAATCATGACCTGAGCCGAAGGTAGCGGCTTTAACCCACTGAGCCACCCAGGCGCCCAATAAAATCTTTTAAAAAAAAGCCCCTGTACTCCATCCATTCCTCCCTCTCTCCTCCCAACTCCTGGCAATCATTTATCCTTTTATTATCTCCATAGTTTTGCCTTTCCTAGCCTGTCATGTAGCTAGAGTCATAGGACATGTAGCCTTTTTAGATTGGCTTCTTTGCCTTAGTGATATGAATTAAAGATTCATCCATGTGTTTTCCTGGCGTGATAGCTCATTTCTTTACATCGCTGAACACTATTCCATTGCATGGATGTATCACAGTTTATTTATCCATTCACCCACTGAAAGACATCTTGGTGGCTTCCAAGTTTTGGCAATTATGAATAAAGTTCTGTAAACATTCATGTGCTGGTTTTGTGTGGATGTAAGTTTTCAACTCATTTGGGTAAATACCTAGGAGTGTAATTGCACTATCATATAATAAGCATATGTTCAGTTTTGCAAGAAACTGCCAAACTGTCTTCCAAAGCGACGTAGTACCATTTTAAATTCCCACTGGCGAGAGATGAGAGGTCCCGCTGCTCATCATCTTCTCTCTCATTTGGTATTATCAGTGTTCTGGACTGTAGCCATTCCACGAGGTGTGTAGTGATAGTTCATTGCTTTCATTTGTGATTCTCTAATGACATACAACATTAAACATCATTTCCTATGCTTATTTGCCATCTGTATATTTTCTTTGATGAAGTGTCTGTTCAGATCTTATGCCCATTTTTAAATCCAGTTAGTTATTTGTTTTTATTGTGGCGTTTTGAGAGTTCTTTGCATCTTTTGAATACCAGTCATTTGTCCAATATGTATTTTACAAATATTATCTCCTAAATTGTGGCTTGTCTTTCCATTCTGTTAGTGTATTTTGCAGAGTAGTTTTTAATTTCAATGATGTTCAACTTATCCATTTTTTCTCCCATGGATCAAGCTTTTCATATGTAAAAAGTCATTGCCAAACCCAAGGTTACAAGATTTTCTCCTATGTTATCTTTCAGGAGTTTTATAGTTTTCTGTTTTAAAAGGTTTTATTTTATTTTTTTTTTGAGAGAGAGTAATTTTCTGTTTTAAATTTAGGTGTTTGAACCATTTTGAGTTAATTTTGTGAAAAGCATTAGATCTGTGTCTAGATTTTTTCTTTTTTTTGCATGAGGATGTCCAGTTTTTCCAGAACCATTTGTTGAAAAGATTATGCTTTCTCCATTGAATTGCCTTTGTCCATTGTTAAAGATCAGTTGATTATATCTGTGTAGGTTTATGTCTGGGCTCTTCAGTCTGTTCCATTGATCTCTTTGTTCTTTCACCAAGACCACATTGTCCGGATTACTGTAGCTTTAGTGTTAGTCTTGATGTTGGATAGTGTCAGTCCTCCAACTTTGTTCTTCTTTTATAGTGTGTTGGCTACTTACATATTTGAAAGTAGGTTTATTGTTTTCAGAAAAATTATGGAAGTTTATTAAGAAAAAATAACATAGAAAAGTAATACATATGTGAAAAGTTTACTATTATAGAGGATAGGTTTCTAATCAATTAAGAAAAAGGATAATAACACAGTAGGGGGAAAAGTATCTCATTCATTAGTTTCAGAGAAAAAGAAAGTTTAGTGCCCTATAAATATTTGTAAAAATATCAATCTCTTAATTTAAAATGAAAAGAAATACCATTAAACTCCTATTTTTCTCTTTTATGACCATTATTAATCAGGAGAGAGGAAATAAAACTCTCAAAAATGATGTAAATTGATATAAAATGTATACGTGGCTATTTGGCAAAATTTGGAATATACGTTCCTTGTAGGAAGAAATTTCTTTTCTTCATACGGTATCCCCAGGCTAAAAACAGTGCCTGATACATAGTGTAACTTTAATAAAGTGTTAAATAAATTTGAAAAATGCAAAATGCATTTAGTCATTGCTAGAGGAATTTTACTACCAGGAATTTATCAAATGGGTATATGTATAGGATTTTTTTTGTTGCAGCATTGTTTTTGTTTTGTGTTTTTAAAGATTTTACTTGTTTATTTGAGAGAGAGAACACAGTAGTAGGGAGGAGAGGTGGGGGGGTTGGGGAACAAGCAGACTACCTGCTGACCAGGGAGCCCAATGTGGGGCTTGATCCCAGAACCTGGGATCATGACCCAAGCCAAAGACAGATGCTTAACCAGCAGAGCCACCCAGGCGCCCCATGTGTCAGCATTGTTTGTAAAGTCAAATGCTATTACCAGACTAAATGTCCATCAATAAAGGAAACATTAAATAACTTTTTGAACAATCATACAATAGAATATTATGTAGCAATTAAAAAAGAATGAGGTAGATCTATATGAACTGATAAGAACAGTGTTCATATCAACAATATTACAGTAATATCAACTGTAATAACAATATTACTGCTAATTGAAAAAAGGAAATTATAGAACAGTATATCTATAACATACAAATATATAACATACAATCAACTTGTTTTCTGACCTGTGTTGGAAGGATCCCTGTTGTCCAGGGTGTCTCTCTTTGGATGATAGATTGAAGAAGGAAGAAAAGAACATTTTCACTTGAGAATCCACTTACTTGTTTACATTTTCCACCATAATAAGAAGCAAGTACAAGTTTTATGACTTTTTTTCTTTTAAATTGATTTTTTTTAAGATTTTACTTTTAAGTAGTCTCTATACTCAATGTGGGGGTCGAACTCATAACCTTGAGATCAAGAGTCACATATTCCACAGACTGAGTCAGTCTAGAGCCCCAAATCTATCTATCTATCTATCTATCTATCTATCTATCTATCTATCTATCTATCTATCATCTATCTTATTGTTTAAGTATAATTTATTTTTTTAGGGATTTATTTATTCATTTGAGAAATAGAGAGAGAAAGGATAAGTAGGGGGAGGAGGAGAGGGGAAGGGAGAGAGGTCAACAGAGCCTTCAGTCAAGAGGAAGAGCTGGAGGCAAAATACAGGGAGCAAGGACAAGCTGGAACCTGTCAGGCATCTCTGCATCTATTGGTCATCTTATTGAACCATGATGGCATTCAGATATGGTGCCTCCAAATTCCTTTCTTGGCCAACTCTAACTGGAACCACACAGGGAAAAGGATTCTGTGAAACAGTTTCCAGCTTAACCAAGATAATGGTGGGAGATTCTGGAGGAAATGTTGTGAGTTCCATTTTGGACATGTTAACTTTGACTGTAATAATACATCTCCATGGAAATGTCCAGTAAGCAGTTGCCTTGTCTAAATTTCTTCAATATCCAAACAAATTGCTCTAGAACTCTAGTTTGAATCCATACTGGGGTGAGAGGGTGGAATGCAGCTTTGGATTATGAGCCTAGGAACTAAAGGTCTTGGCCAGAAGTGAAGAGAATCTCAAGAAACAAAAGACAGTTCAAACAAGGTCTATAACTCAGGTAATGACTTAGGGCAGTGAAATGGAGTGGGCAGACCCTAGAGGGCAGGTTGGAGGAGGCGTCCTGAAGGGATGGCCTGAGATACCTTACCTCTGAGGGAGAAGAGAACTGGTCTGTACATTAAGGGTAGCCTTCTGGAATCAGTATTTTGAAAGTGCCATGACTTATAAGAAAAAAACTTTACTTGATAGTCCCTCCTCTTTTTTTTAAATCCTAGTATGCAGGCACAAGACAGTATATTTAATGAATGATTCTTTGAAATTTCAAGCACAGGTTTGTTACTGAATACACTTTGTGCCCTTCCTGCTTCACAGTCCTTCAGAATCATAAAGAGAGTTCTGACCGAGGTTCCAGGCGATGTCGTGAACATTCCACATGGAGAGATCTCCCATCACATCCATGAGATGCACCCTCCCCCACCGCCACAGCCACCTCCCCCAGAGCCATCACCATCACTATCCACATTGGAGGAACAGAAGCTGGGAAAAGCGGTTAAAGACAAGGCAAAGGGAGGTAACAATTCCAAATGAGCCAGGAAATTAATAGTGCCTTCAGGTAAGTTTTCTTCATTTCTATTGGATGACAAATGTAGTCAATGAACATTTAAAAAAAAATTTAAGTGTAATTAGCATACGGTGTTATATTCATTTCAGGTGTACAATATAGTGATTCAACAATTTTTTTGTGAAGACTTATTTATTTATTTGAGAGAGAAAGAGAGAGAATATGAGCAGAGGGAGGGGCAGAGGAAGAGGGAGAGAGAATCTCCAGTAGACTCCACAGTGAACACAGAGCCTCACTCGGGGGCTTGACCCCACGACTCTGACATCATGACCTGAGATGAAATCAAGAGTCGGATGCCTAACTGACTGTGCCACCCAGGCGCCCCAGTGATTCAATAGTTCTGTACGTTTCACAGAGCTCATCATGATAAATATGCTCTTAATCCCACCCCCTCCAGTTTTTTGTTTTGTTTTGTTTTGTTTGTTTTTTTGCTTGTTTGAATCCAAGTTTGATAAGAAAGCAAACACAATTGTGAGAAACCGGAATACTCAGGGGTGGCTTAGGTTGAATATACTTGATAACTCTCCCTGGGAGAGGGCTGAAAACTCTTTGGCAGATTCTCTTAATCAATAAATCAGATTCTGATGTAAATGATGAAGCCCACAGACAGACAAGTAGGATCCCATAGTGAGTCTAGCAGAAGGAACCCTGGGAAAGGTCCCACCTGTTTCCCCCCATCCACCCACCCACTGCCCCTCAGGGAACCATCAATGTATTCTCTATACGTGAGTCCATTTTTTGGTTTGTATCTTTTATCCCCTTTTTTTCATTTGTTTTGTTTCTTAAATTCCACATATGAGTGAAATCACATCGTATTTATCTTTCTCTGACTGACTTCACTTATCATTATACTCTCCAGATCTATCTATATTGATACAAAGGGCAAGATTTCACTCTTTTCTATGGCTGAGTAATATCTATCTATCTATCTATCTATCTATCTATCTATCTATCTATCTATCTATCTATCTATCTATCTGTCTATCTATCTATCTATCAGTTCTTCTTTATTCACTTTTCTATCAATGGACATTTGGGTTGCTTTTGTAATTTGGCTATTGTAAATAATGCTGCAATAAACATAGGTGTGAGTGGATCCCTTTGAATTACTCTTTTTTAAAAAAAAGTTTGGGTAAATATCCAGTAGTTTGATTGCTGGATCATAGAATAGTTCTATTTTTAACTTTCAAAGGAACCTCCATGCTGTGTTCCATAGCGGCTGCACCAGCTTTCATTCCCACCGACAGGAGCAAGGGTTCCTGTTTCTCCACATGCTCGCCAACACCTGTTGTTTCTTGTGTTTTTGATTTTAGCCATTCTGACAGGTGTGAGGTGATATCTATCTCATTGTGGTTTTGATTTGCACTTCCCTGACGTTGAGCATCTTTTCATGTGTCTGTTGCCATCTGTAAGTCAATGAACAATTTTATCTGCAGTGTTCTTTTTCCTCCACTTTCTTAGTTATCAAGTAAAATCTTGGCTTCCTGTTAGACTAAGTACATGAGGAAACGATATATTCTTCTGACTACCTTATACAAAGGAGGGCTTCCATCTCTCTCTATACTCTTATTCTGCTGTTTTTCATGTTAGTACTTACCCCCATCTGGTATTACATGTTTACATGTTTCCTTTATGTATTGCCTTTGTATCAGAATATAAACTTCATCACAGACCATGCCTGTTTTGTTTGCTGCTCTATCCCCAGCAAATAAAACAGTACTTAGCAGCAGCTCCTGGGTGGCTCAGTTATTAGGCGTCTGCCTTCGGCTCAGGTCATGATCCCAGGGTTCTGGGATTGAGCCCCACATCGAGCCCTGCATCGGGCTTCCCTGCTTGTCAGGGGGCCTGGTTCTCCCTCTCCCTCTCCCACTTTCCCTGCTTGTGTTCCCTCTCTCACTGTGTCTCTGTCAAATAAACAAATAAAATCCTAAAAAACAAACAAATAAACAAAAAAAACAGTACTTAGCATATTGCAGACACTCAAGTATTTGTTGACTGAATGAATGACACATAACGTTCTAAGAATAGGTCCAGGTGAGAGAGAACTGTATTATGGCTATTCCCCATATACAAAAAAATAAACTTCTGGTATAAAGGATTGGCTCTAAGTCAAATGACAGTAGTAGGGTGCCTTATGATTGTCCCAACATTCATCAAGCCTCAGGAAAACTGCAACCTTTACATGAACATTACCAAATAATAGCAAATAAAAATATTTGTTATATGTTTCATCCAGAAGAGCTCAATAGCTTTGCCAGTGCTCATTTCTTCCACTACTTCTCTGCTTGCCTGCCCATTTCCTTCGGTGGGTCCTCTTCCTCCTTCCTCCTGCTAACTGGTCATTCCCTTGGATTTGCCTTGGACCCCCTTGTTGATCTCCCTCCACTGGGAGTTTTTCTAGGTCGGCTTCTCAGGTGTCATCATGCCACTCATAGCTAGATGAGGGGTTAGGTCCCTGGGTGGGCACTGTCCTGGACGTCATCTGACCTTTTTTAATTCTTTGTATGAGCACATGAATGGCTTTGCAGACTCCTCCTCTCAAAGCTTTGAGCTTTACCTGTCTGTGCATCGTCAGCAACATGTGCTCACTGTAGGTGGCTTGTTGTAGGTATTGAAGAAGTGAATGGACACTGATCAAATTTGTTGGTGAGACTGAAGTGTTTATCAGTGAAATTGATATAATTTTGGTATTTGCTTTTAAATAGTCCCATAAAGATAATAGAATGAAATAAAAAAGTAAAATGGCTGAAGAAAAAGATGAAACAAGAATGGAAAAATGTTGATAATGGTTGAAGCTGGTGGTGGGCATATGGGGGCTCATTACACTCTTCTATTTTTGTGTACTTGTAGTTTTTTCTGTTAAAAAAAACACACAATATTGTGTTGTTGAGGCAAAGCCAGGCAGGCCTCCTAATATGCTAATGGTTTCAGAAGCATTTATGAGGTGGAAATCCATAAATAAAATTTTATAATAGGAATGAGTAGCTATATTCAATACAGTTGTGCCCTTCGGGGAATTAAATACAAATAAGGAAAGCAGCAAAACATTTTAAACTTTTCAGAGCTTTACTTGTTTAATTTTTAATCATATTGCTGTATGTAAACCATATATGAAGGTTGCTAAAGCCCTTTGCCAATTATATGGTACACCATCTTATTATTTATCATTTGTCATAGAAATTTTTCTTTTTTTTCTTTTTAAAGATTTTATTTATTTATTTCACAGAGGGAGAGAGATCACAAGGAGGCAGAGAGGCAGGCAGAGAGAGAGAGGGGGAAGCAGGCTCCCCGCTGAGCGGGGAGCACGATGCGGGCCTCGATCCCAGGACCCTGAGATCATGACCTGAGCCGAAAGCAGAGGCTTTAACCCACTGAGCCACCCAGGCGCCCTGTCATAGAAAATTTTCATCCCTAGAAATAAGAATTTGCATAGCATATAGAATGAAAATTCTACTGGGCAGAATCTTAAAGATATTTGCCTATTTTCTATAGCCATTGTATTACTTCACCTGTGCATTCATTTTTAATTTACATACATTTCTCAAAATTTTGTTCCATTTTTTTTTAAGTCTTTATCTATTTAAGTAATCTCTACACCAAACGTGGGGCTCGAACTCACGACTCCAAGATCCAAGATTAAGAGTCCCAGGGACGCCTGGGTGGCTCATTGGATTAAGCCTCTGCCTTCAACTCAGGTCATGATCTCAGGGTCCTGGGATCGAGCCCCACATCGGGCTCTCTGCTCGGCAGGGAGCCTGCTTCCCCCTCTCCCTCTGCCTGCCTCTCTACCTACTTGTGATCTCTCTCTCTCTCTCTCTCTCTCTCTCTCTGTCAAATAAATTTTAAAAAAAAAATTAAAAAAAAAAAAAAAGAGTAAGAGTCCCATGCTCCTTCAACTGAGCCAGCCAGGCACCCCTAAATTGTGTTCTATTTTATATGTCGTTCATTATTATTTGTTAAACTGAGTAATAATTGTAGCAAAGCAATGTTATATACGATTTACAACAACATACTAATAAATACATATAATACAATTCTGAAACACTCTGATTCAGGTATCGCTATTAAAACAATCCTTACCCAGTGCTGGCTCAGTTGGTAGGGCATGCAACTCTTGATCTCAGGGTTGTACGTTCAAGTCCCATATTGGGTATAAAGATCACTTAAAAAAAAACCCTTTCCCATTGATTTACTGATTTTTTTCTTAAGTTAGTTTCATATAGAATATATTTTCCCCTAAGCATTACAATTTTGTGTCTTCATGTGATATGCTTTCATTTGGTACAGTCCTAAGTGTCCTTTCTGCTTACAGTAGAAGGAGCAGGCACTTTTTGAATGTCCCCTATTGCCAATTGCTTCACCATTTATCTCATTTAATGCTATAAATAATCCTGTTCATTTACAGATAAGAAAGCAGATGTTCAGAGAAGCTTAATAATTTGGCTAAGGCCATATAATTTGTAAGTGACGACAGGTTTTTTTTTTTTGAAGATGGTGTTTTTTTAAAATCCAAGCTCTATATTGTTCATAGTATATTGTTTTGTTTTGTCTCTCCACATTCAAACTTTCAATATGAGGCCATGACTTCGTATTGAGTAATAATGTCAGATTTTAGGGTGGTATGCAAAATGTGATTCTTATTTACATTTCAGAAAAGATGACATATATATATGTAGTTTATATGTGAGTATATTTATGTAAGTAATGTTAATACTATTAATGTATTATGTATTTATTATATGTGATATAACATTATATTAATGATATAATTATAATGATATAATTATTATATAGTAATATATTATTAATATATATTAATATATATTCTAATTGTCATATATTAATATATATGACAATTAGAATATATTTATATATAATGACAGATATATTATTAATATATTGCAATATATCTTATATATACATATTTAGAAAGATAGATAACAGACCACTCACCAAGACTGGGATTTGGGAGGTGGAGATGAGGTTGGAGAAGAAAGGAGAACACTCTTTCATTTCTAGTTTATGCCTCTCTGTCTTGAACTTAAAAATGATTATGTATTACTTTTATGCTCAGATATATTATTATTATTAATAATAATAATTAGTACTAAGTGGACTCATTTCTTATTTTCACAACTATCAGCATTCTTGAATACCTGTTACTATGCTTGGAATGTTTCAAGTCCCTATGGGCCTCAGACATTCTTTTTTTTTTTTTAAGGTTTTATTTATTTATTTGACAGAGAGATAGACAGCACGAGTAGTCAGAGCAGCAGGCAGTGGGAGAGGGAGAAGCAGGCTCTCTGCCGAGCAGAGAGCCCGATGTGGGACTCGATCCCAGGACTCTGGGATCATGACCGGAGCCGAAGGCAGCCGCTTAACCGACTGAGCCACCCAGGCGCCCGGCCTCAGACATTCTTATTGTTTTAGGCCCATCTAACACATTCAATGTACTCAGATCAAATACAACTTCTCTGAGTTGAAGTTAAATATAACTTACATGAAGTTGAGGTGAAGTTAACATGTCACATGTCATAAACATTTAAAGCTACTAGCTTTGATTTTTTAGGTTTTAAAATATATTTTTTTAAGATTTTATTTATTTGAGAGAGAGCACACGATCAGGGGAAGGGGCAGAGAGGGTGGGAGAGGGAGAGAATCTCAAGCAGACAGTGCACTGTGTGCAGAGCCTCATGCAGGGCTCAATCCCAACATCCTGAGATTATGACCAAAGTCGGAAGAATTGGATGCTTAATTGACTGAACCACCCAGGCACCCCTCCTACTCATTTTCCTGTGAACCCTTTTTTTTTTTAAGATTTTATTTACTCATTTGACACAGAGAGAGAGATTACAAGTAGGCAGAGAGGCAGGCAGAGAGAGAGAGGAGGAAGCAGGCTCCCTGCTGAGCAGAGAGCCCGACATGGGCCTTGATCCCAGGACCCTGGGATCATGACCTGAGCCGAAGGCAGCGGCTTTAACCCACTGAGCCACCCAGGCGCCCTCCTGTGAACCCTTTAAGTAGAAAAAAAATATTTTCAGCAAGATAAAATGGAGTGCAAAAATAATTATGCTCAAATTTTAAATCAAATAGCTAGTGCTTAAGCATATACCTTAACATGACCAGGATACAATCTTGTGCTGATTTCTCTGAATATTTGTTCTCAGATTTCTAGCTGACTTCTTAGAGACTTTGCCTAATTTTTTTCAGGCATACACAATTCAATCATCAATTTTTTGAATACTTCTTGTTTTTTTGGGAATGAAAGAAAGATGCATCAGAATATTCAATAGTAGGCCTGCACAGAGTTGTGAAAAACTAAAGCAAACTGCAAAGACAAGGGTCTGCTTGTAAGGACTTGCAATGTTTTGGGGCACATGGATGGCTCAGTGGGTTAAGCGCCTGACTCTCCACTTGGGCCCAGGGCTCAGGTCATGATCTCATGGGTCAAGGGATCAAGCCCAGAGTAGGGCTCTGTGCTCAGTGGGGAGTCTCCTCAAAGATTCTCCCCCTCTGCCCCTGCCAGGTGCTCACACTCTCACTTTCTCTGATAAATAAATCTCAAAAAAGGAGAAAAAAAAAAAGACTTTCGATGTGTTGTTCCTGGCATGAAAATATCTTTTGTCCTGTTTGCAGAGTGTTTTGGAAACCAAGGGAATGGAATGTGAGAAAATCAACATTTGATTCAGAAAAGGACATCCCACTTTCATTGAGAAGAAGGCATTTTAGAAAGAGGAAAAAGAAGAGACCATCAGGAGACTCTGAAGACCATGAAGAGCAGCATGATCAAATGTTCACATTTCCCTGTTCCATATGCAAGCACGAAATTGATCTATCTGAAATTCTCCTCCATAAATAGCAGCATGTGGCTCTGGCCACCCTGGGGTTTCAATGGATGGGTAGAAAGAAACCAGCGCTCCCACTGATTTCCATTCAGAGACAGTTTATAATCACTAAATTACTGTCATTTTCTATATTCACTGAAAAAATCCTACAGAGCATTAACAATGCTTTTGAGCTACTTTGGAAGAAACAAATACCAGCATACTATAAGATTATTGATAACATTCACAGGAGTTCCATATATTCTCAAGCGGTCTGTCATGTATTGATTAAAGGTGTAGCCATTTGTGAAGATAGAAATTCTACATGGAAAGCTGACATGAATGATAAATTCATTGTGGTGAATAATTTTGGCAATAAATCTGATGTGTGTTTTTTTGGTTTGTTCGATGGACATCATGGCGCCTCAGCAGCAGACTTGACTTCAATGGAACTCCCAGTTTTACTTCTCCATCAACTTTCCAGATTTGATCCTTCCTACCAAATGACTCCTGAAGAGCAAAATGTAATCAAATCTTTTCACACGGTATTTAGGGAAGAATATATAGCTACAGAAGAACTTTTTTCCTCCATAAAGAAAAAGAGAAAAATGGTGGAATGTGAGTATGAGAACATACACAAAGCCTTTGCAAAAGCATTTTGGAGAATGGACAGGCTTTTACGTCTTGGAAGGAATGAAGTATCCAGGGTTCAATGGAGTGGCTGTTCTGCAGTTACTTGTATATTGGAAGGCAGTATTAAGAAACCCTATGCTAAGAAGAATTGGAAAATCAATAAGGCTGATGACTTGACAAAGAGTTTCCCTTCTCAGATGATGCCACAAATAATGTCTGGAGTACTCCATATTGCAAACACTGGTATGTACATGGAGTAGTGTACATTACATCTTACATTTATTTTTTATTCTTGGCAGCAAAACTCCTCTTGCTTCTGGAACTATTTAGTGACCTATGATTTAGTGACTTATTAATGCCTTGAAATTCCATTGACTAAGAAATGATGAACAACCACAGTTTAGATGCAGATTGCAGGCACAAAAATAATTGTCATTTTTTTCCCCAAGAAGGAACATATATGTAATAATTTGACCAAAACATTAAATTTTCTAAATGGGGTAGCAATACAGCTGTAGATAAAGGCAAAGCAAACATATTACATTTGCTTAGATCTGAATGAAACAAAAAACATTTCCCATACTTCCCTTTTTCAGGAGAATGGAAAGTTCTTTGAGGATTGTTACAAATCTGGTTGTTTAAACTGGTCAGTTATTCTGATAACACATTTGCAATAGGTCACTTGTACTCACTGGCCAAAGTAATATCAATTTCATTTTAGAGAAAACGATAGTTTGTGACTCACGTTTATTAACATATATTCTCTTCCCCAAACATTTGGCTGTGTTTTTAAAATTGTATTTCAAGAAGCAATCCTTTCAGAGCTAAAGTTCTACCTAAGGAGGTTGCCAAAATGGAAAGCCCATACGTAAAACATTTTTAGCAAAGTTAAGCTGAGTTCCATGAGATGCTTAATCAGGTTTCCACTACCCCTTTCCTCAATAGAGTTATTATTATTAAGTAAACCCTACCCCCAGTGTGGGGCTCAAATTCACGACCCTGAGATCAAGAATCTCATGGTCTACTGACTCAGCCAGTAAGGTGCCCCTGTATAGAGTTGTTATTATTATTATCATTTTTAAGATTTTATTTATTTGAGAGAGCATGAGAGAGCATGTGCAGGGTGAAGGACAGAGGGAGAAGCAGACTCCCAGCTGAGCAGGGAGCCTGATGTGGGACTCGATCCCAGGACTCTTGCGATCATGACCTGAACCGAAGGCAGATGCTTAACTGAGCCACCCAGGTGCTTGATAAGCAAGGACCGTTTATTTATTATTTTATTTTATTTTTAAAGATATTATTTATTTGTGAGAGAGAGCACAAGCAGGGGGAGTGGCAGACAGAGGGAGAAGCATGTTCCCTCCTGAGCAAGGAGCCCAATATGGGACTCGATTCCAGGACCCGGTTTTCATGACCTGAGCCAAAGGAAAACACGTAACTGAATGAGCCATCCAGGCATCCCTAGAGTTATTATTATTTTTTTTAAAGATTTTTTTATTTATTTGAGAGTGAAGCGAGAGACAGCACAGAGAGAGGGAGAGGGAGAAGCAGACTCCCTGCTCAACACAGAGCCGGAAGTGGGGCCTGATTCCAGGATCCTGATCATGACCTGAGCCAAAGGCAGACACTCAACCAACTGAGCCACCCAGGTTCCCCTACCCTAGAGTTATTATTAATAATAGTGTCCACTTATGGAATATTGAATATAGCCTAAGTTTTCATTTAGTCTTATGAGAACTCTGGTATCTAAAGATAATGTCATATCCTCTAAGTATTGTTTTTTTTAAAATGTATTCGACATATAACATGGTGCAATTTTGAAGTATGTTAATATGAAACATTTATATATTGTAGTATCATTGCTGTTTGGGTGATAATTAGCACTTCTGTCATGTTACATAATTATAATTTCTTTTTGGTGGTTGAAACAATTAAATTCTAGTCTCAGCAAGTTTGAAGATTATAATACAGGATTGTTCTCTATATTCCCTATACTGTGTTTTAGATCTCTAGGACTTACTACTTGCTGCAAGTTTGGACCCTTAAATGCCTATTCTATCTCCCACCGTCCCCCTCATATCTAAGTGTTGTTACCCCATTTTTCCAGATGAGAAAATGGAAGTCAGAGAAATGAGATAATTTGTTCAAGGTCTTGGAGGTAGTAGGTATTGGAGCTGGAAACCAAGCCCACTGTCATGCATCTGAAGGGAATTGGTTCCACAACCTGAGGAGACTGGCCCTCAGCAAGTGGAAGAACGTGTCTGAGATGGCTCCAAACAAAAACCAGATAATCACAAAGACCATCATAATGTCCAGGTCCCTGGATGTCAGCCTGTTTCTGATCTAGCTCTGGTTCTGAGCCCAGGATGAGTGCTCCGGATTAAGCAATATAAAGAAGCCAAGTCCAATGCCAGTTTCCTCAGAATTTTTGTCATTTCTCAGACTTTATGCTGAGGTTCCAGATGGCTTCAGAGTGGGTCTACTTCATGCACAGTTTTCACATTTCACACCACTCTGGGAACTGACCCATATTCTTGGACATGGGACCTCCATTAGAAAATGCCATTAAAGGGGGGCCTGGGTGGCTCAGTGGGTTGAGTTTCTGCCTTCAGCTCAGGTCATGATACCAGGGTCCTGGGATCGAGCCCTGCATCGGGCTCCCTGCTCAGCGGGGAGCCTGCTTCTCCCTCTCCCACTCTCCCTGCTTGTGTTCCCTCTCTCGCTGTGTCTCTCTCTGTCAGATAAATAAATAAAATCTTAAAAAAAAAAAAAAGAAAATGTCATTATACATCAGGATTCTTGTAAAATTGAAGGAAGAATTATGAGACAGCGAATAGACCCTATCATTAAATGTCTAATTTTCTACGATTCACTACTTCCAGGATCACTGCTGTTTGGCTGGTTCTAATCTCCAGGTCAAACATTTGCTGGATCTAATTTTCAGGCTTACATAATTGTGTTAAACTGTTTTCATTTAGGCATCCTTCATTTTAATAGAAACAAATATGTAGGGAAAAATTCCAACTTGTGAAAAGGAGGTCATGATTGATGATACAAGAGTGTTCCTGAAATAAAATGATTTAAATCAGTCACAAAAAGTAAACTTCCACAGAAATTTATCAAGAGCATATGTTGTATTTTATAAAACAAGACCTATAATTATAGCATAGGAATTTATTTTTCCTGTATTTTCCTGTATTTCCTGTACAAATTTATTTAAATTTGTAAAGTACCAGTGTCATCACAACTCAGGAATTAAATAAAACAAAACGAAATCCTCACAATGTAATGAAACGTGAGCGCAATAATGAAGCCATTGAATAAATGTTGAATTCGTGCATATGGAAAAAAATATTTCCAAACTGACATTCTTGACTTTTTTTATTCTTAGCGCTTCCCATTTATATAGCATTTTATAATTTCTCTTGGTGCTCTCCTATTTTATTTCAATTAATCCTCATAGAATTAAAATGCTAACAAATACATTTATACAGAATACATAATTACACTTTTTCCCTAACATGAAATAAACCACAAATTTTACGTTTCTAATTAATCACACTAGTTCCTTATAAACATAAGGAATTCTTATTTGATCCCTTTGTTTTCCCCAGTGCTTTTATTTTTTTATTTTTTAAAGATTTTATTTATTTATTTCACAGAGGGGGAGAGATCACAAGGAGGCAGAGAGGCAGGCAGAGTGGGGGGAGAAACAGGCTCCCCGTGGAGCAGGGAGCCCGATGCGGGCCTCGATCCTAAGACCCTGAGATCATGACCTGAGCCGAAAGCAGAGGCCTTAACCCACTGAGCCACCCAGGCGCCCTGCTTTTATTTTTAATAGCTTTATTGAGATATAATTCACAAAGCACATAATTCACCCATGTAAATTGTACAGTCCCAGATGTGTGCAACCATCCCCGCAGTCAATTCTAGAACACTTTTGTCCTCTTAAAAAGAAACCCAGTACCCTTTGGCAATCAGCTAGCTCCCTACCCTGCCATACCTCCAGGTCCAAGCAACCACGAATCTACATTCTGTCTCTGTACATTTCCCTATTCTGGGCACTTCTGATAAATAGAATTATAGAACTTGGGTTCTTTTGGGCGCCTGGGTGGCTCAGTGGGTTAAGGCCTCTGCCTTCGGCTCAGGTCATGATCCCAGAGTCCTGGGATCGAGGCCCGCATCGGGCTCTCTGCTCCGTGGGGAGCCTGCCTCCTCCTCTCTCTCTGCCTGCCTCTCTGCCTACTTGTGAACTCTCTCTCTGTTGAACAAATAAAATAAAAAAAAAATTTAAAAAAAAAAAAAGAACTTGGGTTCTTTTGCGACTGTCTTCTTTCACTTTGCATGTTTTGAAAGTTCATCCACGTTGTAATGTGCACTAGTACTTCTTTTTTGTTGCTGGGTAATATTTCACTGTATAGTTATGCTGCATGTTGTTTATCGATTTATTCAGTTGAAAAATATCTGAGTTGTTTCTAATTTTTGGCTATTATGAGGAATGTGGGCATGGGCATTGTACGTAAGTTTTTGTGTGGACATGTTTTCACTCCCTTCGGTATAAACCCAGGAGTGGAATTGCTGAGTCCTAAGGTAATTCTACACTAAACCATTTGAGGAACTGCCAAACTATTTTCCAAAATGGCTGTACCATTTCACTGTCCTGCCGGTAATGTATGAGGGTTTTAATTTTTACACATTATCCCAACACTGTCTTTCTGATCCTAGCCACCTTAGTGGGTATGAAGTGGTATTGATTTGCACTTTTCTGTTGACTCATGATGTTAACTATCTCTTTAAGTGCTTATTAGTCATTTGAATATCTTCCTTTGGGAAATGTCTACTCAAATCTTTTGTCCATTTTTAAACTGGGTTACTTGTCTATTGAGTTGCAAGGTTTTTTTTTATATTCTGGATACAAGTCCCTTACCAGATGTATTGTTAGGAAATACTTTAATTCCATGGGCTTTTTTTCCCCTCTTCCTTCTATTTTCTGAAGTAAAAATACTTCAATTTTGATGAAATCCAATCTATCAACTTTATTGTTTTGATGCTTGTAGTTTTTGGTGTGAAATCTATGAGACCATTGCCTAAACCAAGGCCACAGAAACTTGCACCAGTGTTTTGTTCTAAGAGATTTAGATTTTATCTCTTCCATTCCAGTCTATTATCCATTTTGAATTAATTCTCTATGTGTCATGGGGTAGGGGTCCAACTTCATTCTTTTCTATGTGGATACACAGTTGTATATTATTTTTTTTTATTACCTCCTTTTGAGTTGATTTCTTTATTCCTATCTATCTCCTTTGTTAGGTTGTTAGCTATAATTCTTTGTTATATTATTTAAGTTTGTAGTATATATCTTTAACTTCTCACAGTCTACCTTCAAATGATATATACCACTTTACATATAGAATAAAATCCTCACAACAGCATAATTTTATTCCTTCCCTCTCAGACTTTATACTATTTTGTTCATATATATATATATATATATATATATATACATATATATATATATATATATATATGAACTTGTCTCTTTTTATATAGGCATATCTAGGAGGTATCATGAGTTTGGTTCCAGACCACCACAATAAAGCAAATACTGCAATTAAAGCAAGTTAAATGAATTTTTCTTGATCACAAGTTTTGATCACACTATATTGTAGTCTATTAAGTGTGCAATCATTATGTCTAAAAAGCCAATGTGCGCACCTTAGTGAAAAATATTTTATTGCTAAAAAATGCTAATCATCATCTCTGGTCCCAATAGTGGGTTGCTGCCTTTTTGCAGGTGGAGGGTCTTGCTTTGGTGTTGATGACTGCTGGCCGATCGGGGTGAGGGTTGCTGAGATTTTGGGTAGCTATGGCAATTTCTTAAAATAAGACAACAAAGTTTGCCACATCCATTGGTTTTCCTTTCATGAGTGATTTCTCTGTAGCATGTGATGCTGTTTGTTAATATTTTACCCACAATACAACTTCTTTCAAAATTGGAGTTAATCCTCTCAAACCCTGCCACTGCTTTATCAACTGAGTTTATGTGATATTCTAAATCCTTTGTTGTCATATCAGTGATCTTCACAGCATCTTGACCAGGAGTAGATTAGATTCCATCTCAAGAAAACACTTCCTTTGCTCATCCATAAGAAGCAACTTGTCATCCATTTAGTTTGATCATGAGATTGCAGGAATACAGTCCCAGCTACAGGCTCCACTTCTAATTCTAGTTGTCTTGAATTTCTACCACATCTGCAGTGACTTACTGCACTGGTCTTGAGCCCCTCCCCTCCAAGTCACCCATGAAGGTTGGAATCAACTTCCAAACTCCTGTTAATGTTGATATTTTGACCTTTGCCCATGAATCCTGAATATTCATAATAGCATCTAGAATGGTGAATCTCTTCTAGAAGGTTTGAACTTACTCTGCCCAGATCCATCAGAGGAATAATTATCTATGATAGCTATAATTTCGTAAAAGTATTTAATGACTTGAAAGTCAAAATTTGACTCCTTGATCCATGGGCTGCAGAATGGGTGTTGTGTTAGCAGGCATGAAAATATCAATGTCGTTGTACGTCATCAGAGCTCTTGGGTGACCAGTTGCATTGTCAATGAGCAGTAATATTTTGAATCTTCTTTTTTTCTTCTGAGCAGTAGGTCTCAATAGTGGGCTTAAAATATTCAATAAACTGAATATATGCACTGTCATCCAGGCTTTGTTGTTCCATTTATTTTTTTTTTTATTTTTTATTTTTTTAAAGATTTTATTTATTTATTTCACACACAGAGAGAGATCACAAGGAGGCAGAGAGGCAGGCAGAGAGAGAGAGAGGGGGAAGCAGGCTCCCCGCTGAGCAGGGAGCCCGATGCGGGCCTCGATCCCAGGACCCTGAGATCATGACCTGAGCCGAAAGCAGAGGCTTTAACCCACTGAGCCACCCAGGCGCCCTGTTGTTCCATTTATAGAGCACAGGCAGAATGGATTTCTTAAGACAAATTTTAAGGGCCCTAGGATTTCTGGAATGGTAAATGGGCATTGGTAAATGGTTTAGTTTATCTACTCCAATATCTTGATGTCTAGATTGTACATACTTGGGTTTAAAGATTTTATTTTTATTTATTTGACAGAGACACAGTGAGAGAGAGAATACAAGCAGAGGGAGTGGGAGAGGGAGAAGCAGGCTTCCTGCCAAGCAGGGAGCCCGATCTGGGGCTCCATCCCAGAACTCTGGGTTCATGACCTGAGCTGAAAGGCAGATGCTTAATGACTGAGCCACCCAGGCATCCCTGGATTTTTTTTTTTAAAGACTTTATTTTAGAGAGAGGGCACTTACAAGATAGTGGGAGGAGGGGGCAGTGGAAGAGGGTGAGGGAGAGAGAGAATCTCAAGCAGACTGTGTGCTGAGTGTGGAACCTGATGTGGGTCTCTAGCTCATGACCCTGAGATCATGACCTGAACTGAAACCATGAGTCTGAGCCACCCAGGCGCCCCAGTGCATATTCGTTAATAATTCCTTTTAATGAGGCCCCAGAAACTACTTTTGTACTAGTGATGGAACCTTACATAATTGGTGAGCTTCACTCTTCTTATGTATTAAAATGTGTATCCTTACCTCAAGGTTGTATTAAAGGAATCACTTGCTAACCTTGAGAAGAGAAAGAGGGGCTTGAGGTGGTCAACAATTAAGGAACTGTGAATAGTAGAAAAGTATTGGGTAAAGCTATGACTGGTCTCTGGATCTAGAAGGAGCTCATCTGACAGAAAACTAGGGCACTAGTGACCTAGTGTAGTTTCTGATAATTATTTCCAGCCCCATCCTTTTTCTTTAAAACCTAATTCAGGTCCTGGCATAGAGTCCCCACATTGGGCTTCTTGCTCAGTGGGGAGCTTGCTTCTCCCTCTGCCTGCCACTTCCCCTCCTTGTGCTCTCTGACAAATAAATAAAGTCTTTAAAACATAATTCAATTCCAGAATCACCTTACTCTATGCAGGAAAGAAACCATTTTCTTAAATAACACTGACCTTTTTGTATACTTTACCTTTCCTCCCTACCTTTTTGGGGGTATGCTGGTGGTGAACTCATATATACAAACCTGATTCTGAAGACACATTCAACAGGTATTTGACAGATAGTGGAGACTGATGTATTTTTTTTTTTTAAGATTTTATTTATTCATTTGACACAGAGAGAGAGATTACAAGTAGGCAGAAAGGCAGGAGAGAGAGAGGAGAGAGGAGGAAGCAGGCTCCCTGCTGAGCAGAGAGCCCGATGCGGGCCTCGATCCCAGGACCCTGGGATCATGACCTGAGCCGAAGGCAGCGGCTTTAACCCACTGAGCCACCCAGGCGCCCAGATAGTGGAGACTGATGTATTAAGTATTGTTAGGCTCCAGAAGTACAATGGTGAATTTGAGTTTCATGCTTATACAGCCTACAAAATGAACAAAGGGATCTTTTGAATAATCAATGAAAACTGGCTCGCCATCAGCAAGGCTCTCATACCGAGCATCAGTAGGAAGAGTCATAAATCTGGTGCCCATGCATACAAATTCAGTCTTTCTTGCCAAAATTAAGAGTCTTGCAGAAAAACTGGATATAGGTTGTTTCTCTAACTTCATTTACATACATTTCATTATGCTTCCAATTTAGGTATACCTCACTGATAATTTCCTGCTTGTTCATGCTCCTTTTCAATTGCTTTTTCTTCCCCAATAACTGTTTCATTTCCCAAGCTTTAAGCCTTACTACTTTAAGCCTATTAATCTACTTCATAAGTATTAAAAGTTGTTTTTTATAAATGTGTCTGAAATAAAATATTTATAGCTTCATCTCAATCTTTTTTGGATTTGCCTCTCTCTTCTCCTGGTTTCCCCTTCATGGGACCCAAAAAGGAAAAAAAAAACCTTATCAAGTTTCAACCTATTAAATTACCTTCTTAAATCTTCACAATAACCTTGACAAAAAAATAACATTGCAGGTGGAAAACTTAACTCAGGGAAATAAAAGTGACTAAATTAAGGTCACATAGGGTGCCTGGGTGGCTCAGTGGGTTAAAGCCTCTGCCTTCGACTCAGGTCATGATCTCAGGGTCCTGGGATCGAGGCCCGCATCGGGCTCCCTGCTCAGTGGGGAGCCTGCTTCCTCCTCTCTCTCTGCCTGCCTCTCTGCCTACTTGTGATCTGATCGCTCTCTCTCTGTGTCAAATAAATAAATAAAATCTTTAAAAAAAAATAAAATAAAATAAATTAAGGTCACATAGACATAAAGTTGGAATTAAAGCCCAACCAAGTGTGTCAGACTCCCAGGTGTTTCCAATTCCCCATGCTGTTTCTTCCAAACCAAGCTAACTTTTTATTTCTGGGCACTCCTGCATCCTAGATATGTTTCTTTTTCTTTCACCACATGTAACTTTTCTTCTCTTTTCTTCCAGTTTTCTTAAAATTTTCCTTTTGTCTTCAATAGTGAGTGGCTTTATAAAAAAAAAAAGTCTTGATCTTGCCCATTCAGATCTAGAATTCCCTTGTGATTCTAAGGTCACTCCAAAATTTACAGGAGTACTCTTCATTTTCACAAGTTGAAGATAACCCAACCATTGCAGGAGGCCATTGCATCATTGCTCTCTGCATAAGGAACACTGCTTGACTACACACACCATCTTGAAAAGGCTTGAGTATCATCTCAAAGCAGTTTCTCTAATCCCCATATAATTGATGTCCCTTTTGCAGTAATCCTGTTTTTTGTTCTGATAACATTTTCCGAAGAGCACAATCTCTCCAAACTGCTGAAGCTGGTAACTTTGTCCAGGAATTTGAAATATTTATGCCCAGATTCACAGAAACTTTTCTATAAGGGTCTTCAGATCAGCTCACTACCTCTTCTCATTTCCTCCACAGAGATGTTACAGGAACCTTTTTTTAAAGTCAGTCTTTAAATTGTCATGACCTCTTCCCCTCCACTTTCAGTTCACCAGACACTTGGACATAGTGTTATTTAAATCTTCCTCCATTTTCCCATCTTCCTTGGGGCTTTTTGTTCATTAGTCTACTAAATAGAAACTAGATAGTTTCAACAATCCCATTTGCAGCTGACAGCATATACGATGTAGGCTCAGGCAGAAAAAGAATTAACTCTGCACATACAATTTTTCTTTTTGTTTGTTCCAACAGTACTCTTCCAGGGCTTGAATCTTATTTACCCTCTACTTCTTGGACTATGCAAGAATAGTTGAGTGTAGTAAGCACCTCTCCACTTTTTTCTTCATGCACCACATGGGAAAGGATGTGAATTATTCAGAAGGCACTGTTTCCATTTACATCAGGATGAATAAACTGTCAACTAACTCAAAGTCAGACAGCAAGTAAATGGTAGAGTGAAAAGAGCAACGAGGATTTAATGACCTTTCTTCCAGGAAGTTCTATCGTGCTGAGTCCAAGGGAGGGATGTTCACAATAGTAAAATAAGCCAAAATAGCATTTCCTACTGTCTAGTAGAGCAATTGGGGGGGGGAAGGGCAAATAGTGCATAAGGCTATGCTTACCAATTTCTGCAGAGGCAACTAAAATAAAAATACCGGTCTTCCACTTTTCCATTGTAAAAACATACTTGTATTGAATTATTTTCGAATCATACAACAGAAGAATAATACTTTTTCTTTTGCTGAGTGGTCTTTGAATTGCCACATGCAAATAAAACATTTAGGAAATCAGTGGATTTGACTATTCTGAGCCAAATAATGTCCCCTGTGTTTTCAGAGCTATGGTTGCAACTATTTCTAGTGTATGTACACACACAATAGAAATTTTCTAATTTGAAAGGTATTGAATCACATGTCTTCCTAACAGAACATTTGATTTACCCAGGTGGGATGTTCATCATGTTTTGCTGGAATAGTAGTAATTTACAACTCAGCAAAAGTCAAGAATTATTTTACCGATTTACCTTCTGTAGAGTGTAAGTAAAATGACCATCAAAAAAGACAAGTTAATACAAAACAATTAATACCCAAACTACAGAGAAGTAAAAGAGGTCATGTAGTTTTGAGGACTACTTACACAGTTCTCTGGTTTTAAAAACATTTTCCACATACATCATCTTTCTAATTCCCATTATGTAAATGAGCCAACAGGCTCAGCTTATGCCTGACACTGATGGTTCACTAACTTAAGCTCTTTGGGTCCAACCATACTAGTAGCTAGACTTTAGCTTTCTGAAATCTCAATTTCTTTAGCTCAAAAACAGGATTAGAATTGAACCCCTGTAGCAACAAAATTCAGGTTCCAGGTATAGCACCATGCTTGAAACCAGATATTCTAATGTAAATTTTGCATGATCCCAGGAATTTTAATTCTCAAAGGTACTGAATATTCAAACATCATTAACTCCATCTCAGAATAATTTATATGCTCTCTTATAAACAATGACTCCATATCAAGAAAAATTTGCTTATGCTTGAATATACAATCATGTTCCTAAAAACTCGGGGAAAATGGTTTTCCTAATAAACTAAAAAAACACTCAGTGAATCTCCTTTTAATAAACCAAAGAAAGTTTTGGTAGTACAATCATCCCTCAATCTGTTCAGAATATTATGTTTAGGTTTTCTTAAGATTTCAATGAAGCACACATCACAGGTTCATCTGAACCATGAATAAACTTCAATCAACTTTTAAGACTTGAGTTTTCAATCAAAGGGTTTAATGTTGGCTAGCTACGATCCATGTAATACATTAATAAATACATGTTTTTTTTTTTACAGGGCTAATTGACTTAATTTCTTTTTAACCATACAACATGAAACTAGTAAGACTGACATTAACAGTGACATCCTAATTTTCTTCATTGCCCACACCCCTATAATGTGCTTAGGTTTTAAGTTTTACCAGGTACAAAACTATCAAACTCCACTTTTTTTAAAAAAAATCAATGCTTGTGTTTTTAATTAAAAAGGCATTTATTTAAACACTTTAAAAATGTCTACTCTATAGAATATATGTTGGTTATTAAAAAGTTCAACTCTTGGCTCTATAAAACATTCGGAAGGTGTTTCATAAAAATATTGGTTATTTTCTATCTGTAGTTTTAGCTATTTTAATATTAAGTACAGTATTTTAAACACTAAGTTACTTAAAAATGAGGGACAAACTGGCTTCTCAGTTTCAAATGTTAATTACTGTAAGTTGCCTAGTAATATCAGTATTTCACATATGTAAAATATATTTTAAAATGGCCTATTTATGCATTGAAACAGAATAAAATTAACAGCATACTTTGATACAATTGGTTGTTAAATATCTAAGATCAATTTTTTTCTAATAATCTTCTAGGTAATGTACAAGCAATCTTATGCAGAAATGGAAAAGGCTTTTGCATAACCAAAGAACATACTACACGAAACATAACCGAACGACGACGACTACTTCAGAATGGAGCAATCATCAGTTCAAATGAACCGTACGGGCTCCTAGAAGGGCAAATAAAAACCACACGAGGACTTGGATTTCATGGAAATCTCAAACTGAAAAAATCTATTATACCAGCACCTCAAACTATCTCTGTCCCTATCGATGACTTATGCCAATTCCTTATCTTAGCTACTAATGGACTCTGGGAAGTTTTAGATTCAAAGGAAGTCACTGCACTGGCAATGACCATGTTTCAAGTGTATAAAGAAGTCTATTATTCTAACACAAAAAATGAATCTTTACCATCCAAAGAGCCTTTCCTAATCCATGAACCAAGCAATTCTGTATCAGAAAGTAATATCCGTATATTGTTTCAGTATAAACCTGAATCTACAGAATGTGTGTCAACTATAAATTCAAAAGAAAATTTGTTTGATTCAACACGTTCTAACCCTAAAAATTAACAAACATTTCCACCAGAAATGACTAATCATGATCTTTACAGTGAGAAAGAAACTAATGGACCAACCAGTGTAGATGATGTGTCCGAAAATTCAAGTGAAAAAGAATCACGCACTAAAAATTTCTATAAAGGTGAAGCCAAGTATATTAGCCATGAACTTGTAAGTGCTGCTTTAGTGGCTGGCTCCAGAGACAACATCACAGTCATGGTAATACTTCTCAAGGGAAGTGAGTATCAGTTTCTGACTGACAAAAGATAAAGTTCCAATTATCCAGAGTACAAAAATGTAAAAATTCTTCAAAGAACCAGATATTAGGATAATACATCAATACTACATAAATAATTTTTAAGAAGTATTAAAGAAACTATAAAAGCATATTTTAGGTTACATAATACCATTTATATATGTTCACTGTTCCATGCCAAAAAAGAGAAAAACCAGTACTTGCTTTTTATACCACTTTATTCCAACCTGAGCACCTCAATATAAAACTAAACACTGGTGAACTGTTTTCCTTACTAATTCTGAATTACTGTAAATGTACAAGTTCTGCTAGCAGTTCAACACTTAAATAGATTAAATCATCTCTGACACATGGTAGATTTCATATAATGAAAATACCTAAAACAATTAGTGCAATATACTGAACTGATCAAAATAAAATGAACTTTGGAAAACAAGGCTGCAAGATTGTTACTAACATACTGCAATACTTATGTTACAAATTACAGGTACATTGTTTATTATGGTTCTAGCCATGAAGGAACAACTGAAGCCCCTTCCTTTCAAAGGGAGAGAAAAGGAAAAATTAGCTGTTTTAGTAACTGTACATTTTGTATACTTTTAAGTAACTCTTAAATATTACAGGAAAATAATAAACATATATGGAGACTACAGTGCAGTACCCTATTTACAGTACAGCTGAAGATCGAATTTAAAATAATCAAGTTTGAATGTACATAATTGTTAGTGCATTGACTATATTATGTCCAAAGGGAACAAAAGCTCCCTCTCTTCCCCCAAACAACAAAACCTATGTAATGGCCAGCAGTGATTAAACAGAAATCACAGACACCTGGTTTGTATCATTTCTGTTGAAGAGCTCACATGTTTGAAGGGAACACTATCCATTAAAATGCATTTATCAGTTTTCATATTCTTAAAAGAAGATGAGGTTACATTTGACTTTTTTTTTTTAACCCCACTAAAAATACAGGACTGGCTATAATTTAGATACCACTAATGTCCATGTTTTTTCCCCCTGAAGATGTGGGATTGTTTTCTTGTGGTTAATTTGTTAAAATGAGGAATGTACATTTTAAATATGCATACTAAGAGAAATTACCAGTTGCCTGAATACTGTAGCTAAGCATAAATATCTTTAGAACCTCCTCCTAAAAAAAGAATGTTTTTGAAAAGCCCAAATTAATAAGTTCCAAATCTTTTACATAGAAGTGGCTGGTTAACTGTGGGTTTACATCATCCTTTGTCTCTATCCCTGGTGATGAGAAATGATTCCCTAACCGTCCAAGGAAACAAGCGTACACACACACAGTTCTCATCCCCCCCTTATACTTCTGAAACATTAGTCAGAGGGTCACATGCATGTTATTAAAAATTAAGTTCAAAACACTTAAAATAATTCTGTATTAGAAACTTGACTCTATCATAAGTCTCTTCTTTTTGGAAGTCATACTGGGCTGGTTAAATGCTCCAATTCCACTGTCATTAACATTTAGGAAGCAGAAGAATATTCCAGCAAGTTCATACTGGAGGTTTAGTTACTACAACACTGACTCCTGGTTGGCTGCGTGGGTTCAGTAAGGTCTACTCCTCTTCCTCTGGCAGAATTTGCTCCTGGATTCTGTGGTTCATTCTTCGGCAACTTTTTAGCTGAGAGATAAATTATTAAAATAAATACAATTAGAATACTCATCTTAGAATTATTTTCGTCTGCTTATTTATATTTTTTTCCCCAGCTGTGTTAACCCAAAGTATCACACAGCTGTATGTTCATTCTTTTGAAATGTTTATTAAGCATCTACTAGATAATACCAAATACTATTCACTGATCAGTCCTTAGTGAGGTTAGTGGGTTGAGGGAAGGGTAAGATGAGGAACAGTTACAAACATACAATTAAAACCTAAGTTGACCAGAGCTATATTTAATTATTTATATTCAGTTAGTATCAGAATAGTAGTACTTTATTTCATAATCATTAATACCTCTATTATTTATTTTTTATTTTTACTTTTTTAAAAAAAGATTTTATTTATTTATTTGACACAGAGAGAGATATCACAGGTAGGCAGAGAGGCAAACAGAGGGAGAGGGGGAAGCAGGCTCCCCGCTGAGCAGAGAGCCCAACGTGGGGCTCGATCCCAGGACCCTGAGATCATGACCTGAGCCAAAAGCAGAGGCCCAACCCACTGAGCCACCCAGGCGCCCCAATACTTCTATTGTTTAAAGAAAATCTAAGTTAATAAGATGATGGCCAGCCAATGTATATAAGGAATCTTAGCTTAAATCAATGATCTCTGGACTGCTACACAAATACTTTTTTACCAGCAGCTCTGCGTACTGTTAAGTAGACTTGATTCTAAAGGCTCTACCTCAAAAAACTATATCCCGGGCGCCTGGGTGGCTCAGTGGGTTAAAGCCTCTGCCTTCGGCTCAGGTCATGATCTCAGGGTCCTGGGATCGAGTCCCGCATCGGGCTCTCTGCTCAGCAGGGAGCCTGCTTCCTCCTCTCTCTTGCCTGCCTCTCTGCCTACTTGTGATCTCTCTCTCTCTCTCTCTCTCTCTCTGTGTCATATAAATAAATAAAATATTAAAAAAAAAAAACTATATCCCAATTCTGAGTCAGATGATCTTGGCTTGTCACATTTGGACAAAGTCCTCAGTGAGCAGTTACAATTTTAGCTCTGCTAAGCTCTATAAAGCTAATGGCTGTTCTCTGGAGCCTGGATCCCACTGATTTAAAAACATACCTGGTTAGATGTAGTCTGCTTGAATCCCAAAGATCCTTCATGTGCTGCATTCACTGAATATTAACTATCTCGAAGAGTACCAATTATAAAGGTGACTAAATACACTGGTCTCTATCAACCTTGGGAAGAGACTACTATGGTTGAATTCTAGCTTTACCTTAGCCATGGCTCAGGTTACACAAAAGTTGAACATGCTCTACTTCAATATCTAAACGCTTAGGTGTATTTTGGATCTTTTATCCTTTGTTTTAATATTTCACATAAACATTAATCATCTTAAGAATCAATGGAAATTTGGGAAGAAAAGCCTTTACCTTGAGCTACTTCTCTAGAAATGGCACTAGGAGTGGTAGCATAAATGGTAATAAAATGGCAAATTTCCAGTGACATATATTTTCAAACAAAGGCTTGTAGGGACAAAGAGTAAACCAGCATTTTTAAACATTACTATAATTAATATTGTTAGATTTTAAACTGAAAGATTATTTCTCCCTTTATCATACTTTTCAATGAGCTTTCTATAATTAGATCTGAGTGATATTACATGGTTAAAGGACATAAAGCAGAATGAGAAACTTTTAAGCTTCTATTGGTGAACTTTTACTGAGAGAAGATAAACTAAAACATTTAACTTAGAGGTCTCAGAAGTCTTCTGTCTCATATCTTATTACATTACTAAAGTAAAGCTGATAGTATTTGTTTGGTATATGGATAACTGGAACTTACCAATTTGCCCCTAAATTAGGATTTTAAGAGGCTAAAAAATCCCAGATCAAGTTCATGAAGATGTACAATGAAAGCCGCAGAAGCAAAATCTTATCACACTGAAAGCAGATGATAAATTTATTGTAGACTTTCTCCCACTAAGTAACTGTACTGCCAATAGGAAGTCATCAAGAGTGAAATAATGAGTGCACTGTGTGATCTAAGTTACTAATCTGGTAAACGAAATAGAAAGGCCACAATTCAATTTAATGCCTGGTATTTCTTTAAAGGAAAGAAACACTGTAATTTCAGAAAAATAACTGAAAGTTCTAATACATAGGCTACTTTGTGACTGGAAAAATATTATTAGCACATCTGAATAAAAGGTACAAATTAAATAAAGTCCAACTGGGGGTGCCTGGCTGGCTCAGTCAGTATAGCATGTGACCCTTGAACATGGGGTCATGAGTTCAAGTCCTACATTGAGTGCAGATTACTTAAAAAATAAAAAAATAGGGCGCCTGGGTGGCTCAGTGGGTTAAAGCCGCTGCCTTCGGCTCAGGTCATGATCCCAGGGTCCTGGGATCGAGGCCCACATCGGGCTCTCTGCTCAGCAGGGAGCCTGCTTCCTCCTCTCTCCTCTCTCTCTGCCTGCCTCTCTGCCTACTTGTAATCTCTCTCTGTGTGTCAAATGAATAAATAAAATCTTTTAAAAAAAATAAATAAAAAAATAAAAAAATAATAAAACAAGCAAGGAAGCCCATCTGGTGGTGTCTTAATACCATCAGAAAAGTTCAAAAGTTCAGCCTGATTTGATGGACCTAACATTTCCCTGATTTCTGTTACTAGCTTTTCAGATGTAATTCTGGGTGTAATCTTGTGTTCTAGTTATAAAAAGAGCATGTTGTCGCACAATTCTTCACAAGTATTTCCCTAATAAACTTTAAGCCTGAGCTTTTCAGTAAAATATTTTACTGTACAACAGTCAAGTTTTTTCCTATTGAGCCTAAATAGGCTACCATTAATTTCTCTCACTTAGTGAAAGATATTCTGACAGTATTTGTAGCAGTTCAACCTCTGAACCAGCTGTTAATTGGTTAATTTGCATGACTTCAATAAAAGGAATATTTCTTATTTGCGGATAAGTATGGGGGCACCCCAGTGAATAATCACTGCCATATAATAAAAATGTTTTGGAACGAGAAGACTGCTTGCTGCATGAATAGTGCAGAGACAATAAAACACAAGAGCCACCAATGTAGACAATTCTCACAGAATCTGCACCTTAAAATTATTGGAAGGAGGTTAGGGTCAATAGAAATACTTTTATTTTTGTTATAGAAAATAGGAAGCTTCCTTATTAGTGCTCCAACTTCATTACTTATAATCAACAAACGTGGAATAGCAATCATAATCAGTTTAAATTGCTTTAAAGAAAAGGTAAGAGCACTACATAGGTCCAACGCCCAGAGGTAATATAAATCATGTTGTTTTGCTTTCCCTCTTTCTCTCTCTGTGCCTCAATGATTAGCAACTTTCTTCATTACAATATTTGGATTAAAATAATTTGTATACTTATGTAACATGTACATGTTTGTGTTATATTTGTCAATAATCAAATGATTTAAAAATCAATGATTGATGTGAGAAAAATAGTGCTTGTTCAGGGCAAAGGAGAGATGAAAATAGTTGCTAATCCGTGAGAAAGAAATCTCTTTACACTAGTATGTTGTATTGATAATATTGTTCTGAGCTTATCTTCTAGATAAAAAGTATTATCTGATAGAAAAACATATTTATCCATATTTCTCATAGAAATCTTTAGAAAATCTAGGTGAACTATCAGCTCAAAGTCCAGGGTTTCAACTCATCTAGAAGAAACTTAACTAAACTGAAAAGTATTACAACTTAAACGGTAACAGTCTTTCTTTCTTTTTTTTTTTTTTTAAAGATTTTATTTTATTTATTTATTTGACAGAGAGAGAGAGATCACAAGTAGGCAGAGAGGCAGGCAGAGAGAGAGGAGGAAGCAGGCTCCCCGCCGAGCAGAGAGCCCGATGTGGGCCTCGATCCCAGGACCCTGAGATCATGACCTGAGCCGAAGGCAGAGGCTTTAAACCGCTGAGCCACCCAGGCGCCCAACGGTAACAGTCTTTCAAATTTAACATTACTAACGAAGTAATTCTTGGTGGAAAGAATCTAAAATAATAGAATCATTAAAAAAAAAGAATGGCTACTTTTAAAAATACTTCTCAAAATTATTTACAAAAAAAAGAAAGAAAATCAAGAGTTTTTAAATATTTTATTTATTTAGTTGCCAGAGAGAGAGAAAAAAAAAGAGGAAGAGCACAAGCAGAGAAGAGTGGCACGCAGGAGAAGCAGGCTCCCTGCTAAGCAAGGAGCCCAATGCGGGACTCAATCGATCCCAGAACTGTGGGATCATGACCTAAGCCAAAGGTGGATGCTTAACCAATGGAGCCACCCAGGTGTCCCAATCAAGAGTTTTTAAAAAGACGAAATTTAAACAAAGTATGCCGCAGTGTAACTTGCTTGCCTATATTTATTGCTTTAAAAAAAACCTTACCTATTGCCATGAATATTTCATTTACATTCATTGATGTTTTGGCTGACGTCTCCATGAATAATAAACTGTTGTCATCTGCATAGGACTGTGCTTCCTGTTTACAGAACAAAAAAAAAATGATATACATCCTTTACACATACTAAACCTGACTTATACTACTCCAACTTGATTACCTATAATCAGCAACTATGTAATAAGCAACTGTTACTAATTAAAGGTAAGAGAGGTAAAGAGAACTCCTATATGATACCTTTTCAAATTCCTTTTTGCCTTAACTTCTTGCACTACCCCATTCTGATTCTTCTGGTCTCACATTAAATTTGATTTCAAATGATAAGTTCCAGAAGATGGAAAATTATCCCATTTTAAATATAAAATTCTCTTCAATCTCTATGGCACATATTATTTATGCTTATCATTTGCAGTGACATCAAAGGGAATCCAAGTACCTAATACTGGCTTCAATTACTAAATGGCTAGCTATATTTTAATTTTGAATATGTCATAAATCATTCCTTTAAAAATTACATTACTACTCTGCATTTTTGTCATGCTTTAAAGTTTTACGCATATTATTGCCTTGATCCTCAAGTTACTATGAAGAGCAAATAATTAACTTTCCCATTTAATGGAAAAAAAATGAATTTCCTTTGCACTGTTATGTGAGAAGGCCACTTCTGACTGTAACTAAACTGCTCTAGCTCCCCCTCTATGCGGGGAAGATAACCATCTTAGAAAGAATACGTATTATACCTCACGACTGTAACCAGAATTAAATGAAATCACATGTGCAACATGCTCAGCTTACTACCTAGAAATATAAGTTCCCTTTTTCAGTCCATGTATTCCATCAGTAGCCATCATCAAAGACGATTTTCCCATCACTGATATTATATATATAAAATGACCACAACAAACTTCTCTGATAAGAGAAGCTGAAGAGGAAAAAAAAAAAGAACGTTTAAAAATGTCTAACTAGAGACATTTGTTTTTAAGTAATTGTACTTTTTCTTGTAGCAAGGAACATTCTTAATTAGCTATATTAAATAACTTATATATAAAGTAGATTTTTTAGCCTTTATTTTTGAAGGCCCTTTTTTGTTGGTTTAAGATTTTTTTACTTATTCATTTTGAGAGAGACAGTGAGAGCGTGAGCAGGGGTGAGGGGAAGAGGGAAAGAGACCAATTCCAGGACCCTGAGATCATGAGCAGAGCTGAAGGCAGACACTTAAGCAAATGAGCCACCCAGGAGCCCTTTTGAAGGCCCTTTTAAGAACCACATAAGTGAGGGGTGCCTGGGTGGCTCAGTGGTTAAGCGGCTGCCTTCGGCTGAGGTTAGGGTCCTGGGATAGAGTCCTGTGTTCGGCTCCCTACTCAGGAAGCCTACTTCTCCCTCTCCCACTCCCCCTGCTTGTGTTCCCTCTCTCACTGTCTCTCTCTGTCAAATAAATAAAGAAACTCAAAACAACAACAACAACAAAAAACCATGTAAGTGTAAGCTGTATGTGTATATGTGGGTATGTTTGTGTGTGCTGATATAAATACTAGCAGATAAATAAAAAACGGTTAGTAAAGATACCAAAGTATGTGTGGGGGTGGAGGGATGAGAGAAGACAATCCAATCACCTTTTGCTTTATATACTTCTGCAGTATTTGTCAACAATTACTTCTTTTGTAATTGTTTAGGTCAATAAAATTTTCTGAATTAAGAGATGTGAGGAGGGGAAGAGGGAGAGAGAGAATCTCAAGCAGGCTCCACACCCAGTGCAGAGCCAGATATAGGGCTTGATCTCATGACCCTGAGATCATGACCTGAGCCAAGATCAAGAGTCAGATGCTTAACCAACTGAGCCACCCAGGAACTCCGGTCAAGAAAATCTTTAAATCAATTTATATACTACACTATGTTAGGACATCTAAAAATTCAGATACCATGAGAAGCACTATATTACATATAGATTTACATCTGCTTAAACAATTGTTTTCTATTACTAGCATGGTTTTAAAATTATAACTGTAATTCACGTGTGGATACAGAAGAAAATTTTACAATACACATGTGCTTTCAAACATACCTGGAAATCGACAGCTCTTTTATTTGCAAGATCAGCCTTGTTTCCTGATAAAGCTATTACAATGTTAGGACTGGCTTGCCTCTGAAGTTCTTTAACCCAGTTTTTGGCTCTGGCAAAGGACTCCTGGGAAACAAAGAAACGGCTATTTGGCACATGCTCAAAAAATGGTTAGGGAGCATTTTTGTAAGACAAGGCTTTGAAGACACTTCAATGTGACTCTTGGAAAGAAATTCTTAGGACTATTATATTGAGACACTTTAATCTCTTTTTAAAATCAGCTCTTCTAACTCATAAAAGCTTTGGCAGAAATGTCATGATTGGCTATCAAAAAAATGATTTTAAAAAATCTTGAATCAAAATTCTGAATACCAAAAACGTATGTTCTCATTGTAGAATACATTTCTACTTACCTCATTTGTGATATCATATACAACTATGGCTGCTTGTGCTCCTCTGTAGTACATTGGTGCTAGGCTATGGTATCGTTCTTGACCAGCTGTATCCCATATTTCAAACTTTACTGTTGTGTCATCAAGACACACAGTTTGGGTTAGAAAAGCAGCTGAAAGAAGAAAATGTCTGCAATAAGTTTATCATTTTTACCCTAATATTTTCATAATATAGAAAACACCTAGAAACATGATATATTGCACATGCACAGTTAATAGTGGCTTTAGATACTTGCAAGATCTGGGCCTGTAAGCTTGATTAAGACTTTCATAGTAAAAATCACAGATTCAAAGATTTTTCTTCATTCTTAAAAAGTTTATTATAATAGTAAATAAGTTTAATAAACATTTCTTAAATTGTTTTACACACTGTAAACTAAAAATAAAATTTAAAAACAATTTAAGAAATACATATATTGATATTCTTGAAAAACTGCATGGGGGGGCACACAGAGAAAGGACTGGCATACCTATAAAACTATCATCTACATTGTCAACACAATGCCCCCTGCTCTATTCTCCTGGTATTTATTGGCATACTCTGGGGATTCAGTCCCATGTCTATAACACTAAATATTTGTTATAGTATTTTCCCTTCAAAACATAACACTTTAATTTTTATAACTGTTATCATCTCAATCTAGATTTAATGTGTTAAATAAACATTCAATATTATCTGCTAGCTATTTCAATCCTTGTTGTACAGATTTTTTGCATTTGTGCTTTTTCATCAGTTCTTTTTTCAGATTTTAACAAACCCAAGATCAAGAGGCACAAGCTCTACCCACTCAGCCAGCAAGGCACCCCAAGAAAGTATTACTTTATAGTGATATTTTTGCTTTTAGGGTTAAGAAGTTGCTATCCAATCTTGCAAATTATGGCATCACTTATTCTCTGAACTGTTTGAGAATAGTATGAAGTAAAATGTCCATTATGATCCTCTTAGTTCTAAGAATAAACATCAGGAAAAACAATGCAATGGATATTTATAATAAGTGAAAAGCCATCAATTTATTAAAAAATTGGTTATAATCACCTGATTTGAACTTTAAAATACCAACTGTTAGAGTAAGTTTCTAAGTGTTGCTAGCTACACTAAAATAAAGATACTTGTGAACAAGACCTACACCTAGCCATTTTTAGCAGCACGCTGACAACTTAGTTCTTTTCCTTCATTAACTTTGGTAGTTAACCCCCTGCTGGCTCTATCATTCATCATGTTAGTATGCCCCTCCCTTTTACATATTTAGCTCAAGGTGTGATATTCAACTCTTTCTCCCAAACTGGCATGGAATTAAAGTTGTAAATTTTTTTTCCCTAAAACTGTGTTATCATGCAAGAGAATTATGGTCCATTTCTGTAAACTGTAGTTTATCTAGTGATGTCAATTTTTCATAAGTGATTCACTAGTTAATATCAAAACTGCTGAATAGTTATGTTATCAGTGTTGTGAGATCAAGCCCCATATCCAGCTTCACACTCAGTGTGGAGTCAGCTTGAGATTCTCTCCCTCTCCCTCTGCCCCTTTCCACCATGCATGCCGTCTCTCTAAAATTAATTAATTAATTAAAAAAAACTTTGATGAAAAAAACCCCTGCTGAATAAGCCAAGTCTAATTAGATATTATTTTACATTAAATATAACATTTATGTTTCACAGTATTTTTATTACCATGGTTTCTGGCTTTATATTAGCAACTATAACCTCAGTTTTTGCAAACATCTTAATTTGACATGTTTTTATTTTAAGCAGATTCAATTAATAATTCTGTTAATTCTCAGAAGTGGTTAGTCATAAAGGACCTAGATCTCCCATCAGCAGATGAATGGATAAAGATGTGGTGTATATATACAATGGAATACTATGTAGCCATCAAAAACCCAAAATTTTGCCATTTGCAAGGACCTGGATAGAACTAGAGGGTATTATGCTAAGCAAAATAAGTCAATCAGAGAAAGACAATTATCATATGATCTCTCTGATAGGAGGAATTTGAGGGCGGGGGAGTCCTGAGGGTAGGGAGGGAAAAAATGAAACAAAAGATGGGATCAGGAGGAAGACAATAAGAGACTCTTAATCTCATGAAACAAACTGAGGTTTGCTGGGGGCTGGGGGGTAGGGATAGGGTGGCTGGGTTATGAACATCCGGAAGGGTATGTGCTATGGTGAGTGCTGTGAAACGTGTAAGCCTGATGATTCACAGACCTGTACCCTGGGGCAAATAATACATTGTATGTTAAAAAAAAAAGTGGCTAGTCATAATTAAAATGTACTTCAATTCATCAACATTTTTAACATACAAAGTTAGCAGAAATAACCATTTTCTTAAATCCTGTATTTATGGTAAAGGATAACCAAAAAAGGACTATGCCACTTTTTTAGTCATGAAAGGTTCTCCTGCAGATTCAAAAAAATATTAACACTTTAAATTAATAAGCTTCTAAAACAGTACTTTTTCCATAAACGAAAGGAAAAAATGGATCACAAAATATAAGCCATTTCTCAAGTATAGTTTGATGCAACTTAAAAAAAACTGGATTACAATTTTAATTCAGAGTTTGCTTTTTCTATGACCACAAAATACACTGGTAGTAAAAACATTCATTTACACTTACATAAATCAACCTTAGATTCAGAAACATAACTATTAGTTATACTGCCTTAAAGGAAATATAATCTGATTCTCAAACACAAGATGTCACAAAAGGCTACCAGTCTTTCTTACAAATGTATGTACAAAAATGACAAATAAAATACAGGCAAAGAAATTTCAACAAATACATTTAAAGAACAACAGCCATGACCGAGGAGATTCAGAAAAATAAAGCTATCACGCCAGCAAGCTAAAAAAGAAAAATCATGTATTTAAATAAATTACAAAAGGGCAGTTGAGGCAATATCCATTCCTAATATACATGTAGGATTCTTCCTTAAAGTTTATCAAGTGTCCATTCTATCTGTAAGCCTGAAATTAGCATTTTGCTTAACAGTAAAGCTCTTAAGCAGTCTCTAAATCTAGTAACTAAATTAAGATTGTCCACTATCACCATTATTTTTTATTATTTCAAATATTCTTAGAATTTTGAAAAGAGATATTATTTATAAGAGGCAAGACTGACAAGAAAATGCAAAGGTATCAGCTAAAAAAGTCCAGATAATGAGTTTTTTAAGCTAACCAGAACAGATTAAAGTCAACAGCTTTAAGACACACTGGCAATAAAACCAGGTTTTCAGTGTTATATGCTGGGAGGAGAAGGAATCCCAATCATATTAACAAAGAACAAGAACAATCAATTCACTCGACTCTTAGAAAACATCCTTCACCCTATTTTATAGCTACCACCTCTGCACAATGAATATTTTCACACTTTTTGTAATCACTGATTTACATAATCTTTTTCTTCTAGAATGGGAGTTTCTTGAAAAATTACTGTTAGCTATTCTTCTCCATACGCAACATCTAATAAAAATCCCAGGTCATATAACTATGCAAAATGTTCACTAAATGAAGTTCATAAAAGATGTGCGGCACTATTTGGGGGGTATCTTAGATAATATTTGAATAGACAGTTTCCAAATGGGAAAAAAATTGACATTTCAAAAGGTCTCTACTCAAATCATTATATAACTAACACAGTCTCAAACAAAATACCATCAAGATCTTTTTAACTTGGTAATACCATTGTTTTGTTCATGGGGTATGATAAACAGAGCATAAGGTTGGAGGAGGACAAAAGGACCAGTATTTAGTGGCTAGGGGAATGGGTTTTAAGGTACATCAAAAACACATTAAAACAATTAAAAGTGTTGTAAGGCCACAGGAACAGAAATATTGTCTGTGCTGGGATAATCCAGTATTATTATTGACACTATATACTGCAAGGCCATCATGATTCATTAAAGTTTTCAAATACTTCGCCCATAAAACTCAGTGAAGTACAGCTGACATATTCAACTCCTCAATGCTTCTAAAATTACATTGCTAGTCATTTATAAGGTTGTAAAATAAATTCTGACACTCAAAATACAAACTACTACATCAAGACTGTTTTAACATTAACCACCACAAACTTACCTGAATCTGCACAACCACTTTAATTTATCCAAAACGTCTATTTTCTGGCTAAGAACCATCACCTTCTTAGACCTCTTCATTTTCTCTTCACTTCATCACCAGCACTAGCAGTTGGTTTTCTTTTCGGGCCCATATTTCACAAAGAAACAGCTTTTATCACTTCGAGAGTTACTGTGTACGCGACGACAAGTAGAGAAAAACAAAGCTGCGTTGAGATACGGGTGCTGGCCTGTCTAAAAGACTCCCTCTTTGAGCTACATGATTAGTTCCTGTTGGTAAGGCTGGCAGCAAGCAAGTAACATTTCAGTCTCAGCAAAACTACAAATTAGTGACTCACAGACCTTGCAGTCAGCTGAGAAGAGCTGAAAACTGTAAATGTTAAATCAGCAAATACCAAAGGCCTGTAATGGGTAAGACCTTCATAGATAAGTAAGGAAGAGACACTGCAATATACTGGACAAGAGAAAAAATATTCAAATCAATAGTATTAACTAAAGGTTAACTACTAAGAAAAAAAGTTTAACCTAACAACTAAAATGATTCTACAAGAATTAAATAGAAGGGTGTAAAAGAGAAAAATCAAGGAACCAGTACCACCCCAACTTCTTTTCAAATTTGATAAAAAAGAATTACCTTATTAGAATTGACCAAAAATCCTGAGACTATCAGTTTGATTACACAAAAATTTGAGACTTTGTTTGAAACTTGTATCATCAGCCCAAACACAGGGATGAAGACATTTTAGGAAAATTTCTACAGTAGATACTAAGAGGTTAAGTTTTAATATGTGGATGGCTCATATAAATCTTAAAAACTCCAAAAGCATCAAGGAGAAAAATGTAAAGAAAATTTGCTAGAACATAAAAAGTCAATATCACTAGTAATAAAATCATCCTTATAGCAAAAAGTTGAAAAGAAAAAGTTTGGGGTACCTGGGAGGCTCAGTGGGTTAAGCCTCTGCCTTCGGCTCAGGTCATGATCTCAGGGTACTGGGATCCAGCCCTGCATGGAGCCTGGCATTCTCAGCAGGGAGCCTGCTTCCCCCTCTCCCTCTGCCTGCCTCTCTGCCTACTTATGATCTCTTTCTCTCTGTCCAATAAGTAAATAAAATCTTTAAAAAATAAAAAAAATTTAAAAAGATAAAGTTTGTTTTAGTTCCTATCTTAGCAAAAAGAAAAAGGAACTTAAAAAGCGTGGCACAAACTCACATATTGGTGGTGATACTGTGTAACTGTTTTGAAAATAATTTTGCCAACATGTAGCAAAACCATGAAAAAGCTCATACTTGTTAATCTAATATCTCACGGAATCTCCAAAAGATGGTACGGGGAACAGGAAAAGTAGGGAAAACAAATCTTTATGCTTAAAGAATTTTTGTATTTAACAATTAGAAGCAACCTACATGTATAAATGAAAAGGTACTAGTGGCTTGGTAGGTATTAAGTAGCAATTAAATAAAAAATGGTTATAAAATGACCTGTTTAATTGCCAAAAATTAAAAAATAATAATTTTAAAAATATATAAATTCCTGATAGAGATATGGTACATCTATGTAAAATCACGAACAGAAAAGCACAGAAGAAACTAAAAAACAGTAGTGCCCTCATAGTAGGATCATGATTGAGTATTCTCCCTTATGTAATACTTCGAGAAGTAGTGGATTTGTGGCCTTTTAATACTGAAAGGTAAGACTGTAATAGCCAGAGAAGAGAAAGGGCCTTGGTTCAGTTTCTCAGAAGTAGATGATAAAATTCAAGTTAAACTGTTCGGAACTGATTTACAGGAGAAACAAAGGTTTTTAGAAGCAAGGAATTTAATAACTGAGTTCAATGGATCTGGATCTAACTTCAAGATGAATATCCAATCAAGGAGAAGGATGGCAAGAATTGACCAAGTAGCCATCAAGAACCAGGTACCAAAATTATCAGGGTAGAAAGAAACTGGCTTTGGAGGCGCCTGGGTGGCTCAGTGGGTTAAAGCCTCTGCCTTCGGCTCAGGTCATGATCTCAGGGTCCCGGGATAGAGGCCCAAATCCAGCTCTCCGCTCAGCAGGGAGCCTGCATCCTCCTCTCTCTCTGCCTGCTTGTGATCTGATCTTTCTCTCTCTGTGTCAAATAAATAAATAAAATCTTAAAAAAAAAAAAAAGAAGGAAACTGGCTTTGGGAAATATCTACGGCAGTAATCTAATATAATAGATTTTCTCAGATGAGCACTGACTTCATATAAAATTATAGAGACAGAAGAAAATATGGATATTCTAGAGCTGACAGCAGACAAAATAAAAAACTGTGCGCATTTTTACTTCCCATTAAAACCGTATGTGCATAGTGAAGAATACCCAAGTTGACTATGGCAGCAAGAACCATGTATTCAGGAAAGTTACATTTCAATTAATGTGAAAAAGAGAAGGGTGATAAATACTAATCGCACAGGATTCATTCTTAAAATTATCAATGAGCATCTGTAAGAGATTGATATCCAGAATACATAAAGAAATGCTACAACTCAGCAACATGAAAAACCAACACAACCCAATTATAAAATGGGCAAAGAAATTTAATAGACATTTGTCCAAAGAAGATATACAAATGAGCAAGAAGAAAAGATGCTTAACATCACTAATCAGGAGGAAAATGAAAATACCACAATGAGATACCACTTCACACCCATTAGGACAGCTATTAACAAAAAAAACAGAAATCAAGAGTTGGCAAGGATATGGAGAAATTGGAACCCTTGTGCACAGATGGGAATATAAAGTGGTGTACTGCTACAGAAAATGGTACAGATATTCTTGAAAAATATTAAATAGAATCACCAAATGATGCAGCAATTTCACTTCTGACATACACCCAAAAGAATGTTCAGAGGAGCATTACAATAGTCAGGAGGTGGAAGAAACCTAAGAATCCACAATGAAGTATCAATGAAAGATAAGCAAATTGTGGTATTATACATGTGACAGTATTATTCTGTCTTAAAAAGGAAATTCTGACACATCAGAATATGGATGAACCTTGATGACATGCTAAGTGAAATAAGCCAATTACAGATAAATACTGTATAATTTCCCTGACAGGAGATTCCTAAAGCAGGGAAATTCATAGATGGAAAGTAGAATGGTATTTGCTATGGCCAGAAGTGGGGAAGAATGGTTAAGTTATTGTTTAATAAATAAGTAGGAAATAAATAAATAAATAAATAAATAAATAAGTAAGTAAGTAGAGTTTCGGGGCACCTGGGTGGCTCGGTTGTTAACTGTCTGCCTTCAGCTCAAGTCATGATCCCAGGGTTCTGGAATTGAGCCCCACATTGGGCTCCCTGCTCTGCGGGAAAGCCTGTGTCACCCACTCCCCCTGCTGCTGTTCCCTCTTTCGCTGTAACTCTGTCAAATAAATAAATAAAATCTTAAAAAAAAAATAGTAAGAGTTTCAGTTGGGGGAAGATGAAAAAGTTCTGAAGTCAGGGAGTGTTGATGGCTGCACAAGGTTAACGTACTTATTAATGCCACAGAACTGCATGCTTAAAAGATGTTTAAATTGCAACTTTTATTATTATGCATATTTACAACAGAAATCATTTAGCAACATCTAAAGGTAACTTAAATGTTGCCAAGTGAAATGCAATCTTGGAAAAATATTAAAGGATACCTGACTATCCTAAGGGAATCCACTAACCAGGACATAAACTAGTCACGCCTCACCTGCCAAACATTATACTAGTATTTCTGATACTAAACTAATGCACATTCTTTTAAAATTAGTCTTAACAGTTTGAGTTTAGTTAGTATTAAGTTTGTGCTCCAAACCTGAACACCCTAGAATGAACGGATAAAACCAGGATTTGAAACTTAAGGCTAAGAATCTGTGCTTGCCCCACCAAGGGCCCAGACCTTTTAAAATCTTTACTCAATAGACTGGATTTATATAACAATGACGCATCAAATAATAAATTGGAAGCAAAAACACATTACAAAGAGGAAAGGCGAAGAGATGGGAGAAAGGGGAGAGGTTGTTAGAAGTTATTAAATAGTATCAGACAAATGCTCTCCAAAGAACAGAAACAGAAAAAGTTAATAAAATTAACTTAGCTTTACGGGATATGTGTCTATGAAAGACATTTTATCTGTGGACAACAGATACTTTATTAAACAGTTTAAATAATACTTAATTAAATTTCCATAATATGCAAGGAAAAGATGACTTCTGGTTTCTGGTTCTGCATGTATGGAGCTTAGAAAGTCACCATCCTACCCTAACATGCAAAAAGATGAACTGAAAAAAACTTCTTATATCTGTAAGAAAAGTGAGGTCACAGGGCAATCTACTGCTCCCAAAATTAGATAGAAAGGTGTAAGGAAACATATCGGATCAGAAGGCTGAGGAAAACCTGAAGTGTAATTGACAAATTGCTGGAAATTAGGTGTATAGACAAGTCAGTTAAAAACTCTAGAGGAGGGGCACCTGGGTGGCTCAGTTGGTTAAGCAACTGCCTTCCGCTCAGGTCATGATCCCAGGTCATGATCCCGGAGTCCTGGGATCGGAGTCCTGGGATCGAGTCCCACATCCGGCTCCCAGCAACATGGGAGCTCTAATCTTCTCCCTCTAATCTTCTCCTCTCTCGTGCTCTCTCTCTCTCAAATAAATAAATAAAATCTTAAAAAAAAAAAACTCTAGAGGAAGCAAAAATAAACACTTTAGACTACATCAAACAAAAAAGCTTTTGTACGGCAAAAGAAATCATCAACAAAATGAAAAGGCAACCTACTGAATATCAAATATTTGCAAATGATATATTCAATGAGAGGTTAATATTCAAAACACATGAAAAACTCCTATAACTCAACACCCAAACAATCTGATTAAAAAATGGACAGAGGACCTAAATATGTTTCAAAGACATAGAGATGGCTAACGGACCCATGAAAAGATGCTGAACATCACTCATCATCAGGGAAAAGCAATTCAAAACCACAATCAAATATCACCTCACACAGTCAGAATGGTTAGAAAGGGGAACCCTCCTACACAGTTGGTGGGAATGCAAGCTGGTGCAGCCACTCTGGAAAACAGTGTGGAGGTTGCTCAAAAATTTGGAAATAGAGCTACCTTATGACCCAGCAATTGCACTACTGGGTATTTACTCTAAAGATACAAATGTAGTGATCCAAAGGGGCACCTGCACCCAAATGTTTATAGCAGCAATGTCCACAATAGCCAAACTATGGAAAGAACCTAGATGTCCATCAACAGATGAATGGATAAAGAAGATGTAGTATATATACATAATGGAATACTATGCAGCCATCAAAAGAAACGAAATCTTGCCGTTGCAATGACATGGATGGAACTAGAGGGTATTATGCTAAGCAAAGTAAGTCAATCAGAGAAAGACAATTATCAGATGATCTCTCTGATATGAGGAATTTGAGGGGCAGGGCGGGGGTCATGGGGGGTAGGGACGGAAAAAAATGAAACAAAATGGGATCAGGAAGGAGACAAACCGTAAGAGACTCTTAATCTCAGGAAACAAACTGAGGGTTACTGGGGAGTGGGAGGGTAGGGACAGGGTGGCTGGATTATGGACATTGGGGAGGGTTTGTGCTGTGGTGAGTGCTGCGAAATGTGTAAGCCTGATGATTCACAGACCTGTACCCTTGGGGCAAATAATATATTTTATGTAATTAAAAAAAAGAATAACAAATGTTGGCGAGGATGTGGGGAAAGGGCAACGCTAGTGCACTGTTGGTGGGGATGTAAACTGGTAAACACTACAGAAAACAATAAACATTAAAAAATATTTACAAATATTAAAAATAGTAACATACAATCCAGTAACCCTATCTCTGGGTATTTACCTAAAGAAAATGAAAATGCTTATTCAAAAAGGGGAAAGCTTGTCCCCCCCCTCCCCACCCTTCTCTTTAGTGATACACCTTCTCAACTGGGTTCAAGAACATAGCACTTAATGCTTCCTAGACAGAACCGCCCAGATCTTTAAAGCATTACTGGCCTTGAAAATGACTCTTTAATGCTTAGCAATAAACCTATCCATTAAGTCAGCTTAAAAGTGCTAATATCTGAGAATTTTACAACACAGGAATGGAAAAGGACAAGTTAAAGAAGAGAGAAGAGGGGTGCCTGGGTGGCTCATTTGGTTAAGTGTCTGCCTTCAATTCAGGTATGGTCTCAGTGTCCTGGGATCGAGTCCCATGTCAGGATCCCCATTCAGTCGGAGGCCTGCTGCTCCCCCTGCTTGTGCTCCCTCCCTCTGTCAAATAAATAAAACCTTAAAAAAAGAGAGAGAGAGAGAGACAGAGAGAGAAGGGAAAAGAGACAAGGAAGACTTTAACTCCCAGAGTAACAATTGTAGGAAACCTGTAGTCCTAGAATATAATTATGTAAGCCAAGCAATGCCTGAAGAAACTGGAAGTATCTCCAAGGGAGGGAAAAAAGTAATGAGATGACTGGAATCCTTTTGATCCCACCATCATTCGATAAAATTACTTTTGGTTCAGTAACCACATCTAGAAATTGATCTTACAGAAATAAGTCCAGAGTGGAAAAAGATTCCAAGAAAATATCCACTATTAGATGATTACCTAAAACAGCAAACAAAAATGCAAACACTAATTGTCCAACAGTAAAAGTACAGTTAAAGAATGTGAGATTACCAGTTACTAAAATAAGTACAAACATAACACAGAGATATTAAGAAATTACCATTAATAAAATGAAATGGAAAATAACAGCATGGCTATTACAAATGAATTCACAGAATATCATGAAGTTATAGTTAACAGAGAAAGGAAACATAATGGACTCTAAAAATACAAGATTCTTGATCTCTATCATATGGGAAAAGTACAATTAAAAATGCAGAATGGTAAAATCTACAATTCCCTTGAAATAGTAAAATTGAGTACTAGACATTCTGTACACTGTTGTTGAAGGGCTGTCGGAAAATTTTACTAGAATTACAAATGTAAGTAACCTTTGACAAACAAAGGCAATCAACTTCTAGAAATTTACATAATAGAAATACTTGGGATATATGAGAAATGACTATGAATTATTTACTGCACTACTGTTAACAACCAAAAATATAAAACAATGTGCAAGTCCAAAACTAAAGAACCGATTTAAATATACATTGATATGATCCATGCAATGAAATACTGCTACAGCCAAGAAAAATGAAGATGACCTTCCTAAAATATGGATAGATCTTTGAGAGATTATGTTTTTCAAGATGGCTTCAACAAGATTTCCTATACTACATTCTTCTTACGTGACACCTACACTCCTTTGAATCTGTGTGAGCTTGTGACTAGAACATAATTGATGCTATCTACGTGACTTCTTGAGCTAGGTCATGAAAGGTCACCCAGCTTCACCTGGTACTTTTTAGGACACGCATTCCTGAACCCAGCCATCATGCTGTGAGGAAACCCAAGCCAGGTGGCAAGGACCACATGCAGGTGTTCTAGCTGAGGCCCCAACCAACAGCCAGCAGCAGTTGAGCTGATTCTAGTCCCAGCCCTGACAACAACCCATGAGAGATCAGAAAACCACCTACAAAGCCCACTCAACTCCCAGAACCATGAGAGGATAAAATGGTATTGGCTAAATCATTACATTTTGTGGTCATTTGTTTCTGAGCAATAAATAACTGGAACAGTATTAAAGTAAAAACTATGATACATTACAGTGGCCCTGATGTTTCAAATTCCAGAGGGTAGAGAATATATAGATTTAAGGTAATAGTAACTTCCCAAGGATATATAACACAGTTACATTGTCTCTGGGGGAAAAGAACTGAATGGGGTAGAAGAATATAGCAGGGAAAGTTTTCAGTGTAATATATAGCCATGGTAAGTTCCATATGAAACTTGTAAAAATGCTGAAAAATGCTAAAGGTGTCCAGTAATTATATAGTGACTTGAATCCCATATCAACAGATTATCCTCTTCTGAGTCCAAAAGCACCTGCTATCTTCAATGATGGAAACTAGGAATAAGTGGTTCCTCATCCTGCTTCTACTTTTCCACGTCTGTATTACCTTGAAAAGAGGGTGAATGCTGCTCATCAATACTTACTTCAAATATTCTGTTTTATAAAAGTAAAGCACGAAGCGTAATTCCTTATTTCCAAAATCCAATATGTGACTTCAGTAGCATTCACCCTCATGTTGAGGAATTTAATGTGTTTGCTAGAATTCATATTTATAACAAAATGATAAAATGATCAAAACCCCAAAACCTCTGGAATTACTCCTATTGCTTTTCTCACTCTTACATATTCTCATTCTCCTCCACCAAGAGGCCTGTAATAAAAAGCTCTTTATGATGACTCCAAATTATGTCATCCTATAATAAATTCAGCATGCACCACAAAACTGGATATAAGTAACATCGGATTATTATGGTGTAAGACACAAAAGGGGAAAAGAAACATTTTTCAACAACAAAACTTCCTATATTTTGATCAAGTCAGAATTCTTATTCTATTGAAAGCCAAATTTTAAAAAAACTTCCCACCCTACCATACCACACCCAATCATTATCCAAAACAAGTATCATTTATAGGTCCCTGGTGTCTACAAAAGGTCAATTATCCACAAACCTTAAATGTGAATCAGAACAGAGTCAACAACAGAAAGGTGGCAAAAATAGACTGAATGCAACCAAAATAGATGTCATATAGTCCAAGCATCAAAGCTTTTGAAAACTTACAGATTTTTTCAGTATGTAACTGACAATACGCTTCCTTTATACATACATATATGTCCTCTTTTGGGATATATATAACATATAAAACAGGAAGACCAATGGAAATTTAGGTTTAATTTAAATAGTGATATGTGGGGAGCCTGGGTGGCTCAGTCGTTAAGTGTCTGCCTTTGGCTCAGGTCTTGATCCCAGGATCCTGGGATTGAGCCCCACATCAGGGTCCCTGCTCAGTGGGAACCCTGCTTCTCCCTCTCCCACTCCCCCTGCTTGTATTATTCCCTCTCTCACTGTCTCTCTCTGTGTCAAATAAATAAAACCTTTAAATTAAATAAGTAAATAAACAGTGGTACGTAATAAGGTCATCTTTAACTTCTAGTACTTAGCAGTGTTAGGACCTTGGTAAATTTGTTGAGTAAATGAATTTTAAAGAAGTTTCATAATCTTACTTCCCAGTATGTAACAGAATAAAAGCAGCAAATCAATCAACAGAGGCTGTTCACTATAGTTAGAGCTAACTGACAAAAATCATTCTACCAAACAGCTTTGAACACTTCAGCAGCATCAGAGGACAATCACTGAATTAAGTAAAACAGGACAAAAACTTTAAAAGAAAGTTAGGTCTAGAAGAATCCTAATTTAGTTCGATCTTCTCATTTTACAAACAGGTCTCACGTAAGTGTTCAAAGAAGGGTGCCAGGATTAGGAACAAGTTTATAGACTCCTAATTGACAGCAATATTTAGTAGTCACATATAACATTTTAAACTATGATACTGAAGAATGATGTTTAGACTATTAAAAATTCAATTTTTAGGGCATAACTGGTACAAACTGATGTGAAGTAGCAAATCTCTACCAACTTCTTGGAGTAATACAACTTAAATACTGACTGAACACACACTTTCTAGAAGGAAACACTATTATCCATAATGATATTCTTCCACTTGAAACCAATGATTAACTTCCACAAATGTGAATTCTCACTGTATTAAAACAATGAACATTTCAAGCACCATTTTCCTCACCTATCAAAAACCACATGCTACTGGTCTTTCTCTAGGTCTGCTTTCTGAAAAGTATTTTTAATTGAGGGGCGCCTGGGTGGCTTAGTTAAATGCCTAACTCTTGATTTCTGCTCAGGCCATGATTTTAGGGTTGTGAGATCAAGTCCCACATAGGGCTCCATGCTTAAGATTAAGATTCTCTCTCTTTCCCTCTGCACCACCCCCCCTACTTTTGTACATGCTCTCTCTTAAAGAAAAAAAAAAAAGAGCACTTTTAATTGAGAGCAACGTGTAGATGAAAAAAGATAAAGGCAAGGGCGCCTGGGTGGCTCAGTCGGTTAAGCGGCTGCCTTCAGCTCAAGCCATGATCCCAGTGTCCTGGGATCGAGTCCCGCATCAGGCTCTCTGCTCAGCGGAGAGCCTGCTTCTCCCTCTCCCCTCTGCCTGCCGCTCTGCCTACTTATGCTCTCTATCTCCCTGTCAAATAAATAAAATCTTTTTTTTTAAAAAAAAAGATAAAGGCAATAAATGCACAGATTACAAGTACAGGTCTTCCTTGACTCATGATGGGGTTATTCCCAATAAATGCACTGTCAGGCTGAAAATATGGTAAAAGTAAATAATACTCCTAACCTACCTTAGTTTACATGTGCTCAGACCACTTATGTTAACTTACAGTTGGGCAAAATCATCTAACACAAATACTATTTTATAATAAAGCATTGAGTATCTCATGTAATTTTTTCTGAATACTGTACTAAATATGAAAAATCTAATGGCTGTTAGCGGTACAGAATGGTTGTTTTACTTATTTACCCTGTGATCACATGGCTGACTGGGAGCTAGGACTCCCTGCTACTGCCAAGCATCACAGGAGTATTATACTGAATATTGCCAGCCTGGAAGATAATCAAAATTCAAAGTATAGTTTTCTACGGTCTGTGTTGCTTTCATACCATCATGAGGTTGAAAAATCTTAAGTAGAACCACTGTAAACTGGGGATCATCTATATATAGACTGGTCTTTCTGAAGGCAAACAAGTGAAGGGCAACAGTAGAAAGCTTACTACTACAGGAAGAACATGACTTACTCAGATTCAAATTTTCTGGCGAGCTTTTCTTTCCCAGTTTAGGAAGCAAGTTTAATATCCGAATACATTTAGTATTCTATTTAACAGTATAATTTCTCTGAGAAAATTTCCACAAATAACTTAGTTCATGTGGGTGGCCTGCATTTAATGTAATATACATGACTAACCACTTTTGTGAAAACCAATGGAGGGGGAAAATTAGTAAGAATTTATCATGTAGAATTTTAAGAAAGTTGTAAATGCTCATACTATCTACTTGGATGAATCTGCAAAAACTTCATTTTTATAAGGCTCAAATTTAATGTAAGTATTTGCTTATAAGGTTTTTAAAATCTTGGGTTAAGCATCTGCCTTCAGCTCAGGTCATGATTCCAGCGTTCTGGGATCTAGTCCCACATTGGGCTCCCTTGCTCAGCAGGGGGGCCTCCTTGCTCAGCAGGGAGCCTCCTTCTCCCTGATTGCTGTTCCCCCTGCTTGTGCTCACCCTGCTCCTGCTCACGTGTCAAATCAAAGAAAAACCTTTAAAAAAAATCTTATTTGTTCCTATAATTTTTAATGAGGTTTATTTTCCAATAAAAGAAAATCTAAACAAAGTTTTTTTTTTTTTTACCATTGTCAAATCCTAAATAAATGCCATGCACTAGATGGAATAGTCATGATTCCAAAATAAATGTCGTCAATAGAACTGTGACAAAAATGACTCAGCAAAAAGTAATGGTGGTGACAGTAGTGGTAGCAGCTAACATTTAAAAAGCATTTTACTCTATGCTAGGCACAGTAGCCAAGAAATTTATATGTACTTTCATTTAATCCTCACCAAAAACTTTTCAAGTTAGGTACCATTATTTCCATTTCTGTAAGAGGAAAATAAAGCTGAGTATGAGTTGCCTAAGAGCATGCAGCTGGTATGTGCCATGTACTAACACTACAATTAAAAAAGGCACGTGTTTCTCTAACTTAGGGTATAATCAGTCCTTTATTATTTGTGACACTAAAGGGGAACAGCATTGGTACAGATAACTGAAAACTACAGATACTCTAAGTTCCTTAGCAGAGACAAGGTAGAGCAACCTAGATGGGATGGAGAAGGGGCCGTATTCAAAGGGCCTAATAGGTTAATAGACTTGTGGGAAGGGGTTTCCATACAAACAGATACAAATAATATATGATGTAACCAGGACAAAATACTTATAATCTTCAAAAGTAATACTGACTACTCAGAACACGAAACCAGTGGTTCTCAAACTTCAGCATACATCAGAATCACCTGGAATACTTGTTAAAATTTAAGATTACTGATAAAATTTAAGATTACTGATTCCACTTCAGTGTTTTGATTCAATATAGGATATAGGAGTTTGCAGTTTTAACAAATTCCCAGGTAATGAAGATGCTCCTGGAACAGAGAACACTCTAAGAACCACTGCTCTAAACCAAAGTTCAAAAATTACAGTACCTACAAAGGGAATGTTGTTAATGCTCTCATGTATAGTTCTATAACCTAAACCATGTCTGACATTCCTCTGATGATCAGTGCCTACAAAATTAAACTGTGGTATAAAAACATTTATCTTTCAAAAGAAAGAGTTGAATGACTGCATCTTATTTCACTGCATACTCTAACGCTGCTCTGACTTAGACTGAATATCTACTTGTTTATAAGTAGTACTTAAATATATTTAAAAACAAATATATATATATATATATACACACATTTTTTTTTTTTTACAAGAGTAACTCACTTGAAATCTTCAAAGTCTTTAACTACTCAAGGTGCTAAGTGAAAGATGGCCAGCCCTATCCAACAAATATTGACTAGCCTCCAGATGAGAAGGCAGGAAGGAAGACAACCACTTGAGCCTTAATATTCCTTGCCAACCTTCTGGCTTGTCTTAATAAGAACACAAAACGTCATACAGACTTTAAACTCCTATAGATAAGCTAGAACTCCCCAAAGTGCTAAACCAACCACCAAACGACCTAACCTCATTGTGTTACAGGATCAAGGGGCAATTGTATGCGATATTGTGAGACAACATGGATTCTTAAATCAAGCTATTATGCTTAGGAAGAGTAACATAAACTACCCTGATATTCTTGATGAATTTAAGGTTCTAGAATACACAAATTAAAGAGTACAGCATATGATTCCTACCTTAAAACACAATCAGATGAAAATTTTAGTTGAGCTCTTCAGATCATAATGACTGTTACTAGATATAAACAATCAAAAAACAAAGCACAGATAAAATGCAAAACACTTGGCCAGGTTCATTTGTTAGCTAAGTCTAATCACACATCAGCCAAAACAAAAATACCTATTTCTTACAAGCTATAGACCTGTGGTGTTCATTATTAAATAGTTTAAACCCTGAAATCCTTAAATAGACTGCTACTATAGTTCCTAAAGGTGAAGAGTTGTTAGTAAAGAGCATAAACGAGCAGCGTTCGCTATAAAAACATTACATCACTGTCTTACACCTTAACCTTACACAATGCTTTGTCAATAACGTCTCAAAACAAAACCAAACTCCAGTGCTCACAGCTATAATCATAATGGCACTATCATACCACCTAAAAATATGACTATGTAGTCAAGGTAATTAGAAAGTGTCCAACAACCACTGACACAGAAATTTGAATATAAATTCCTTATAAAGTTGGGTTTTTTAAAAAGATTTTATTTATTTATTTGATACAGAGACACAGTGAGAAGGAACAGAAGCAGGGGGAGTGGGAGAGGGAGAAGCAGGCTCCCAGGGACCCTGGAATTATGACCTGAGCCGAAGGGAGATGCTTAATGGGTGAGCCACAAAGGCGTCCCTAAAGTTGGTTTTAAAAGCAAGATTTGATCTGTACAAGTAGAAAATATTAAGGAAGCTTTACATGTAGGAACGAAAAACTTGAAAAATTCATTAATGAAATGTAAACAATCTAATTTACATTGAATGGAGATTATATATATGCATACACATATATCAGAAAATATGTAAATTTATGACTTATTGATACAGGGTTAAATTTTCCTTGTAAATGTCCTGCTTGAAATGTCATTAGGAAAAAATACATTTGGATTATCATAATAACAAAAATAAATAAATAAAGATGCTGGTGTTAGGCTCCTGAGGCTCCTGCAGTTTCTCAGGAATGAAGTTCTTTACTACAGTACTTCAGCGTTTTTGTTATTTTAGTATGTACTGTGAAAAGGGGGAGGGTGGCATATATCAAGTCTATCTGGCCCACATATTCATAGCTTCAAACTCATACATACTTTGGGAAATGCTACCACTGACAACCACTTGAGGTAATATTTCATTACTAAACCAGATACGTGTGTGTGTAGAAATGTGTATGTAAATCTATTAACAAAGAAACCACAAAAAAATGTGTAATATATAGTTCATTAGGTTTCTAACTCAAAAACTCTATACCATGGACTACATTTTTGATGCTCATTATAAAAACACAAAACACTACGGGCGCCTGGGTGGCTCAGTCAGTTGAGTGGCAGACTCGATCGATTCCAGCTCAGGTCATGATCTCAGGGTCCTGGGACTGAGTCCTGTGATGGGCCCCATGATGGGCTCCATACTGGGCAGGGAGTCTGCTTGAGGATTCTCTCCTCCTCCCTCTGCCCCTACCCACTCCTTCCACTGCGTCTGCACTCTCTCTCTCTCTCTCAATAAATCAATCTTCAAAACAAAACACTAAAACATATTAACACTGTAACTTGATAGATGTACAAACAAAAGAGGTTGACAATCACCACTATACTTCTCTGAGTCTATTAAAGTGGAAATACCACCTATGTAATAGACTTTCTGTATACAGGGAAAAACCAGGAGGTAGTATAGTTTTACAAACTATTTTATTGGAAGGGTCTGAACTATGAACAAGATCCTCAAGTGTACTTGAGAATGTACACTAAATGCAGGACATAAAATTATACTTCTAGGTGCACCTGGGTGGCTCAGTGTGTTAAAGCCTCTGCCTTCGGCTCAGGTCATGATCTCAGGGTCCTGGAATCAAGCCCCCCATCGGGCTCTCTGCTCGGCAGGGAGCCTGCTTTCTCCTCTCTCTGCCTGCCTCTCTGCCTACTTGTAATCTCTCGCTCTCTGTCAAATAAATAAATAAAATCTTTAAAAAAAAATTACACTTCTAAAAGACAGATCTGAAGATGCTATGTGTCAGTATCAGTCTTATGTATTTCAAAAGATTGACTTCTTATATGTATGATGTTAAAATATATTTATATTTTTTTTTGGTTTGTCTCTCATTGTTTTTATTCTCCTTTGCTCATTTTTTTTTTTTTTAAATTTTATTTTTATTATTTGCCCAAGGGGTACAGGTCTGTGAATCATCAGGCTTACATCTTTCACAGCATTCACCAAAGCACAAACCCTCCCAAATGTCCATAACNGTCAAATAAATAAATAAAATCTTTAAAAAAAAATTACACTTCTAAAAGACAGATCTGAAGATGCTATGTGTCAGTATCAGTCTTATGTATTTCAAAAGATTGACTTCTTATATGTATGATGTTAAAATATATTAGGTATACCCTTAAAAATACAGTACTGCTTAATTACACACCCCTTGCAAAATACGGTGATCTTAAACCTGTGTTTCCTCTGGTGTTACCCAATTCAAAAGCTTCATTTGACAGATGAAATGGAGGCCCTTAAAAGGTTGTTTTGCCCCACTGCTAAACAGTTGTGAATTTCTTTGATTAAATTCAATTATCAGGGCGCCTGGGTGGCTCAGTGGGTTAAAGCCTCTGCCTTCGGCTCAGGTCGTGATCTCAGGGTCCTGGGATCGAGGCCCGCATCGGGTTCCCTGCTCGGCGGGGAGCCTGCTTCCCCCTCTCTCTGCCTGCCTCTCTGCCTACTTGTGATCTGATCTCTCGGTGTCAAATAAATAAATAAAACCTTTAAAAAAAAATAAATTCAATTATCAAATTTCCTGTCTTCTATCCACAACACTAGACTATTAGTTGTCACCTTTCTCCTGCCTCTTACCTTCCCCTCATTTCAGCTCTACCACAACCACTGTATTCAGTGCTTACTCTACCTCTTAACCCGTCTTTCATCTTTCTCTCCAGGTCCCATTTCCCCTTTATGTCCCTCTTCGTTGACCATTTTTTCCCTTCCTTCACCCTAGGAGCATTCTTCAACAAGTTTAATAAAATTTAATTAATTTTATTAATCAGTGTAATTTACAAATGGTCCGGTTATTTAGAATTAGAATTTTAAGGTTAACTTTTATTCTAAAGCCAATATAATTGAGCTAAAACATGTATTAATTTGAAAAAGCCTCTAATCATTATCAAGGTATAGCTATCAGATCAAATCTAAATACTTGGGATATTGACTCTCTTCATGCTTGCATCTGTATTCCAGCTTATACACAACTATCTTGGGGATAACCAGGAAATCAAAATGTAGGAAGATACTATCTAAATAAAAATCAAGGTTAAAGCTTGAAGTCTACTGAACAGTTTTCTTCACTGTGCGACCTATTTAGGTATTCATCAAACAACTGGAACTGCAAAATTTTTGCCAATGTATAATTCAATTAAATGAAGGGAAAAAAGAAAATCTCACCCCCTATGGTACTCTCTTGAAATTCATGAAATTGGCCCTTCACAAAACGAAGCACTAGGCTTGATTTGCCAACAGCAGACTCTCCCAGAAGTACTAGTTTGAACTGGCATATTTTATTTCCAGTATTTGGCCCATTGGGTCTTGTTGCTCCTCGATTAGCCATGTCCAAATTTGAAAGAAGTCCCTAATTTCAGTCTCTTAAATGAAATTCCAGGATGCAAGGTGTCAATTTTTTTCTTTCTGGATGTAGAGAAACCTGTAAAGAAAAATTAAATACACAAATCAGTAAACAAAACAAATCTAATGTTAATCACTTCAGTAAATTTTGCCTGTAACATATTATCATATGGTACCTGTAACATCAACATGACATTGAATGTCATTTAGTTAAATTCACTACCTTTGTAATAACATAAAGGTATGAGACTTAAGCCTAAAATCCTGCTGTAATTTTCAGTTTTAAAAAAATTTTAAAGTTAATCTTTATCAAAGACTTAACTTTGTGTCAGGCTGTTAAATACTTAACATAGTCACTCAACAATCCTATATATACTACAATCCTTAAAAATGAGGAAATAGGCACAGAGAGGTTAAGTAACTTGACTGAGGTCACACAGTTACTGTGACAGAGCTGTGACAAAGCCACAACAAAGTTGCATTTCAAACCTAGTCAACCTGAGAGGTGATTCAAGATTTAGGTTCTGGAGCCAGACTAGTTGGATTAAAACAGTTTTGTGGAAAATCCCAAGTTCATAAATGGGAAGTTCTCATAAAAGAGCCTAGAACACAGTAAGAGCTCAATAAATGTTGGCTGTTATTATGTGAAGGCCCCTGTAAAATTGTACACTTTTTTGTATAACTAATGGTAATTTTGGAGTAACAAGTATTTTAAGCCTTTCAGGTTTGTGGTCTAGTGGCTAAAAGACTTAAAATTGTTTCCTCATGTGCTCAAGTACATTATACGTGGAAGTGTTAACCGAGGTCCTCTATGTGCTAATCTTATTAGTGTCTTATTTAGTTATGCTTTTCTGTAGTTTTGGGCCTAATAATTAAATATGTCATTATTTTCTATTTAACACATCTAGAAAAACCTAGCCTAACTGGCAACTTCTTTTATCATCTAATGCTAATTTTCAATCTCAAAGGAGTAAGGGAACATTAAAGGACTCTTCCAATCTACTCACAAATCACATGGTTTCCTCCCATCTTTAGCTAAAATTTGATCATGTGCTCATTAAACCTATGATTCCCTCCTTAAAAAACAACAACAAGTGTTATACTTCATTTAGGCACCTCATATAAGAAATTTGCTTTTCCCAGGGATGCCTGGGTGGCTCAGTGGGTGAAGCCTCTGCCTTTGGCTCAGGTCATGATCTCAGGATCCTGGGATAGAGTCCTGCATTGGGATCCTTGCTCAGCAGGGAGCCTGCTTCTCCCTCTGCCTCTGCCTGCCACTGCCTGCTTGTGTGCTCTCTCTCCGACAAATAAATAAATAAAATCTTCAAAAAAAAAAATTTGCCTTCCCCATGAAATGAGTTTATGTAAGAATCCCTTTGGACAATGAAATCATTAATAAATATCCAAGAGATCTTACATTGTAGACAATAAAATCACCATTGACTTATCTAAACAGCAGCTTTGCAGAGTCCTTTTAGTAATGCATACTAAACTATTTACACATGAAATGATGTCTGAGTTGCTTCCAAACAGTAGAGATGTAAATAAAACACGACTGGCCACAAAATAATTTAAAGTAGGTGATGGGTTCATTTTACTATTCTCCCAACTTCTGTATATTTAAAATTTTTTCTGTAATAAAAAAATGCTCCGATCTTCACAATGACACCCCCCTCAAAATACCAGATTTGGGATTTAATCCTGGTTGGCTATACCAAAGTCTCCATTTCCATAATAACCTAACTTACACAGCTGCTGGAGAATTAGATAACAGAATATATTTATATATGTATATAAAAGATCTCTAACACAGGGGCCAACACATAAAAGGGATTGAAAATTAGCAGTCAGAGTGGCCCTTTGATGAAATAATGACCAAATATCACAGAACATCACGCAGACTGAAGCTGTAGCAACACACCTTCAGACAGTTCAATGCCAACTAAAACACTTCCCAATTGTCTATTTCCAAAACAGCAAATTCAAACACTTGTCAAGGACAACATGCTCGGAATTTCCATAGTCCAAAATTTCAGGTAAAACGTGAGATTCCCATAAAAAAATTATGATTTTAGCTTTGCCTTTTAAGGGTTAAAGTTGTTGGACTATAACTCCCTCCAAGACTGTAACACTCTCTAGCAGAAAATAAATTTAATTATAAAAGATACAGTTAGCATAACATTAAGGTTAAAAATCACCTGCATTCATTTGTAATCACTACTGCAACTTATTTTGCAAGACAAAAATTTTACATAAAATGCTTTTTAAATCTTCTGAAAATAAGTGATAGTCTATAAAGGTCTCTAGGTGCTCTTTAATGAAAATAGCATTAACAACAGGAGCTAACATTTATGTGCCAACCACTATTCCATGAATCTTGCTTACAGCAACCCTATGAACTCATATTATCCCAATTTTACATTAAAACTCAAGTTTCTGAGCTCTCCTGAATTATCATATCATAGTGTTGTACGTGGTTTTTTCCCCTAACTAGTTACGTGAAAGGCAACTATTTGACACTGACAAAACCCAAACTGTGTGAATTATGACGTTCAGAGCGAACAGTCTGTAAGTCTCAGGAGGCTAACCAGCCTCTAAGGGAAGAGAACAGCAGGACACTGTGCGTGTTCAGCGGCCTAGTTGTCTTGAGTTCTTGAAAGCTGCGGTTCATCACCTTTCCTGAGACAGTTCCTAGGCAGACCATGTTGATGAGCCGCCTCCTCCCTCCATTACCGGTCTTTGGAAGTCGAAGGTAGGCGGAGCTCCCCAAATTCACACCTGCTGTAGGCCCCAGTTCCTCCCTGGAGAGCACCTGAGTAACTGGTACCCCGCTCCGGATGGCCTGAACAAGCAGAAGCCACCAGACCCCCTGGCCACCTTTCCCATCCTGCTTCCCTTGCCCCAGCCTGGCTTCGGCTGGGACCAGCCCCTCCAGGACTGCCAGGGCAGGGGCCGGACGGAACGGCGGCCTCCAGCACTCCTTTACGGCGCCATCTTGAGAAGGGAAGAGGGTGACACCCGTCGCTCCCTTAGCCAGTCCGCAAATCCCGATCCCCAGAGCTCTTTGAGGAATGAATCACCCGGGCCAGCAGGACGAGATGCCCAGCTCGATAGCTCTGGTCCAGGGCACTGGCGCCGGGTGAGGAAGAATGGGCGGGGGACTCAGTGCCGGCAGGGCCGCGAACAGACTGAGGACAGCGCATAACCTGGGGTCCCGGCTGGCTCTTTGCAGGGGAGGGACGGTTTGGTTACCTGAGACCGCAGCACGCGGAGCCGCGGGGCTGAAGCCTCCCGGCAGCAGGTCCCAGGCGCAGCCCGAGAAGAGGCTGAGGCTGTGGCGGTGGCTTAGACGGCGGCGGCGCGTCTCCTCCTCAGGCCGCTCCCCTCAGACTGGACGGTGCGGGGATCGTGCCGTGGTGCCGCCCCCGTCCGGCTCCGTCTCCGCCTCTCTCCGCTCCGCCTTCCTCTTTCCTTTCTCCTCCTTCGCCGCCGCCGGCGCTCGAGTTCCGACTAATTCTTCCTCCTCCTCCCTCCTCTGCCTCCTCCCCTCAGGCTAGCCGCCGGCTCCGTCGCGAACCAAAACACAAACACTCAAGTCCCAGCGCGGAAGCCACTTCCGCCGCTCGGATCCGGCCTCGCCGCCACGTCGCTGCACGTAGCGAACTGCGCCCCTTCGTCACTTCCGCGGTCGCCCGTCCCACCTCCTCATCCGCTCCCCCGCCCCTTCTCAAAGGTCTCTGGACTGGGGCTGGTCTGCGAGGCGGGGTGGGGGCGTGTCACGTGACCTCTGCGATCTGCCGGGGGCGAGTCAGCCTCCTTCCTCCATCCCACAGCCCAGGCCAGCGCGGCCCCGCCCTTGCCGGCGCCATTGTCATCTGGGTGGCGGTCTTGGGCTCCCGGCGGTAGGGGGTGGGGGAACTCTTTTACGGCCTTGATTTGGGGGAAGCGCGAGAGAACTGGGGTTTGTTGCTCCCTGCCCATGTGGGGCGGAGAAGTTCCTTTTGTGACTATTAGCTCACAGTCCCAATTAACCCTACCCTGCAACACCCCAACTGTGGCAACACGGCTAAGGGGCTTTTTGGGGGGAATTTTTCTAGCACGAGAGAGCCCTCCGAACGTGTTCTGAGCATGGGTCGCAAAGGTATTTACTGTGGTATTTTCTCTTGGGGAGAGGATTAGAACCAACCCATACCAAAAGTCTCTAGGCGAGGAAATCTTAAAATAGTAACTTGCTTTTATTCAGTTTACCTGTTAGTGTGTGGTGGTGGGGGGGAGAGAGCAAATCTTAAAATAATAGATTGCTTTTATTCAAGATTTTCTTTTGCGAGTTATTGTACTAAATGCTTTGCAGGAGTTATTCCATTTTACTTTTACACTACAAGGTTTCACCCAAACGAGTATCTGAATCTAATTGCCTTCCTACATTAGAGTATTAGCTCCCCAAAGTGGTCCTCGGCGCTGTCTGTCCAGCACAGTGCCTGGCAGCTGGGAGTCTCAAGTCATGGTTGTGGAATTAATGAATGAGGCGTGCCTGTTTTAAAGGTAAAGAATTTGAAGCAAAGAGATTGTGTTACTTGTGCAAAATCACCACAGAGCTGGTAGTGGAATTGTATTCTAACCTGCAGTCTGGCTCCAAAACCTGAGTTCTTAAGGATTCCAGTAAAAAGACAACTCAAAATATTACCCCCCACTGCAGATCTACATAATGCACCCCTCTTTGGTTAAATTTCATACAGTAGTTTCTGGCCAGGTATCTGAAACAAAACAAAATAATTCATTCTGTAATTTGGTAGAACGTTAAATTGACTTTCTTTTTTTTTTTTTTAAAGATTTATTTATTTATTTATTTGACAGAGAGAGAGATCACAAGTAGGCAGAGAGAGAGGAGGAAGCAGGCTCCCCGCCGAGCAGAGAGCCCGATGCGGGCCTCCATCCCAGGACCCTGAGATTATGACCTGAGCGGAAGGCAGAGGCTTTAACCCACTGAGCCACCCAGGCGCCCTTAAATTGACTTTCTTTCAGGGTAAGAGGTACTTTACAGTTTGCAGTCTAGCATGTATAGCCCTGTTTTGAGAACAACAACATTGTCTAGGATGCGTACTTGGGGTAAGGTATCCTGGGGATTTTCCATCAACATTGTGCAAGGAAGATGATTTGAACCCTTGAACAGCCAGTCTTCTAGATCAGCTCCCCAGTTACTAATCAGAAGAGCATAATGTGTCATACTTAAATGGTATCTGTGGCACTTTATCCTCAAGAGCTTGTGCCAATGCAATTTGTTAGTCATGTTAGTACCTCTTGGACAATCCAAGGAAGAATCAGGAAATAGGAAATGTCACATCAATTGTGGCATGTCAACACAGTGTCCCAAACCAAACCTATTCCAGCCCAAACCTGCTTCTGCTTAGTTGACTGGTATTAACAGGCTTTCAGTCACTGGACTTGAAAGGGCAAAATCATCTTCCCTCTTCCCACTTTCCTTCATAAACCATTGTCCTTTCTAGTACCCCAAATTTTCTAATCCCCAAATCTGTGATCTAATCTCAACACCTGTGATCTAATCCCAACACCATGGTAATATTCATATAAACAGAAATTAATACGTACTCCTGTCTTTTCAATCATTTTTTACATTTCAGCCAGTAAGTATCCTCAAAACTGTTCAACGATATCTCACTTGCAAAATAGAGTCCAAAGTTCTTCTCTAGTCCTAACCCACGTTTCTTTCATTCTATTTCTATAGTTTCCCTCTCCCCAAACTCTTGCTTTGTACCCTAATCATACCAGTCTACCCTGTGTTCCCAGAATGTTGCCTGTGTGTTCTCATCTTGGCATATTTGATCACTTTGTTCTCTCCCTCCCAGAACACCATTACTGTCCATCACTGCAACTTTCACTTTGGCCAAGATATCAAATGGTCTTGATTGCATCTGAAGATGTGGTTGACCCTTAAATAATGCAGGTGTTAGGGGAACCAACTCCCCACAGCATTGGACATCTGCGTATAATGTTTGACGCCCCCTGAAACTTAAGTACTAATAGCCTATAGTTGACTGGAACTATAATTGACTTACCAATAACATATTTTATAAGTGATATGTATTACCTATTCTACCCTTACAATAATACCTAACTTCCTCTTAATTTTTTTGGTATTTTTGGGCAATATCACTTGCAAGGTTTTTTTCAAAATTTTGCAAGTCTCAAAAAAAATCTTCTGATATATTGAAAAAAAATCCACATATAAATGAACTTGTACAGTTCAAAACTGTGTTCAAGGGTCAACTGTATTTCCACTGGATTTAGTTATCTTTTTCCAGTAGTTTCACGATACTTTACTCTCTATAATGGTTCTAAGATCTGTCTGTCTTATTTTATAGTGCCTAGACTTTTCTCCTCACACTTTCATTCCCATTAGGGAATCTTTTTTTTTTAAAGGTTTTATTTATTTATTTGACAGAGAGAGATTACAAGTAGGCAGAGAGGCAGGCAGAGAGAGAGGAGGAAGCAGGCTCCCTGCTGAGCAGAGAGCCCAATGCGGGCCTCGATCCCAGGACCCTGAGATCATGACCTGAGCTGAAGGCAGAGGCTTTAACCCACTGAGCCACCCAGGCATCCCCGGGGGTGCCAATTTAAAGAAAATCCCATGCTGGGGCCCCTGGGTGGCTCAGTCTCTTAAGCCTCTGCCTTTACCTCAGGTCATGATCCCAAAGTCCTGGGATGGATCCCTGCGTAGGGCTCCCTGCCCAGTGGGGAGTCTTCTTCTCCCTCTGTCCCTCACCCTTCTCTCACACTCTCTCTCAAATAGATAAAATATATATTTTTTTAAATCCTATGCTTAAAACGAGTTTGAGTGTGCCACAGTATTTTAGAAAGTCGATATGCATTATTGTGTAACACATCTCAAACTTTATTTAAATGCTATTTAAAGCCTAGTTATTAAAGTGTAGATGTTCTCAAAAACTTTGTTTCTGTACCACAGGTACAAAATATAATATCTTCATAGAATTCAAGGTAGTTCTTTAGGCTAAAAGAACTACATGCGGTATGCATGTTCTTGCATAACGAAGGACCTAAAATTAATGGTCACCACCAGAAAAATGGCTACTTATTCCCTGATCTCCAGTAGAATTAATAGGCCAATGGCCAGGAGGAAGCCCATGGCTAAACCCATGCCAGGGGGACTGAGTTGCTTGCAAAACTGAAGAGAAGTTGGTGAGCATTTTCTCTAGTGCCCAAGACCACATCCTTCAAGTTTTCTTGCTCTCCAGCTCTAGTAAGGAAGGAGGAAGAAAAGAGAAGAGAGGGAGGGAAGGAGAGAAAGAAGAGGGAGAGAAACGGACCCAGACAGAGCGAAAGAAATGGGTAGGAACCAGACTGATGAAACAATTGCGTGCCAAGCCACGCCCCTGTTTCCTAGGTAACCCGGTAAACAGACGTTCGTACGCTTTTCCTCCTTGAACTCCGCTAGGTGTAAATTTGTAGGCAGGAAGCTGTGGGCAGGGAGTCCGAGTGGAGATGTGTTCTTTCGTGAGAGTGGGGTCCCCTAAAGGGTTGGGCCACCACAAGGGCTTAGGAACTTCCCTTGAGCCAGGTGCAGCTTTCCCCTTAGAGATGAGTGCAGCTGGAGGAATGAGGGTGTCTGAGAGGAAATGTCCCCAGAGCATGGAGGTTGGTCTCACCGAGGAAGGAAAGGATGACTTAGGAGAGAGGGGGGTCCTCATGGGAACAAAATCTCCCACGGAATTAGGGTTCAGAGTGGGATTAGGAAAAGAAGACTCCTCATGTAGGGAGAGCCACCTGGGTAGTAATAAATTTGAGGAGAGGATAGCATCACCAGAAACAAAATCTCCATTGAGCAAGGAGCTTGAAATGAAATTAAAAAGACAGAATCTTTCTAGGACCCTCCCGGAAAGGAGTAATTTAGGAGTCCATGGGGCCTCAGCCTCCCAGGAAACAAGATCTTCTCTAGGTATGTTACCAGGAAGAATGGGCTTAGAAAATGAGTGTCTTCTGGCAGGGTGTTCTGGAAGGAGGATACAGCCTCACTTTGGCATGGTATGCGAAAGTCAACAGGCTCTAGGGAGCAGGAGAGGTTCTGTGGTTGGTTATGATGAAGGGTTAGGGGAGTCACTGGGGAAGCACCCTACTTTGGATATAGAACCTAGACAGAAACTGGGAGAAGAGACCTGTGTGGTGATGAAACCCAGCTCAGAGATGAAGCCTCCTGTGGAGGTGGACACTGGTCTACCCAAACTAGAAGAGCCAGGTAATACAGGGCCTCAAATAGGCTTGGTGACAGAACCTTCTGAGAGCCAGTTTGCCCAACAACCTGAAGAAAGAAAGGAGGCTGAAAACACTGAACCAGGAGTAGAACCTCCAGATCGCATCAGACCCATATACTCTGGGAAATTTTTTGATCGGATGCCTTGCTGGCCGAGTGTAAGTGGTTTTTTCTAGTACTTTCCCTAAAAACTCTGTATATCCATGTCTTTATCGGGATGATAAACTGATGAGACTTGTTTGGATTCATGGAGTCAAATTGCAAAGGTTTCACTGAGTTTCTGATATTCCTTGTCCCATTGGATTCTTTCCAGCTTTCACTTTGTCTGGTATTTTCTCATTCTTTGCCTCTTTTCCCTTCCTAGATGTCAGCTTTGTTTTCTGTGCACACCGGTAGTTCCTCTTGATTTCTCCTCCCTTTCTCCTTTGACCTTCATTTTATTTATCAGTCTTCATTTCCTCAAACCTTTCACCAAGATACATGTTGTACCCTTTCACCAAGATACGTGTACATGTCATGTAATGAAGGAAAAAAGAAAAAAATTCCCCCATTGATTATTTATTCTGTGAGTTACTCATTCTTTCAGCAAAGACTTGTGGTGGTGGTGGCCATTTTGATGGATACAGGGCAATATGCAACAAAAATACCTTATCCATACACTCTATATTTAGACACTTATTCTAATGTTAGAGACTGATAACTAAACAAATGTTATGTAGGTTTCCAAATGAATAGAAAACAAATGTGATTCTTCCTTAATAGAAATATACTCTAAGCACAGAGCTCAGTGGAAAGATTGGCAGCTCTGTTCGAAGGAAATGGGAAGGCTTTGTAGAGCAAGTAATATTTGAGCTAATTTGGAAATATTTGAGCTCATTTGAACTAATTGGTCATATGGAAGAAAAGATTTGAGCACTTTTGGCAAAGAAAGAGAACATGACCCAAGTTTCTTGTATTTGAGAACTATATGCAACTCTTTTTATCCAACATGGTGTTAGGAGATACAGTGAAAATGAAATATGTGGATGAAATCTAAACCTCCAGAACATACGGAAACAGAAGCAATGGTGGATAAAAATTGCCTTTTGGAAAGATAATTGGAGAACAAACAGAGAAGAAAAAAGGGAGTCCGAGAGGGTGGGATTGAGGAATACAAAAGAAGCATCCTTGAGATACTCTGAGAATAAAAGTCTCCACACACTGAGATTTGACAATACAATTCTGCTGAAAATGGTCAGAGGGATTCTGCAGAAGTTTTTCAATGTCTGCAGACTTTTTGTTCCCCTTGGGACTCAGGGTGTTCTTTTGTCTTTGACCGACTTTGCTTTCTGGTTCCCTTATTGGATTTCCCCAGCCACACTCTTTCACTTGACCACAACTGCTTCTTCTTTCTGGATTGGTTCCGCAGTCTATGTATGGCTTCAGACCTGATCTCACACATGGGCAGATACCAGCTTCTGGTTTCCAACAGAGGCAATTCTAAATCTGTGCTTCCTCCTCCTCTCATATCCTCCTTTTTAACTGTGATAGGACAGGGAAGACAGTTTCAAGGAGAAAGTGACTAGCAGTGTTAAAACACCTGTGATAGGGTAAAGAGGATACAGATGAATTAGTTTTGGATATTAAGGAAATTCGCAACATTGTTAGAATGGCATAATGGAGAAAGAATTCAGATTCCAATATGCTGAAGAGTGAACGGGAAATTCAAATTGGAGAAAGTTATTGTGAATTTTGTTTTTTCCTTAAGTGTGACAGTGAAAAGAAAGGAATGAAGGTTCCACTTAGGAATCTATTTATTTATTTAGTGAATTGGTAGAGGAGTTTGAGATAACACGAAGGAAATAATGGGTGGAACCAGATCCTAGGTAAACAGGAGGAAATGGAATTAGGGTATAGTCAAGAGAAGGGATTAGTGTGGACTAGAAATAATCTTTTTATTTTTATTTATTTATTTATTTGTTTTATTTTTTTTTTTAAGATTTTATTTATTTATTTGACACACAGAGAGAGACCACAAGCAAGCAGAGAGGCAGGCAGAGAGAGAGGAAGAAGCAGGCTCCCTGCTGAGCAGAGAGCCCAATGTGGGCCTCTATCCCAGGACCCTGAGATCATGACCTGAGCCGAAGGCAGAGGCATTAACCCACTGAGCCACCCAGGCGCCCAGAAATAATCTTTTTAATACTTAAAGACCTGTTTTTACTATAAAACAAAAATAACAATATTTTAGAAAACAGGAATGAAAACACCCAGAATCTTATCACCCTAACACAATGCCTACCAGTAGTCTGCTGCATTCTCATGAATGTTTATTAGCTGCTTACTCATGGAGTAAGTTAACATCACTACTCTTGGAGCTTTGCAGGTATAAACTCTTTTGTTGTCATAAGGAACCTATGAGACAGCTGCTATTATTAAATTCCATTTTACAGGTGAGGAAACTGAGGCAAATTAGATAATTTGGCCAAGGTCATATAGCTAGGAAGTGGTAGCCCCAGGATTTCAAGTCACAACTTCAGACTCAAGAGTCTGAATTCTTAACTTTTTTTGAAGATTTTATTTATTTATTTGAAAGAGAGAGAGTGAGATCACAAGTAGGCAGAGAGAGTAGGGAGAAGCAGCCTCCCGCTGAGCAGAGAGCCTGATGCGGGACTCAATCCCAGAACCCTGAGATCATGACCTGAGCTGAAGGCAGAGGCTTAACCCACTGAGCCACCCAGGTGCCCAAGAGTCTGAATTATCGACTATACTACATTTTTTGTGACAGTTTTCTCCAAATGTGTTTTTAGGTAGTTGTTATGCCAAACATACAAATTGTTTTTCTTGATTTTTCACTAATTATCATTTAATACAACTTCAGTGTTAATACAGAGACCTTAAAAGATCTTTTAATGATAAAAAAAACAGTATTTCCTTAAGCTAATATATGATTTTTTAGCTAATTCACTCTCTTGTTGGACATTAGATTTTGTCCAGATTTTTCTGTAAAAATAGCCTGTGAACATCTTTATGTATATATCTTTTTATATGTCTTGGAATATTTCCTTAGGATAGAATTTCAGCAGAAGCCAAAGGATGGATCTTTTTCTAGTTACTGTTGCCAAATCCCTTCCTAAAAGATTGTACCACTAAATTTTAAAAATTAATAATGATTTGTAAGGCATTGTTTTAATGCCTTACATTAAATGTATTAAATTAATGTATTGTTTAATTCATTGGATTTGTGATGAGATTAAAAATTGTTCCATATGTTTGTTTTCATTGTTATTCTTGTATCTGGTCATCTTGGTCAACTCCTGTTGGTCTTAATTTCTTCTCATTAGGTAGGCGAACTCAAGAGGTTTGCTGCTTGGGGTACATCAAACTGAGCACAACCCAAGGAAATGTTGAAAGCAAACAACTTTTTATTGTTACGAGTAAGAAGACAGGGAGATAGCTCTCAAAGCACTGTCTCCCTATGGGGTTAGTATAGGAAGCTATTATTCAGTGAACTTTTGATTTAATTGCACATGCCTAGCATGTTAACATGCTAGTGCATACATTGTATGTTCAAAAAAATGACAAAAACTCTGCTCATAGGAAGAGAACTTAGTATTATAATGAACTAAAGGTATCCTTAGGACAACTCAGGGGGGCTTCTGCGCAGGTCCTCAGCTCCAGTTCAGCTCAAATTGGCTCAAATTGGCTCAAATTGGCTTACCAGGCAAGACACACCTAGCAAGGGGCTATTTGGTGAAACACCTAGTTGAGCATCTCCTCAGCTGGAACTGTTGGTTCTGCAAAACAAAACACATGCCTTCCCTGCTTTTGTCCCTTCCCCTCCTCCCTTCTGCTGATAGTTTTCACCTCTTATTTGAGTAATCTCCCATTGCATCCTACCTAACAATTATATTTCTTTTGGATTTTCTAGGCAGGCAATCATATTGATGCTTTGTCTTTCCTTCTTCAGTATATATACTTCCTATCTCTATTTCCCATCTCATTGCATTGATTATGACCAATAATGCAATATTAAATTTTAATGGGAATGATTTTTTTAAAAGATTTTATTTATTTATTTGACAGAGAGAGAGAGAGAGAGAGAGAGATCACAAGTAGGCAGAGAGGCAGGCAGAGAGAGAGAGAGAGGAGGAAGCAGGCTCCTTGCTGAACAGAGAGCCTGATGCGGGGCTCGATCCCAGGACCCTGAGATCATGACCTGAGCTGAAGGCAGAGGCTTTAACCCACTGAGCCACCCAGGCAGCCATGGGAATGATTTTTATGTTTCAATGTCAAGTATTATTTTTGCTGGAGATTTCTGATATATCAAATTAAGGATACCTATATTCATTCTCGGTTTGCTAAAAATGTTTAAAAATTAGGAACAGAGTTTGAAACTTGAAGAGCTTTTCCCCACATTTGCTGAAATATGTATTTTCCAAATTAAAATTGCTAGTTTTCTAGTAACAAACTATCTTCATATTTTTGAGCTAAGCCCTACCTTGTTTTGATATATTATTATTATAACATATTCCAGGATTTGATTTGCTAGTATTTTACTAGCATTTTTGCATCTATGCATGTAAGATTGAACAGTAGTTTTCTTTTTGTACTGTATTTCTTTGAGTTTGGTATAAGAGTAATGCTGGTATAAAAGGATTTGGGAAGCCTTCCCTATTTCCAATTGTCTTTATGCTTGTAACTGTTTATCCATTATGTATATTACCTATTTCTTGGTAGGCTTGGTAGAATTCATACAGATGAAAGGGGAAGGACAGGGCGCCTGGGTGGCTCAGTGGGTTAAAGCCTCTGCTTTCGGCTCAGGTCATGATCTCAGCGTCCTGGGATCGAGGCCCACATCGGGCTCTCTGCTCAGCGGGGAGCCTGCTTCCTCCTCTCCTTGTCTTTCTGCCTGACTCTGCCTACTTGTAATCTCTCTCTCTGTGTCAAATAAATAAATAAAATCTTAAAAAAAAAAAAAAGGGAAGGACAGGAGATCCCTCAATATCCTCACCAAGGGATGAGATGGTAACCTATTTGATGCCCCTGAGTTCATATGGTCTCAAAGAAGGAAGGAAGTGGGCGCCTGGGTGGCTCAGTGGGTTAAAGCCTCTGCCTTCAGCTCAGGTCATGATCTCAGGGTCCTGGGATAGAGGCCCACATCGGGCTCTCTGCTCAGCGGGGAGCCTGCTTCCTCCTCTCTCTCTGCCTGCCTCTCTGCCTACTTGTAATCTCTCTCTCTCTGTCATATAAATAAAATAAAATCTTTAAAAAAAAAAAAAGGAAGGAAGTGCATTTGGGTGTGGTCAAAACCCAGTTTCAAGCACATGACTGTAAGGAGTGTTCAGATGGAAATTCCTATTGTGAAGAGCCTGCTAGAATCAATCCTTGAGGACAATTGCTTTGTATCAAGGTGAATTCAGGGAATTTGGGAGCTCATCTCCATCAGAGGCCTTTCTGGTGTTGAGGGAAGAGGAGCAGACACATCTCATGGGAAGAACACTCATCCTGTTGTTGCTTGAAGTTGATGCCCAGAGTTGGTGTTGAGCTGTATGTGAAGGTCTGCTCTGATGGATTTATGAAACCCCCATTAAGCCTTCTAGTCCTTCTAGTAAAACAGTCTTTGGTGTTGCCCAAGGACCTGTATTCAGGAAAAGTTTCCAAGAAACGGTGGCCTGCAGAGAGATTTTTAGAGTGTCCTTCAAGAATTAAAAAGTTTCTGGTAAAGAGAGGTCCTCAGCATGCAGCTCATAAAAGGGCTCTTGGCTCTTAGAAAGCACTCTGGGAGAGATCAAAATCTCTATAATGATTATTTATCTAAGACATCCTGAGACCTGTCCCTCGATCACCATTAATGCACTGACTGTGGCAGAAACACTGAGTTATTCGACAGAAGAACTGAACCTTACAAAGCACATTAGTAAATGGTATTGAGCCCTGCGGTACAAAGGGGAAAAAAGAAGGAGAGTTTTGAATAAAGATTAAAAAAATTATAGTGTCTACAATGACTAGACAGTATGTTAGGCATTATGGCTACAAAGATGCCTGCTTTCAAGGAACTTAATAGTCTATAGACCTGAGACCAATTGACAAATGCTTGTATAATATGAATGTCATGTAATGGGAGTGCCTTATTTTTTTCCTGTTCACTAAAAGTACCTCATAGCTATTTGGGGGAAAATACTCATTTTGTCAGAATTCGCAAAGAAGCAATGTCTGCAGAATTCTGAGATGTGGGTGATTTCATTTGCATATAGGTTCAGGGCCTTCTGAACAGAAAGAAATTAATGTTATCACTCCTAACTTTTTCTCCAAGAAATTCAGAATTAAGGATATCTGTGGGTAAAAGAGAGTGATCTTGACCAAGGCCCAGTAGGAGAGATGGGACCATTATACTAGCCCACGCTGAGTTTGGCAAGAGGAAAGTGGCATGATGATTATGAGTCAGTGGGTCTTCAGTAGTTAAAAATGTCTTGTATCAATCTTCCTGAGTTGACTTGAATCTTGGGAACTAATCACATGAGATGGTCACTGAAAGCTGTAATAATGGGGACTGACTGAGGAGGTGGCCAAATGAGGCTGGACTGATGTGATTAGGAACTGAGAAAAGGGGTGGCTGAGCAAGGAGTTGGTCAGTGCAGTTGGGAATTTGGTTACATACAGAGGGCCTGAGAAAATAAGTGGATATATTGAGGGCAATAGGAGCCAGGTTTCTCACTGAGAGAGAAAAAAGTTACCCTAATATGAAAAGGAGAAGGATAGAAGGAATCCTGTTGTATTGGATTGTATTTGGATGTATTGGTGGAAACTCATGGTGTATGTCCATGTCCAAATCCATATCTATGTATCTACATGTATTTAACAAAATAGAATATTATAAAATTGATATAGATGCTAGTATGTGGGGGTATGTATACATACATACATTTCTTACCTCTGTCTTCTAAGAGGACCTAGAAGCAATGTTTATCTGGTTGCAGTGGGCACACCAAAACCAGATCTTGATTTTTGAATAACATTCTATGTTAAAAGGAATGAGGATCCTGAAGGAATGGCTGACTCTAGGTTTGGTGCACTACAATATGAACTTGGAACACATTTAAGAGCCAAAAACTAAGAAAATTCTCAAAGAATAATGCAGATGTGTTAAAGGGGCACAGAAATAAGCTTGAAAGAGCTCTTAGTGGACCAAACTGTTATATTTGGGACATTGAATAAAATTGCCATTGAGTAAAATAGACATCCATGAGCCCAGACTCATGTAAATACATGAATGATTGAATAAATAACAAGAAAAGAAAGCTTCTTTGTAGTATAATGCCAGTTAATAAATGTGGATGGAATGATAGAAGGTCACCATTTGGCACTCATCATAGTTGTGATGATTTAGGCAAGAATCATCAATGGATATTAAGCAGTAGGTGAAAGTTTGGTGAGGAACTAGATATTTACATGAATAATTATTAATTACAAAGGAAAAATAACTTTATAGAGGAGAAACCTGGCAGACATCACCTTCATGTGGTGACTAAAGTTAACATTATCAGTAATAGGATAGATTAACAGTGTGTCCTCCATGACAGAAGAATGCAGCGTTGTTTCTGTGATATCCCGGACAAAAATGTATAACTTTAATCATAAGAAAACACTAGTAACCTAAACTGAGGGACATTTTATAAAATAATTGGCCTGTCCTCAAAAGATGTCAGGGTCGTGAAAGACACGAAATATTAGGAACTGTTCCAAACTGATGGAGATGAAAGAGGCATGACAACTAAATGCCAGGCAGGTGTGGTGGCTGTGGAGGTGCCTGGCTCCTACGTCCCTTCAAGAGAACCTGCTGTGGGGAGCATGGCCAACTGACAACCTCCTCCTGCTGCCCCCACGAAGCCATTGCTACACTGATGCTCCCAGTGATTGAACATGGCAGGAATCCTAGGACTGGACTCTTTTTACCCAATGGGATTTCTTTAACAGGAAACAGTCTCAGAAATCACTCATTGGCCTGGCCAAAATTTTCTCAGAATGGTGAGGTAATCTGAAGCTCTTCTTCCTCCTCCTTCTTCTTTTTTAAGATTTTAATTATTTATTTATTTGAGAAAGAGTGAGCGTGCGAACACACAAGTGTGTGAGCTGGGAGAAAAACAGAGAGAGAAAGAGAAAGAATCCTTAGCAGATCGCTGGGCCAGATGCGGGCTTGATCCCAAGACCCTGAACAGAAATCAAGAGTTGGTCACTCAGCCAACTGAGTCACTCAGGTGCCCTTCATGCTCTTCCTTATTCACATTTCCTTCTCTCTCTCCTTTCAGAGGTATCATAGTCTGGAAGTTCTCCCTACTCACTCCTCCCCTGTTATCTTTCATAGGTATTTTCCCTAATAAATCTCTTATATTTCTAAGCATGGCTTAGACTGCTCAGTGGAATCCTCTCCGTACCAGCAGATACTCCCTTCCACCAAATCTGTGGGTTTATTTGCCCAAAACAGTTTTATGTCAAAGATACCTAGGTCAAGATAAGTCAGGAATATAGGTCCATGCTGAAAATGGGATATTAATAAGTAAAAGTGTACTTTCTATAATGCGGTTTCCCTAGCTGCCTCTCCCAGTGGGCCCCAGGAGGGCCAGCAGCCAGGAGAAAAGCCAGCCCTCTCACCAGTAGGCAGTGCTTAGAGGCGGTGGAGGATCATGAGTAAGAGTAGAAATTTGAGAGCCAGCCTGCTTGGGTTCAGATATCTGCCAGTGTATTAAGTAGTATAATTCTGCCACTCAACCCCTCTGTGCCTCATTTTGCTCATAATAGAGATGGTGGTAAAAATACCTACTTTGTGGAAGTCATTGAGTACTAAATGAATTAACACATATAAAACACTTAGAAAAATGTCCATCACATTGCTATGTGCTCTGTAATTGTCAACTATTATTACCATTATTACTATTCTCTGGAAGTTCTGAATATTCTAGAGAGAAAAAAAATGATACTGGGGATTCCACCAAAATAAAGGCTGCTTCATCATCTGATTACCTTGTTGGAAAACTTAAGACTCAACAAGGCCTGCAACACAAACACACGGTGCTACTAATCATCTTTGTAGTGCTTAACTTTTTAATATAATGATCAGACTCTAGCTTGAAAGCAAGGGGCCAAAACAATCTAATAGGAAACACACAAACACAGAGGGAACAGAAGAAAACGTAAACAAAAAAGATAACTTGAGAGACAAAAGATGTTGCATCCATAAAACAAGACGGCAACTTTTAAAAGGATAGAACTTTTCAGAACTAAATATAATCTAACTAAAAATTCAATGAAATCAGGAAGATGAAATCAAAGACATTTCCCAGACATTAAAACAAAGATTAGAAATATTCAGATACGTTTGATTAAAAGTAGGTCCCGAAAGAGGGGTGCCTCGGTGGCTCGGTGTTGGGTGTCTGCCTTTGGCTCAGGTCATGATCCCAGTGTCCTGGGATGGGGCCCTGGGTCAGGCTCCCTGCTGGGCTGGGAAGCCTGCTTCTCTCCCATTCCCCTGCTTGTGTTCCCTCTCTCGCTATCTCTCTCTCTGTCAAATAAATATATAAAATCTTAAAAAAAAAAAGTAGGTCCAGAAATAGAGAATAGATAAAATGAAGTAGAGAAAATTATCAAAGAAATACAGCAAAATTTCTTTAAATTTAGGATACAAATCAAGATTATAAGAAGTTAATTCCAAATGAAGGGAAGACAACCCATACCATGGATCATTGTTGTGAAATTTCTGAAAACTGGGGTATAGAGATGATTCTAAATACTTCCACAGGGGAAAAAAAGTCACACACAATGGAACAAAATTCAGAACTGCATTAGACTTCTAAACAGCAAGACCACCTCTTTTTTTTTTTTTAAAGTAATCTCTTTGCCCACTGTGGGCCTTGAACTCACAACCCCAAGATCAAGAGTTGCATGTTCTACTAACTGAACCAGCTTGGTGCCCCAGATCACCTCTTTTCTTTCCTTTTCTTTAAGATTTTATTTGACATAGAGAGTAAGCAGGCGGAGCGGCAGGCAGAGGGAGAGGGAGAAGTGGAGTCCCCGTTGAGCAGAGAGCCTGAAGTGGGGCTTGATCCCAAGACCCCGGGATCATGACCTGATCCTGAGCTGAAGGCAGGTGTTTAATTGACGGAACCACCCAGGCTTCCCCCAGACCACCTCTTAAAGGATATTGGATAATGCCTTCAAAATTGAGAAAATTATTTGCTACTTTGTATTTTATATCTAGCCAGACTATTAACCAAACACAAGGATAGAATATTTTCAGGAATCTGTTAAAAAAATTCAATTGAGGAAATCTGAAGATCTAATGGGCTTTTTTCAACAATCCATGAATCAATCAGCATCCCCTTTAGTAAGTGTAAAAGAGCTCTGAGGAGCTGTACAAAATGAAAGGTTTTTATAAGCAGAAGGGGGTGGGGACAAGGAAGTCATTAATAAAGAGAAAGGATTATTACGGGCAAGGTCACCTTTCTTTGGGAAAGGGTGGGGTCTATCAAGCAGATGACCTCAATAGTGTTGTTCAGGAAATTCCAAAGTGATTGATTTAAAATTCCATTCCTGGGACTGGCAGTTAGGTTAGGTATCAAGTCCTAGTTTGCTGACATGGGGCTAAGCAGAAGTAGCTCCATTTTGAGCCTGTTTTTTGTTTGTTTTGTTTTACAGATGCAAGGAATCAGAAGTTGGCTTTTTATGCATTCTTTCTTGGGCAATGACTAAAGAATTAACTTCAGTGAAATGGGGGTATAAACCCAAAGGAGGAATAGTTGGGATTTAGGGAATGGGCAATTTAGCTCTGAAGAATGGCAAAAGAAAAATTCCCAGGATAAGAGCTCTGCACCAGATCTAAAAGCAACCAGCTAAGATTAAAGCAGAAGGAGGAAGGGTTACAGGAGAGAGTTTATTAAAAAACAGACAAACAAACAAACAAAACACTCTAGAGATTTCACAGATCAGTTGGAGCATTTGGAAAAATTTAGAAATAGACATGTTAAAAAACAAAAAAAGCAAATGCAAAAGCAATGATTAGGAAAAATAACATAACATTATAATATAATATAATATAATTAATATAATATAATATAATATAATATAATATAATATATACCTTCTTGGTTCAAGAGTGAACAGTTATGATAATATAAACACCATTGGTTTTATTAAAAAGTGTGATGTACCCATACTGAGGATGAGAGAGGGGAAGTAGTGATGGTGGAAGAGAGCTACAACCTTCTCCACCCTAAAAGGGTAGCAGTATTATCTGAAAGTAATCAATATATAGCAGTATAAGGGTTAAGAAATGTCAAGATAAGTATCAGAAGAAATGGCTGAAAGTATAGAAGACAGTTGGCTCTAGAAAGTACGACTAGGTATAAATGGAACAGGGAAATGCTGTTTTTTATTACAACACTTTGATTTTTGAGCAAAGAATATATATTACTTAGACAAAAGTTAATTTGGAAAAAGAGAAAGAAAGNATGTGATCTTTCTCTCTGTATCAAATAAAAAAATAAAATCTTAAAAAAAAAAAAAAGAAATGTCAAGATAAGTATCAGAAGAAATGGCTGAAAGTATAGAAGACAGTTGGCTCTAGAAAGTACGACTAGGTATAAATGGAACAGGGAAATGCTGTTTTTTATTACAACACTTTGATTTTTGAGCAAAGAATATATATTACTTAGACAAAAGTTAATTTGGAAAAAGAGAAAGAAAGAAAATAAAGACAGGCATTCATTCTTCTAGTGCTTTTGAACCAGACGTATCCTCCCTGTATCTGTATCATGTATAAATGCATGGTGCATTGGGCTTATCCTTCCGGGTGAAAGGTGCCAAAACAGTACTACATGGAGTTGAGTGATAAATCAGGTAGGGAGTCCTTGCTGCAGGAACCCCAAAGATGTAGATGAATGTATCTTGTAAAAACAGTTTGTTTTCATTTTTCTTCCCTGAGTTTGAAGACTTTATTTTCCTCTCTCTCTCTCTCTCCTTAGAAAAATCTACTAGTAATTATTAAAGTATTCATTCCAGGATGACCTTAGTTATATTGTGCAGCATTAATGTAAGTTTGGACCCAGGAATTAAGGGTGCAGCACCTCTTCTTCTAAAATCAATCTGTGGTTGAGAGATAAAATTGGAAAGAAATCTTTAAGATGAAGAGACAAGATTTATGTTATTGAAAACCCATTATCTTACCTAGATGGAGATTTTTCTTTGATTACCAACCTTGGAAAATATGACTTTTATTTTTATAAATGAGGTCAGTAGTAGAAACACTGAGAAAAATGAAGCCCCAGCTGGGGTTTCCTATATGACTTCTCATGCAAGGTTAGTTTAGTGTCACAGATAAGTAAAACCTCCAAGGTCAAATTAATGGGAAATCGCTAAATGACCCTTCCTTTTGAGATTTAAAATGTACATTACTAATCCACCATTTCCAAGTTTTTGCCAACAGAATTAAAAAAATATGTATACATTAATTATAAGTGTTCAAGACTAAAGTTTGGGAAACAGTGCTAAGGAAATCTTCTCATCCCTGGTGGTGCAAGAAGAGGTCCCTGCTAGGAGTTCACGTACCAGAGTGTGTTTTATGGCTTGTTGGGGGATAGGCTTACACTTAATGTTTGTTTGCATTTCTTGGCTGGATCCTGATACCCGCTGTGGCAATAGAAAGTCTCCAGGAAGATCATTGTTCTCCTTTTCAGGTTAGGATCACCGTAAGCCACATTTTAGAGTTCAGGAAGTAGAACTCAAGGTCGTCATTCAAGCTGCTCCTAAATTCTAAATTCTGTCTTGGGTCTGGATGTTTTTCTTCTAGTTGATGTTGTTTATAGACTTTTTGGTAACTTTTTTGCTTTCTTTTGCTTTATAAAAGAGCAATACATGGTGATAAAATATTGGGAATAGTACAAAGAAAATAAGTCACTTGTAATCTCACCTCTCAAGAAGAATTAAAACTAGCAACGTTTTGTCTATGTGTTCTGTGTATACTGCCTCATATAGAGGTGTGATTCTGTGTATTTGTATCATGCAAATTTACATCTTTTTTTTAATCCCCATTATGTCATGAAATTTTTATACTATTCAAAATTATTTATAGACATCATTTTATATGATTCTACAATAGCATATCAATTGAAGCTACCATAATTTATTTATTTGCCTATTATATTTTGTGTTTAATTTATGTCTATATAAATAAAACACAGTTTCATTGTTTGCCTCTTAGTGGACCAGAAATGAAAACGACACAACAAACTTTCACCAAACTTGGAGAGTATGTTTGAGATAGCTAGATTCAAAGTGTAGGCTATGAAGAAAAAAACATATTTATGTTGTGGGGCTTGGTGGAGAAACTATAGGGGAGGAAAAATAATTTTCTCTCTACCCTTTTGAGTTCTTGGCTGAGACCCTCTCTCATAAATGACAGATTAGCAAGAGAAAAACAAACAGAAAATTTTAATATATATACCTCATGCATACATGGGATATACTCAGAAAAACTGAGTAACTCCCTGAGATGGCCCAAACCACCTCCTTAAATACCATCTTAAGCTAAAGACAAAAAAAAGATGTTGGGGCAAAGGGAAATCAACTTACGGGAAGTTGCCAGGAAAAACAGGGTAAACAAGGGTGCAATTTGTTATGCAGATTTAAGTCAGTGCTTCTCCATTGATAAGACTGGAGACTTAGAATCATTCTTTTCTTCGTGGTACAGAGGGAGAAAACTTTACAAATGATTTCTTTTGTAAAATGTAAATATCCCTTATGAAAGGGTAACTTCTCTTGTTTTCAGTGCTTCTTTCTCTTCTGCTATTTCTTAGAATAATCAGGTCGCAATAATCCTTATTCTGCTACCCTTCATACCTCAAATCAGTGAACTGCCCCGTGTCTTTGAGAACAACTAAAGTAAAAAAAGATCCATGACTGAGGTGGGGTGAGGGGGAATTGTCAGATATAGTAGAACACTGTAGATAGAAATCAGACATAATGACTTCCATTTTTGTGCCCCAGTCAAATGGCATGAAGACATCTGATGTCCTACTGATTTGTAGTCAGATTGCTTTCATGTAGGGAAGTCTATCAGGAATTCCAAGGGCATTTCTGTCCAAAAAATGTTTACAGTGATGCAAAACCTAGAATAGCTACTGTCAAACATTTGGAAGGGAAGCCGGTGAGAGCCAAGTAGAATTATCTATCAGGCCACGGACTGACTGATCCATCAGTCAATCTATCCTTCCTTCTAGCTCTCTATCACCCAAATAAACAGCTGCCTGAGTATCTCCATATTCTTCAGCCTAACGAGGCCATCTTTCCATTGAATATTTAAAAGAATGGTTGGAGCTCCCATAACAGGTATAGCAGGAGAGACTTCATGTTCCATGATATTTCTGAGATTTCTTGCAATTTTTAGCAGAATTAAAAATGATTTGTATATCTCCTCCCTTTTCTGTACTCTGTTTTAACCCAATTTACAACACAGAGCCTGTCCTTTTTTACACAAGTTTTTCCCATATAATATTGTTGTATGAGTAACATTTACTTAAGATTTGGCATTAAAGCTGGACTGCTTCTCATTGGCTGATTTCTTGCCTTGTGCCCCCTGGCCTCTCACTTGCTGCAATATATTTTCTTCCTCCCACCTTCTCCTCAGTGTTATTTATTATTTCCTTTAATCCTTCTTTCCTTAGTCTAACTTATCAATAGTTCATATTTTTACTTACTTTTTACAAAGCAATTAAATTCTCTGTCTAGTCATGTCTGTGGGCTTCCTCTTTTATACCTTGAGATGTTATCAAGATACTCTCTTAAACTGATGGTACCCCCCCAAGAGGTATTCTGCACTCAACACTTAACATAATAAAAAGNATTTCCTTTAATCCTTCTTTCCTTAGTCTAACCTATCAATAGTTCATATTTTTACTTACTTTTTACAAAGCAATTAAATTCTCTGTCTAGTCATGTCTGTGGGCTTCCTCTTTTATACCTTGAGATGTTATCAAGATACTCTCTTAAACTGATGGTACCCCCCCAAGAGGTATTCTGCACTCAACACTTAACATAATAAAAAGTACACAACCCCATCTATATCCATGTGTGTGTGTGTGTGTGTGTGTGTGTGTGTGTATATATATATATATATATATATATATATATATATATATATATATAAAAGATTTACTTATTTGAGATATATATATATATATATATATATATAAAAGATTTACTTATTTGAGAGAGAGAGAGAGAGAGAGAAAGGGCATGTAGGGTGGGGGAGTAGCCAAGGGAGAGGGAGAGAGAATCTTAAGCAGACTCGGAGCTGAGTGCAGAGCCCAGTGTAGGGTTGGATCTCATGACCCTGAGATCACCACCAGAACCAAAAACCAAGAGTTGGACACTTAACTGTCTGTACCACCCAGGCAATTCATGTGTCTATATTTTCATCTAGCCATCCATTTATTTAATATATCTGTCCCCCTGCCAACATCTACATATTGATCTATCCACCCAACTGTCAGTCTCTCTGCTTTTTTCCATCCTGATTCCTCCATGCTCCTCCAAAGACCCAGAACACTCATCATGGGAAGTTTTTTTCCCTCTTAGCTTTTAATTTTTTTTGGTTTTATTTATTTATTTGAAGATTTCATTTTATTTTTTATTTCAGAGAGAGAGATTGAGAGAATGAGTGGGAGGAGGGGCAGAGGGAGAAGCATACTCTCTCTGGAGCAGAGAGCCTGACATGGGACTTGATCCCAGGACCCTGGGATCATGACCCGAGCTAAAGGCAGATACTTAATGAACTGAGCCACCCAGGCACTCTATTTTATTTATTTATTTATTTTTTGTTTGGCTCTCAGGGTATTTAAAAATTCTTTATTTAAATCCAATTTAGTTAACATATGCTATATTATTAGTTTCAGGAATAGAATTTAGTGATTTATCAGTTGCATATAACGCCCAGTGCTCATTGCATCAAGTGTCCTTCTTAATGCCCATCATCCAATTATTCCTTCCCCTGACTCACCTCCCCTTCAGCAACCCTCAGTTTATTTCCTAGAGTTCAGCATCACTTATGGTTCCCCTCTTCAATTGTCATCTTATTTTATCTTCCCTTCCTTTCCCCTATGTTCATTTGTTTTCTTAAATTCCACATGAGTGATATCATATGGTATTTGTCTTTCTGTGACTTATTTTGCTTAGCATAATATCCTCTAGTTCCATCCACATTGTTGTAAATGGCAAGATTTCATTCTTTTTGATGGTTGAGTAATATTCCATTATATATTTTTTATATATCTATATATAACATCTTTATCCATTCATCTGTCAATGGACATCTGGGCTCTTTCCATATTTTGACTATTGTGGACTTGCTTCTATAAACATTGGGGTGCATGTGCTCCTTTAAATCAGTATGTTTGTATCCTTTGGATAAATACCTAGTAGTGCAATTACTGGTGTTGCAGGATTTTTTTCTCCTTCAGTGCCTGAGGTTCTTGGTCATGCTGTCTTAAAGAATGAAGGAGTAGACCAGAAGAAGAGTGGTGGGCATCAAAGCAAACTTTATTGAGTGGTAGCACAGAGCTCCTGAGGAGGGAGGGGACCCAAGAGGGTTGGCCACCAGAGTTTCTAAGTGTAGGGGTTTTAATCTGATTCACCACCCACGAGCCTATCATCCAATTAGGTTTTTGTCATCTATCTATCTATCATATAAGAAAGGGTGGAGGGCTCCTTGTAAAATCCTTTTTTTTTTTTTGAAGATTTTACTTATTTATTTGACAGAGAGAGATTACAAGCAGGCAGAGAGGCAGGCAGAGAGAGGAGGAAGCAGGCTCCCTGCTGAGCAGGGAGCCCAATGTGGGCCTCGGGGGGTTCAATCCCAGGACCCCGAGATCATGATCTGATCTGAAGGCAGAGGCTTTAACTCACTGAGCCACCCAGACACCCATAAAATCCTTTTATGAGTGGTTTCCTCTTAGGGTGGGGGTCCCTTGTCCCTGTCTGCCTTTCTTCCAATTGTCGTTCATCACTGGGTTATGGAGTAGCTCTATTTTTAACTTTTTGTGGAACCTCCATACTGCACCAGTTTGCATTCCTGCCAACAGTGTAAGAATTTTTTTTTTTTAAGAAACTTATGTGGTGGCATCACAATTCCAGACTTCAAACTCTATAACAAAGCTGTAATCATCAAAACAGTATGGTACTAGCACAAAAACAAACACACAGATTAACGGAACAGAATAAAGAACTCAGAAATGGATCCTCAACTCTATGGTCAACTAATCTTCAATGAATCAGGAAAGAATGTCTGATGGATAAAAGACAGTCTCTTCGACAAATGGTGTTGGGAAAATTGGACGGCCACATGCAGAAGAATGAAACTAGACCATTTCCTTACACCATACACAAAAATACACTCAAAATGGGTGAAAGACCTGAATGTGAGACAGGAATCCATCAAAATCCTTGAGGAGAAGACAGGCAGCAACCTCTTCAACCTCAGCTGCAGCAACTTCCTGCCAGACACATCTCCAAAGGCAAGGGAAACAAAGGCAAAAATGAACTATTGGGACTTCATCAAGATAAAACCTTTGCACAGCAAAGGAAACAGTCAAAAAAAACCCAAAGACAACCAACAGAATGGGAGAATATGTTTGCAAATGCCTTATCAGATAAAGGGGCTGGTATCCAAAATCTATAAAGAACTTATCAAACTCAACACCCAAAGAACAAGTAATACAATCAAGAAATGAGCAGAAGACATGAACAGACATTTCTTCAAAGAAGACATCCAAATGGCCAACAGACACATGAGAAAGTGCTCCACATCACTTGGCATCAGGGAAATGCAAATCAAAATCACAATGAGGTACCACCTCTCACCAGTCAGAATGGCTAAAATTAACAAGTCAGGAAATAACAGATGTTGGCAAATATGTGGAGAAAAGGAACCCTCTTACACTGTTGGTGGGAATGCAAGATGGTGCAGCCATGCTGGTAAACAGTATGGAGTTTCCTCAAAAAATTAAAAAAGAGCTACCCTACCACCCAGCAATTGCACTACTGGGTATTTACCCTAAGGATACAAAGGTGGTGATCCACAGGGGCACATGCACCCCGATGTTTATAGCAGCAATGTCCACAATAGCCAAACTATGGAGAGAACCTAGATGTCCATCAACAGATGAATGGATAAAGAAGATGTGGTGTATATATACACAATGGAATACTACTCAGGCATCAAAAAATGACATCTTGCCATTTGCAATGACACTAAATAAGTAAATCAGAGAAAGACAATTATATATATCTCACTGATTTGTGGAATTTAAGAAACAAGGCAGAGGATCATAGGGGAAGAGAGGAAGAAATAAAACAAGATGAAACCAGAGAGGGAGACAAACCGTAAGAGACTCTTAATCATAGGAAACAAACTGAGGGGTTGCTGGAGGGGAAAGGGTGGGAGGGTGCAGTGGCTGGGGGATGGACACTGGGTAGAGGGTATGTGTTGTGGTGAGCACTGTGTGTCGTGTAAGATTGTTGAATCACAGACCTGTACCCCTGAAACAAATAATATATTATATGGTAATGATAAAAAAATAGAAGAAACTTATGCTTTGCAGAAATAACTATCAGCTGCCTTGAAATGACAAAGGAGAAATAGATAAAAAAATGCACTGCTGGGAATAATTGTTATCTTTGCCTTGGGCAAAGGAAGGACAGATAAGACCCAAATTGGAATTAAGTGAAGGAAGGTGCCTGGGTGGCTCAGTGGGTTGAGCAGCTGCCTTCATCTTGGGTCTTGGTGCCAGGGTTCTGGCATTAAGTCCCACTTTGGGCTCCCTGCTTCGTGGGGATCCTGCTTTTCCCTCTTCTTCTTCCCCCCTTTCTCTGTCTCTGATGAATAAATAAATAAATAAATAAATAAATAAATAAATAAATAATTAAGTAAAAAATCTTTAAAAAAGGAGTTTAGAAAAGAATCAAGAGAAGGAAACCAAGCGCATTGGGGCCATTCACTGAAAGAGCTTGGCCAGAGTGACATATNTCTTTAAAAAAGGAGTTTAGAAAAGAATTAAGAGAAGGAAACCAAGCGCATTGGGGCCATTCACTGAAAGAGCTTGGCCAGAGTGACATATTTGCCTATGTGAAAAGTTAAGGTGTTGGTGGAAATACACCCATATGCAAACATACCACACACACACTCAGAAGTACTTTAATACTTTATATTGAATTTAGCCTGAACACAGCCATACTCCCATTGTACTGATAGAATAGTACAACATAGTTTTTTGTTTTTTTGTTTTTTTAAATTTATTTGACGGAGAGAGAGATCACAAGTAGGCTGAGAGGTGGGCAGAGAGAGAGGAGGAGGCAGGTTCCCTGCTGAGCATGGAGCCCTATGCGGGCCTTGATCCCAGGACCCTGAGATCATGACCTGAGCTGAAGGCAGAGGCTTTAACCTACTGAGCCACCCAGGAGCCCTAGTACAACATAGTTAAACATTATTTCTGAAAGTTGACTCGGTCAGCATGTCACAGAGATCCCGTAACTGGATGGAATCACTGACAATGCTAGCACTGTAAAAAAGGTATAGTTATATATATTTAGCATTTAATGTTTATACCATAAATCAGGATTACCTTAGATTTGCTGTGTTGCATTTTTCTCTTAATTGTGTTAAACTGTTGAAAGTAACTTTGTAGCATTAGAAGCATAGGCCAAATTTGAAATAAATGGCATTCTCAAAAGGCTCCCCCTCTTTCCTGACAATGACCAACTATTTATTTTTTCCCTCTTAGGCAGGAAAAGTTATTCCTGTTGGACACAGAGTTGCAACCTGTTTGACTGAAAAACTTCCCAGGGTGAGTATTTTCAATAGGCATTTTTGAAAATCTAAGATAGACAACTCTCAACGTTCCTTAAGAAAGTTGTATAAGGGACGCCTGGGTGGCTCAGTCGGTTAAGGGGCTGCTTTCAGCTCAGGTCATGATCCCAACATCCTGGGATTGAGTCCCGCATTGGGCTCCTTGCTCAGTGGGGAGCCGGCTTCTCTCTCTGCCTCTACCTGCCACTCTGCCAGCTTGTGCTCTCTCCTTCTCTCTTCTCTTCTCTCTCTGACAAATAAATAAAATCTTAAAAAAAAAAGTTGTATAAACTTAATGTGGTCAGTTTTGATTCTTTACTGTATTTTGAGGACTTCTATTGATTTTGTTCGAGGAAGTGAAAACTCCAGGCTTACAATTTCTAGCTCTACAAAAACTATTGGAGATACCTTTTATTTCTATAGAATATAGTCATTTATGGTATGCTTTCTTACCTGGATACTTCCTGGTTGTTTTCTAAATATAACTTTTAAAATATGACATTTATTCCTATAAAACACATTTTAGGAAGTTTCATTATTTGGGTCTGTAGTTTCCTATGTACTTATTATACTCATGCAATGGTGTTCACTGATTGGGATAGGTTAAATCCTGCTAATATTTTAAAAACTGTACCGAATAATTCCATTTTCTTGTCTCACTGTAGCTAATTACTCCACCTGAGGCAAAAAAATATTTCAACTACAGATATCCACCTGCTGGAGCTGAAAGAGTATTTTATGGCAGAGCAAATGATCCCCAAATCGCTCCTTATTTGACACATGGAATAAGATCTAAAATTTCAATACCGGTAATTTCTTTTCCTTTTTTCCCTGTACGTTATTAACTTATTAAGGTGAAAATGCATGAATGAGGCATTAATGAAATCATCAGTTCCAATTTCCTTCCCACTCTTACTCTTGTGTAGTGAAAAAAATCTGAGCAGCAACAGCCAAGAGACTGTAGAGAAATTAGGTTGTAGAGACAATCTACATATTTTCATCCCAGATAATAAAAGCCAAGTTGTACTCCATTTTCTCAAAGTAAAGAGAAATGCTGTCAGGCTTTGTTAGAGAACAGAGAGGATGAAGGCTGGGTGATACCACCTCGAGGCACAGCGGAGAGCTTGTATAGAATTGGGGGGAATGGGCTGAATGTTACCTGTGTTAATTGGGCAATCTAGATTTTGAAGACCTGATCTATACCTCTGGAGAGAGCTTGTGGCAATTGTGTGGTTCTTGTACTTGTCATACCCACTTTTCTAGAATCTGTATCAAGTAATCAGGGCACTCTCCTTATAAACCTTAGAGCCACAGTGAAGTTTCATGTAGACATGTTTCAGCTTCATAGCTCCAATGCTGACGGTTCATTTGAAGAGATGAGCAAAGGCAAGGATAATGAAATGTTTTTCCACAATCACATTCTCTTCTCCCCAGCTATTGATTAGTTTCAGTTTTCAGATTTTTGCTTTTTTTGTTGTTACATTTGTGCTTTATATGATTTCTTTAGGCAAAGGTATTGATCAATCCACAGCCTATAACAACATTTCAACAGAAAATTAAAGATAAAAAGGAATCAATATATTTTAGCAATCAATGGGCACCACTAGGAAAATCTCATGATCAAACGCCAGGATTACCTAAAGGCCTGGATGTACTCAATACGACATTTGGGACAACAGTCATCAGAGGTAGTAAAAAAGTGATGGGGAATTGGATGGTGAAATGTCTTCTAAAAAGAAAAAGGAAAAGAAATGTCTTCTTGGGGCACCTGGGTGGCTCAGTGGGTTAAAGCCTCTGCCTTCGGCTCAGGTCATGATCTCAGGGTCCTGGGATCGAGGCCCGCATCGGGCTTCCTGCTCAGTGGGGAGCCTGCTTCCTCCTCTCTCTCTCTCTGCCTGCCTCTCTGCCTACTTGTGATCTCTCTCTCTATGTCAAATAAATAAATAAAATCTTTTAAAAAAGAAATGTCTTCTTAGAAAATGGGATTAAATATCTTGTTGACATGGCATTTGGTGGTGGTATAAATGATGATTCAGAATGAAAGATGGGATCATAGCAAGAAAATGACTCTCAGACCCAGAATCCTTAGAATTTATGTGTACCAAGGCAGTAAAAATTCAGCTTTTGGAAGCAGATACTGTGAGTATAGTAGAGGTGGTATAGAGATGGTATAAGCCTATACTATAGGCTTCAAGAAAGTTGATACTGGCACCGACTATGAAGTCTTCAGTCCCTTCTCCCTGGACATACAATTGTGTGTTTTATTTCCACCAATGCTTCTGATGTGTTCATAACTCTTAATTCTATGAAGCAGACCACAGAACAAGTAAGTTTGGCAAATGCTGTGTACTGCACTGCATCCGAGCAGATCCACAATGTCTACCTGCATATGCCAAATGCAGGCAGCATGTAGAGCAGAACTTCACTCTCATTATGAGAGGGAATCGAGTGCATCTTTCAACAAACAACATCTCATAATAGAATTGGTCACAGGCCATTGTTTCTTCTGAAGCCCCAGCCTTCTGCCATGTTGTTGGGCATTTTTCCTTCCACCAGTTTCACAATTATCTCCTCCTCTCTTTTTCATGTCTCTTCCCTTCTCTCTCCAGGGTCTTACCACAGGAGACCTCAACTTCCATTTTTCTTTATCCTGCAAAGAAATTTCGTTCTCTTTGTTTTTCTGCACCCATTAAGGCTCTACCTCAGGAACTTATCTTTTTTTTCACCAAGACGACCATTGGATTATATTCCTGAACATAGTATCACCCACTCTGGTGGTAAATTATGCCTCTCTCTTGGGATGTAAAATCTGAAAAGTCTACAACTTGATCATATCAGATCTAAAGTTAAAATTAAAGTTCAAAACTTGAAAAAATGTATTTTAGAGCAGATGATGTGTCTTTTTACTTTATAATAGGATTTTAAAATTGTATTTATGTAAACATGGCATTATAGCGTTACAGTAATTATCTAGGGTTATACCATTTAATATGAAAGTACTGTCAAGGTCTACCTCACTTAAATATATAATAGAAAGAATGTTCCAAAATGTGTATTTGTCTATTCTTAGGTGTAATAGTTCATATATCAGACAAAAAAACTGCTTTATAGATTATTTTGCGTTGACCCACTTTCTGGTATTCTTAATTATTTGTTTACAGACCCTAAGTCTTGGCAGAAGTCCAAAAGAAAGAAAACATCTGAATCTATGTTATCAGGTTGAAAGAGAAGAATGAAATTATGAATAGGATTATATTTAAAAATCATTACATAAAATATAAAAACAAAATAATTCATTGTATATGCAACTGGGGTCCACCAGTCTTGGGAAAGCAGCTATTAAACAAACACCTTATTGCTCTAGGTTTGGGATCAGTAGGAAGAATTTCTGATTCCAGTGATTTCCCTGACACTTTTGGCTACTTTGAAGATGGATATGCAGATCAAAACAATCTTAGGGTATATGCTCCAGTCTACAGCTGTCACCAAATTTACCCCCACAAGGCATCAGGGTTTCTGAAACTGACTTGTGATTCAAATTTGCTTAGAACATCTTGGGAAGTCTGGAGCAAACTAAAATCAAAATTGTCCTGAGTGTGTCAGAATCAGAAATTTAACCAGGCTTGGAATACAGCTCAGAATAACCTAAATAGTTAACCAATACACAGTTCTGAATCTTAGGGTATATGCTCCAGTCTACAGCTGTCACCAAATTTACCCCCACCAAGGCATCAGGGTTTCTGAAACTGACTTGTGATTCAAATTTGCTTAGAACATCTTGGGAAGTCTGGAGCAAACTAAAATCAAAATTGTCCTGAGTGTGTCAGAATCAGAAATTTAACCAGGCTTGGAATACAGCTCAGAATAACCTAAATAGTTAACCAATACACAGTTCTGATATTCTTCAGAATTCTAGGGAGTAACCAGGTCAAGTGGGGGTTCCTAGGACAGTAATACTTAAGTGGTGTCCTGTCTTTCTTGCTAAATCTTCATTTGTGTTCTTTCAGAATGCCCATGTAGTTTATGTCATTGGCATACTCATTTGTTATTTGTTCTAGTCAATTTAAATATATTATAAATACATGAAAGCTACCTTAAAACTGATTTCATTAATTTTTCCTTCAGAATCATCTGCTAGAGATGTAGTGAATCCACCAAAACCGTATGAAGAAGTATGTAAGGAAGGAAAGGAAGGACATGATTTGTATATTGTTTCTCACAATGATTATTATGTGGGTAAGTGTCTTCTTGTATAAAACAGGCCTGAGGATATAGGACTCTCAGCTTTGTGAAGAGGAATAAAGAAGATTATGTGCATAAAGTTAAATGCCTGGCATATAATAAGTGATCAGTAAATAATTACTTATTATTCATAAGGTCATAGACCCTGAGAGCTAGGAACACATATATTTAGGCATTTTGTATATAAATTGTAGAAGTATATGTATTATTAAAAGGAAAAAAACATCTAAGAAAGATTGCATGTTAGTTTTAGGCTTAAAAAATACTTCTTATTCAAATGTCAGGATTATTCTAAGTACTTAGATTGGGTAATGGCCAGTACACAATTTTTTGAACCAGATAGAATACGTTCAAATATTTGCTTGTCCATTAGTCTCTTAAATGGGGCTAATAATATTGTGATGATTAGGTGAGTGCCTGGCAAATGCTTCCATAGTGCCTGGAACATAGTAGGGGCTCAACTACTACTACTACCACTACTACTACTACTACTACTACTACTACTACTACTACTACTACTGCTACTACTACTACTACTATTTTTTTTTTAAGATTTTATTTATTTATTTGAGAGAGAGAGAGAGAGAGCGCATGAGAGGGGAGAAGGTCACAGGGAGAATCAGACTCCCCATGGAGCTGAAAGCCTGATGTGGGACTCGATTCCAGGACTCCGGGATCATGACCCGAGCTGAAGGCAGTCACTTAACCAACTGAGCCACCCAGGCGCCCTGCCACTACTACTATTATTATTGTTATTATGTGATCTTGTCTAATGTAGCATATTATTAGAACTATTTCATAGCACAGCTAGAGAGGCATTAGATGTTTATAGTGCTGTGAAATACAACTTAGTTGTTGACATGTTGATGCTAAGTAGAGTCTTGATGTAATAGAAGACTGAAAATCTTCTATGGCAGAGGAAAATCTCCCATAATTCCCAGTCTTTCACAGATGATACTTAATAGATGGTTTCTTTGTATGTTCATACATGAATATATACATGTTTTGTTCCCCACTATATATACTTTCTTCTATTTGCTTTCCTATTTAGTGAAATACCTTAGTTGCCTTTTCATGTCAGTTATCTATATTATATTTTTCAGTATTACAAAATACATTGCCTGTATATCTTTGCGAATATGATATATTGTTTAGGATATTTCCTAGATTTATGAACATTTGAAATATTTACTCTTAGAGTCCAACCATCCACCCAAATAGCTGCCCTCACATCCATAGTATATTAGAATTTCTATTTACCCACATCCTCCTTAATAGTGAGCTTTGCCATCTTCTTTATTTTTACTAAACTGAGAGACAAATTATGATTTCACATTATTGTTTTTATTTACATTGTTTGGGTTACTAGTGAGGCTGAATCTCCACCATTTCTTTAACCTTTAGTTTTAGTCTTACTTTTCTTATTTAGAAAACAGAAAACTAATACCACATCATGACTCGAAAAAAAGTATAGTATTAGATCTTAAATATAAAGACCTCCTTTTGGGTTCTCAGGCTTCAGTTTCTAATATGAGATAAGTGATTATAATGAAGTGGGAGGGTTGCAATGTTCTGATGATCTCACCAAATCTCGGTGAGAGCAAGTGCAAAACAATAGCTTCTCAGATCTTAGCAGAGTGGAAAGGACATCTGGGGTCCCAAAGCAGCAGTACCTCCCCTTATCTTCAAGATTTCTGTAATATTAATGGGGCCTGCGTTTTTTATCATTAATATGTCTTTCTCCTACATCATTTTCCTACTTACTTACCAAGTATTAACACAGGAACTCTTGTCCTGCCGGTCTCCCAGCTCACGTGGGAGAATGCTTGTCCTCTGTAGCCAAATTTGTGCAATTATGGCACTGTTACAATTCCATTTAGTTCCCACTCTCATTTTCATCATCCATGAGAGCATAGTGTGCTTCTGGCAAGATAAGGTTATTTGTGTTGGTTCCTCTTTTTTTTTCACAGGAGAAGCAAAGAACCGAAAGTATAACCCATCAAGTTTCCATAGGTTTAACTTGTATGGGGTCCCAACACCACATTTTAATGATGGAAGAGCCATGGCAAAAACTTTATATTGGCTCCATGAACTACAAATGTAAGTTTAATTATATTGTGTCCTGAAACAGTTATTGGATATATGGCACATGGACTCAAGGAAGATTTGTTGATTAAATTTATTGTTATTATTTTTTTAAAGACTTTTAAAAAAGATTTTATTTATTTATTTGACATAGAGATAGCACAAGTAGGCAGAGTGGCAGGCAGAGGGAGAGGGAGAAGCAGGCTCTCCGCCGAGCAGGGAGCCCGATGTGGGACTTGATCCCAGGACCCTGGGATCATGACCTGAGCCGAAGGCAGCAGCTCAACTATCTGAGCCACCCAGGTGCCGCTAAATTTATTATTTTGAAGAGGTGTAATACATTGACATGGTTGAACATAAAATTCATAGGAAAATATATATAGTGATATGTTTTCCAAACTATCATGTTGTCCCAGAGATAACCATGATACTGTGTATGTGTGTCATTCTAAATTACTTCATGCCTTTATAAATAGCAGATCTGAAGATATATGTACATGCTTTTCATCTATAGAATCAATCCTAGTCATGTTTTTTCTTTTCTTTTCTTAACAAAATTTATTTATTTATTTTAGAGGAGGTAGGCAGAGGGAGAGGGGAAGAGAAACCCAAGCAGACTCTGTGCTGAGCACAGAGCCCAGTGTGGGGCTTGATACAGGGCTCAACATGGGGCTTGATCTCACAACCCCGACATCCCGGACCCTGAGANGATCACGGACCCTGAGATCACAACCTAAGCTGAAGTCAAGTCAGATGCTTAGCCCACTGTGCCACCCAGACACCCCAACCTATTCATGTTTCTTAAAGATATGGGCTTTCCGATCTCTATAAGACAACCGTATCACATACAATTGTACTGTCATTTATCATTAGGGTTTTTAATAGTTATTTGGGCACCTGAGTATCTGATTTAACTCTTGCAAACTGTGACCTTTTATGCCTTAATTCTATATATGGCTACTTGCCTATTAAAGTTCCTTAATTTTTCATTTTCTGTCTTATACTGTATATATAAGCCAACACTTAAGCATGGGGAGATTAGTAATAAAAATTCATATTTCCTACTATGCTTAAAAGATCAGGAGATTGGAAATACTGAAGTAGTGGCTTGAATGGTGCCCTTCCCCCCAAAAAACATATCTTTGTTCTAATTCCTGGCACCTATGAATGTTACCTTATATAAGAAAGGGGTCTTTGTAAGTGTAATTAAGTTAACATCTTGAGATGAAGAGGTCATTTTGGATTATCTGTGTGGGCCCTAAATCCAATGATAAGTGTTCTTGTAAAGAAAGGCAGAGGGAGATTTAAGAAAGAAGGGGAAAAGACATAGAGAAGAGGTAATAGAGAAGATGTTCATGGAGGAGATTGGAGTGATATGGCCTCAAGCCAAGAAAGGTCAAAGAATGCCAATAACCTCCCAAGGTTGGAAGAGGCAATGAATAGATTCTCCCCTAGAGCCTTTGGAGAGAAGTCAGCCTTGCTGACATTTTGACAGAATTCTGACTTCTGGCCTCCAGAATTGTGGGCGAAGGTTTTTGTTGTTTAAAGTTACCAGTTTGTGGGAATTTGTTACAGCAGCCACAGGAACCTAATACATTGTGCTTACACTTCTTCTTTTTTTTTTTTTTAAAGATTTTATTTATTCATTTGACACAGAGAGAGAGATTACAAGTAGGCAGAGAGGCAGGCAGAGAGACAGGGAGAGGAGGAAGCAGGCTCCCTGCTGAGCAGAGAGCCTGATGCGGGCCTCGATCCCAGGACGCTGAGATCATGACCTGAGCCGAAAGCAGAGGCTTTAACCCACTGAGCCACCCAGGCGCCCTNCTGAGCCACCCAGGTGCCCTGTGCTTGCACTTCTAAACATCAATGCTGGGAGTGGATTTGTTTTGCCCTCTTCCCTCTTTAAAGGAAACACTGGCCATGCAAGACTCCATGGGTCTCAGTGTGCACATAATTATAATTATTACCCTTTCCACTTTACAGATGAAGAAACTGAGGTATACAGAAGTTAAATCATTTACCCAATACTATGCTGCTAAGAAGTACTAGGGGTAGGAAAAAAAGAAGTACTAGGGGTAGGCAGTGTGGCTCCAGAGGCTGCCCCTAACCACTATACCAGGTTTATAGGCACTGGATTCTGTTTTTTTTTTTTTTTTTTAAGATTTTATTCATTTNCAGAGAGAGAGAGGAGGAAGCAGGCTTCTTGCCAAGCAGGGAGCCTGATGCAGGCCTCGATCCCAGGACCCTGAGATCATGACCTGAGCTGAAGGCAGAGGCTTTAAACCCACTGAGCCACCCAGGCGCCCTAGGTACTGGATTCTGTGATCACAGGTCTGAAATATCGATTTCCATTCCTCTTCTACTTTTTATTATATGAGTTTCCAATACTTGAATTACTCAAAAAACAATAATGGTATAACACAAACACCAAATAAGTTCTTATAATATTCTATTAAACTCATATAAAATAGTTTTCTTTGGGGTACAGAAGAGCCCATATAGCAAATATTTTTTTTTTAAGATTTTATTTATTTATTTGCCAGAGAGGTAGAGAGCACAAGTAGGCAGAACAGCAGACAGAGGGAGAGGGAGAAGCAGGCTCTCCGAGGAGCAGGGAACCCGATGTGGGACTCAATCCCAGGACCCTGGGATAATGACCTGAGCAGAAGGCAGCGGCTCAACCGACTGAACCACCCAGGTGCCCGATAACAAATATTTGTTAACCGATTAATATTAAAGCAGTTAAACCATATATAAAGGAAAAATGAAGAAGTGATTTAAATGTTTATTTAAATATTTAAAGATTATTGATGTATATAATTAAATATAACATAGAAATTAATGGTTAATGGGTGATAACAAAATATGGTTTATCCCATTTAGAAATGTGAACCTGCTATCAACTTATAAAAGATATGAAATACATTAACAACAATGTGGTTCTTCTTTGTTTCTTTTTTTTTTTATAGATTTTATTTATTTCAAAGAAGGAGAGATAGAGAGAGGTCAAGCAGGGGAGCGGCAGGCCGATGGAGAGGGAGAAGCAGGCTTCCCACTGAGCAGGGAGCCTGATGTGGGACTTGATTTCAGGACCCTGGGATCATGACCTGGGCTGAAGGCAGATGCCAAGCTGACTGAGCCACCCGGGGCCCTGATAATGTGGTCCTTAAGAAAATCTTAAGAACAGAACCTTTAGGTTATTAACAAGGACATATTTAGCAATGATTTGATGGTATAGTCATAGAAAAATACACTGAGTACACCCAAAACTAATACAATGTTATATGCCAATTATATCTAAATTTACAAAATACACTGAATTTTTAAAAGCAGGTAATATTCAGTGTTCATTTTCATCGAACTGGTTTCTACACCCAAGGAAACATTGTTAATGTAACTATGATTTATTTTATCATACTTGTTATATTTTGAAACTTAATTATTGCTAAAACAATAATTCTTCATTGCTTTGGTTTGCTGGATTTTAAAAAGAACTTACTGGGGCACCCTGAATAGTTCAGTGAGTTGAGTGTCCAACTCTTGGTTTTGGCTCAGGTCATAATCCCAGGGTTGTGAGATCAGGTCAGGGTCATGGGATTGAGCCCTGCAATTGGCTCTAGGCTCTGGGCTCCACACAAAGTGTGAAGCCTGCTTGAGATTCTCTCTCTCTTTCCTTCTCCCTCTGCCTCTCCCCCTCCCACTCTCTCTGTCTCTCAAATAAATAAATAAAATCTTAAAAAAACGAACTCACTGTTTCATCCTTCAATGTGGTTTCCATTATAATTTTGGAGTTAAGTATGTTTACATTTTAAGGTATCTCAATTTTATATTTTAATGTAAACTTGGTTTACACTCAACTTTTTTTTTTTTAAAGATTTTATTTATTTATTTGACAGAGAGAGAGAGAGAGAGAGCACAAGTAGGCAGAGCAGCAGGCACAGGGTGAGGGAGAAGCAGGCTTTCTGCTGAGCAGTGAGCCTGATGTGGGACTCAGCCACATGTGGGACTCGATCCCAGGACTCTGGGATCATGACCCTAGCCCAAGGCAGCGGCTCAACCGGCTGAGCCACCCAGGCGCCTTACACTCAACTTTTAAGGGATATATTTCCTCTGTAAAGCTACCTCTATCTATATTCTTTTTATGACCTTTGGTTTGATGAATCAGTTAGAATCTTCATATGATAGGTGAGTGTGTGCGTCTGAATGAAAAAATTCACACGAAGGCCTTTATTTCAAGTTGTTTAGTGAACACTGTGAGGCTGTGCAATGATGTTGCAGGTACTGATATTTCGACATAGATGACTGCTTACAGATACTTCCTAGTTCTTCCAGAAACATAATCCAGGCACTTTTAGGGCAAAAGGAGTAGGCCCTGTGATTTATAATCCTTGCCTGCTTCATCCCTGCATGTTCCTAATTATGCCCTTTGGAACTGGTTTTTAGAATGTCAACTTTATTTGTTCAAATTATGGCCCTTAAACTGCCACTGATTTATTCCGACTATACCATATTCTTCTTTCCCCTTTTTGAATTAATGGGAAGTAAATGAAGACAGAAGAGATGAATTACTTTATATTTCATCTTTTGTTTCTCCACAGAGTGTCACTCTTCTCCAGAAATTTATTCAGCTCGGTATTTCTATAGCAGAGGAAGTAGTTTTAAAAGCAAATGGAGTTTAAGAATTAAATGTTCATTGTTTTTAGTCTTAACAAAACAATAGAGAATTTATTAATTTTAATGTTATTAAATAGTAGTGTTGTAATTTTCCAGTTCTCAAAAGAAACCTTGTTCATCTAATCAGAGTGATAAAAGTAATGAAATTATGTTACAGAAAATTGGCAAAATAAAACCACCCATAATCCTGTCAACAAAATTCAACCATTATTATCTTTTTAATGTATTTCTTTCTAGCGTAGCTTCCTGTGTAAATGTTTGCATAGCTTTAATCAGAGTGCAATCCTATTTTATATCTTGCTTTTTCACTTAACATAAAATAATTTTATATGGTTGTGTATTCTTAATAAACAACATTTAAAATGCATGTAGAGTGTATTCTTGTTAATGTGACATAATTTAATCATCCTCCAAGATCAAACATTTATCTTCTTTTTTTTTCCTTTGTAGTCAGTGAGGCTACAATTATTTTTATATCTATAACTTTGCCACATTTTAAATTATTGTATGGATTATCTTCCTAGGATTGGTTCCCAGACATAGATAAAAGGGAATGACCATTTTATGCTTTTTGAATCATATTACCAAACTATTTCCAAAAGGATTATAGCAATTTGCACTAGCAATCTACCAAGTGTTTTACCATACATTATGCCAATGTTAGGTATTCTCGCTTTCTGTCTGTTATTCTCTCTATTTGCTTATGTACTGCGTTCAAAGTACCACTTTGTTGTTCTTTCATTATAGACTTATTACTCTCCATATATTTGCTTACCAGATGTGAATTATCTGTTTATATCCTTTTGTTATTTATTTATTTGGTGCTTAATTTTCTTTTAGAAATTTTAGTAGTTGCATTTATGATAATGATGTTAACACCTTGGCTTTGTTTCCTTTTTTTGTTTGTTTTTTTGTTTTTTGGCTTTGTTTCCTGAAAAAATTTTAAATTTGCTTGTCTTATTCTTTAGATAAAGTGTTATATTCTATTTTAAACTTATCTTTATAATAGAATATAAGTGATAGAAGAATGAACATATACAGCTTTTTTTTTAGTATACAACTTTTCTTGAAATTGTGTGTATATTTTGATGGCCCAAATGATATTATGGTATTCCAAGGGGTACCTGGGTGGTTCAGTTGATTAAGTGTCCAACTCTTGATTTCAGCTCAGGTCAGGATCTCAGGGTCTTGAGATCAAGCCCCATGTGGGGCTCCATGCTGGTTATGGAGCCTGCTTAAGATTCTCTCCCTCTTTCTGCCCCCACCCCTCTCCACTGCTGCTCTCTCTCTTAAAAAAAAAAAAATTAAGAAAAAAAAGAACAAACAATACTATGGGTATTTCTCATTGTATGTATATTTGGCAGACAAGAATACTTGGTCAGAGAGATGCTTGACAGTTTTCTAATTTTACAGGAAAAGAGGAGCTAAGGTCGTATCCAAGAGAGTTGATGATTTCAAAGAAAAGTTTCAGCATAAACTCGGAAGAGTTTTAGATCCGTAAGTTAACAATTAACTTTGAATTGATAGTGTCTTTGGATGGAATGTAAAAAGTCCTCTTGTGGTAAATGTTGGTTTGTTTTCTATTGAGTTTTATCCATTAAGTAAGAAAGTCATCCTTCTGTGTTAATCAGGGAACTCTCCAGCTTCTGTAGGGCCTGGGGTTCTAAGAGAGTGCTGAGTCCTCTGAGAGGAAGAGGGCATTCAGAGAGGAGGGTGAGAGAATTTTATGTAAAGCTTTATTTCTGGGGTATTAGAAATTTAACTTATCATGTACATTTTTTCTCTCTCTCTTTCTTCCCTGTCTCTGTCTTCCTGTCTCTATTTCCATATTCTGCTTTGAGTATGTTCTTAATTTTCTTTTTAAATTTGGGCTATTGAAAGCCAGGAAAAGTGTTTAACCATTGCCTGTGCAAGTGGAAGATTAGACAGAAGATCAGCTGGAGAACTTCTGTTTGATCTTCATAGTTTGGTTATAGGAGAAATACAGGCTATTAAAAACATATGGCAAGCATATTTTAAATTCCAGAGATGCCATGTGGTGAGGATTTTAACTAAAGGATTTGTTTTCTTTGATAGCATTGCAGAAACAATGAATGTTCCCCCAGACCACACATTTGGAGCTTGTCTTCGTGCTGAGGAGTATGGTAAATACACAAACTTTCTCCTTAAAAAAACAACATCCTCACAAAGTTATGTGGTTAAATTCATCATGTCCTCCTTTCAAGCTTTTAATTTTAAAGGCTTAAAATATTACATTAATATTAGTGAACAATTAGTAGCACAAAAAAGAAAAAAATGTTCATACTATGTTTGAAATAGGTACAGTTTAAAGCTTTTGTGAATGAATACCTTAAGTGTAGTCAAGGCTCAGAACTTTGTTTAGAAAGTAAATATGGCCTGTATTAAATAAGCCAAGGTGATTTGAGGCAGCTTTTAAATGAATTCAAGCACTGTAGTGGGCCCTTTTTACTCAGAACGAGGTCTGCATACTGGCAGTGTTGGTATCCCCTGCAAGTTTCTTAGCATTGCAGAATCTCAGGCTCCACACCAGAACTACTGAAACTGAAACTGCATTTTACAATATTCCCAGATTAATTCTAAGCACATGCAAGTTTGAGAAACCACTGTACTCTTCAATCACATTATTAAGAACCCCTCTCTTGGGGCGCCTGGGTGGCTCAGTCGTTAGGCGTCTGCCTTCAGTTCAGGTCATGATCCCAGGGGCCTGGAATCGAGCCCCGCATCAGGCTCCCTGCTCCATGGGAGGCCAGCTTCTCCCTCTCCCACTCCCCCTGCTGGTGCTCCCTCTCTCGCTGTGTCTCTCTTCTCTGTCAAATAAGTAAAATCTAGGAAAAAAAAAAAAAAAAAAAAAAACCACTTTACGGCCAAGGGGGGTGGACGGGAAAAAAAAAAAAAAAAAAAAAAAGAACCACTCTCTTTCCACCAGCCAATCATTTAATCCATAAATTGGCAGAAGGAACTTGCCAGGATTTTGTCTTTATTTCTAAGCAATCTGTGTGGTAGACAACCAAAGGGAAGACTATGCTAAAGCTTATCGGGATTGGGTTGTATATCATTGGTTTTCAAAATACAGTCTGTAGTCTACCTGCATTAAAATCATCCTGGGAACTTATTAAATATGCAAGTTCCTGATACCTGTGCCCAGACATTCTGATCCAGTAGGCTCTTGTGTACACTAAGGTTTAAGAACTGCTACTGAAAATGTTTTAGCTAAAGCCCACTCACTAACAAAGTATATACTTACTGAGCTTATGAAACGGTGTTTTAGAATATCATTAATTGCATTAAGTAGGAGATTGTGTTTCAGTTCTGTTTCAGGTGAACTGTTACATGTTTAATGTATACCTATTCACCTTAGAGGCTCTTCCTACCTGTATGAGTGGTTAAGAGATGATTTAGGAAATCTATCAATTGGCCTAAAAAATAAATAGGTAATCATGGTAAATTCTGCTTACTTGAGGGCAGGCTTCATGCAGGTGAGTGCTCCGTCTTGCTGTCTTTTGGATCCTCAGGGTCTAGCACAGAGTACATTTTTCACAAATATTTATAGCACGAATTGGTGAATCCAACACATAGTTTATCATTTTGACAATTTGACAACATTGACAAATTTCCTAATAGTTGATCAAAGTTATCCCTATAAATTGAATGAGATAGTATTACAAAATGAAAAGGAGGAACACTGACATTAATAATTAAAAAAAATACTTATCAGTACCAGCATTGGTGCTGCGTAGTTTAACTGTGAAAGGGGACTCTAAGTCCTCTTTGGACTTCTCCTGGAGTTTATGGATGGATGCAGATTAACTCCAGATTCTCACCTTTTGTGACCATTACTGGGGTCAACTAATAGCATTTATTCTGCAGAAAGCTGCTGCTTCTAGAAACATAATGATTTCTTAACTGGGCCTCAATTTGTCCTTTACGTTTACTTATGGAAATAAAGGCAGCAGTACAAAGAATGTCTCATCCCTAAGGCCTGGAGTTATTGGTTACGTTAAGACACCTCCAGGAAGAGTGCAAAGGCTGTAACGAGCTCCCAGGATGCAGCAGAGCGGAGGCAAGGTAAAGGAAAATCCAGGACTGGCGGACACTACTGCCTAATGGGAATCGGTTGCAGGCAGACTGCAATTAAAGAGTTTGCTTGGCTTTTCTGACAGCCATTGTGTGGTCGCTAGGTCATGAGTCTTCCAGGGCCAGAAGTTGTGCTCCTGATTTCAGCTACATAGAGATGACTCTTGAGTAACTGCAAGTGATTTGACATGAGCTTCATCCATATTCTTTCGGGGCCAAGCCAGAAGAAGGTATCAGCATACATTTCTCTCAACAGGAGCTACACATAGTGGGATGATGGTGGGAAAACCAGGTCGAGTTGAAAAACCAATCATTCAAATGGTTATTTTTGCATGTTAATAGAGACAGAAGGCCTCTGAAGATAAAAACTCCACCAAGAGCCATCTTGTGGAAGAAGGAAGATCTCCATTATACACAATAGCTCCCATAGTGTTTACATCAGAGGCAGGAATATGGAGGAGAGGAAGCCATGCTGATTTGTCAAAAATCAGTCTCACTGTTTTGATTTTCTCTCACAGAGCCTTGCTTGTGCTTGGCCCACTTTAGGATGATCTGATGGTAGCGGATTGTATTTCAGATGTTTTGGTCTGAGGCATTTGCCCAGTTCCTGGAACCAGCATTTGCTGTGGGCTTCTCACCCCCATCTACCTGTAAAAATGTGACTTTTATCAGAATATGTGAGATTAGCTCCTGATAATAAGTAAGAATCTTAGAGGTGCAATGGGTACCTATTAAAAGAGACTCTTGACATAGCCTAATATAGGGCCTTCTACAGAGTAGGTATAAATAATAGTTGCTGTGAACTGTAATGAATGTAGTGATTTAAATTATTCCATCTAGAATATTACAGCCAACTGCCAACATGATCCTGCTCCAAGAAAGAAGGAAGGGAGGGGTATAGGCCAGGAGAAAATGAACTGAGGCAAAAGGTGCCTTCTTGTGACATCTACCAAGCCATCACATCTGAAACAACATGATCAAGTCTAGTCTGATCTCTGTCACCATTAACATCCAAGGAATGTTTCCCAAAAGAGAGTGGCAAGGAATGTTTATAGGCAGTGTCTATGTTTGTACTTTCTTTGTGTCATAATCTGGGGAAGTTCCTTTAAGTCATCAATGATAAATGGAAGCAAGGGCCAGGCCTGGGGGATGTAGCAGGTGGACTGGAGAGTTTATTACTTCCAGATAACAGAGGGGGTTGTGGGTCAGGACTCAGTTAACAGAATTGTGGATGAGGGTTGGCATGCAGGTGGTCGTACTCGGGAAGCAGGGCTGAGAAATGGGAACTTAATATGCATACTGAAGGCAGACTGGAAATTCATATTAGGAGGGAATAGGGTATTTGAGTTCAATTTTTACAAGAGATCCCAGAGGTTTAGGCAACTTCAAGTCCCCACATGGACTCTGCCCTAGCTTTCAGATCCTCAGCATTGTAGACAAATGTCTGCAAAGAGGTAGAGGCAAGGGCTTAAAGTCCTAGGAAAGATAGCCAAGTAGGGCTGATGATCCCCCCACCCCCCTGCCACGGCCAGCCCAAATTCATTTTGTCAGAACTTTTTCATTGAGCAGAGAAGTCACATAAAACAGAAGTATTAAGTTTTATTAATTACTTTATGTACTTTTTTTTATACATAAGGGTTTTTTTGTCATGCTGCATAATGTCAGAGTTAGGCATGAGGTTTTTTTTTTTCATTCACAGACTTTGCTAGATCTCTCTTTTTTAGGATGGGAATAATATTAACAGACTTTAAATTCAGATAAAAGACTCCCTCCCCGCCCCCCCCCTTAATAGGAGCTGGTGATCTCATCCATAACAGACTTCCGGGTGAATATCTTCGAGGCAAGGATAGACAGAGAGCCCTGATTGCAGCAGTGCGACATCACTTGAAGAAAGTTAACTACCAAAACTTTGACACTTTGCTGGCAGCCTTCAGTCACTATGATAAGGCCAGTATTTGAATGGAGTTTTTTGGACTATGCATGGCTTATATATCCTGGCAGGTTGGTGTAGATCAGGGGTCAGCAGAAGATGAGTCAAATCCAGCCCACCACCTGTCTTTGTAAATAGTTTTACATGACAATTTGTTTTAAGTATCTTCTATGGCTGCTTTTGTACTACAAATGCAGAGACCAAATGGCCTGCAAAACCTAAAATATTGCTTTTTGGCCCTTGACAGTAAAAGTTTGCTGACCCCTGGAGTAGACCGGTGGTTGTCAAAGTGTGGTCCTTTTATCATCACCAGGGTTACTTGGGAACCTGTTAGAAATGTGCAATCTAAAGCCCACCTACTGAATTGGGAACTCCAGGTTGGGGCCTACCAATTGTGTTTTAACAAGCTCTGCAGGCCATTCTGATACAGTTTGAGAACCACTGGGGCAGAATGGCCTGTAGTGTCCTGGGAGCAAGGTGGTGGTGGTGGTGGGGGAGGGGCAGACATCATAGATCCTCAGAAAAGACTCCTGGGTCTAGGCCTAGGCTGTCTACGCCTAAAGCTGAGTATGTACACATAGTGCTGTCAGTCTATGTCTAAGTCAAGCTTGGAATGCTTCTCCCCTGGGGGAGCAGGGTGTGGTTTCAGTTTTGAGAGTGTAAAATTATTCCATTTTCAACCTACTCTAAATAGAGTCCTTTCAAAAGATCAGTCTAGGCCTGCATAATTATCTCACACCATTTTAGGCCATCTCAGGATTGCTTTCACAAAGCTGCACTGCCTTTAGCTTATGGTAAGGTGCACTATTGTACGAACCTCTTGTGAAACATCACACAATTTTGTTACTATGTCTATGAGGCTGTCACTTATTTTTGTCACATGTATCCTCTTTATAAAGAAACCCAGTCTTTCTAAAGGAAATAATTGTGCTTCATTTATGTACCTGGTTTGTTTTTACCTCATAAGGAGCATGAATTTTGTATTGATTGTGAATACCTTTTTGACTTGGCCACCAGGAAGCTCAGAGCCAATTCAACAAAACACATCTAGTTTGTGAACATGATCGTACACATTTTGTGTACTCTTTTTATTCCACATTTCTTCTTATTTTATTTCATCTTGATTTTCTTTTTGCCTGGATTTCTATAATTTTAGGGCTCTGTTTAATTGTACTTATTTTCCTAGGCAGCCTGAAACTATTTTAGAATGAGTCTAATTTAAACAAATAAAAGTTTATAAATAAACCTGCAATGATGCAGTGCATCATAATCTTGATATGAGAAGGAAAAAAAATCAGAATAATTTTATTTTATCTCAAAAAGAAAAGATAATATTTGTATCCCCCTTCCGGTGTTGAGCACAATTTTAGAAAAGTTAACTTCACATTTTTTATCTTAAAAAAATCTTGATTACTCATTGGCTTATTCAGTTTAATCCATTCATTTTATTTGTTTTTAGATTAGAGGCCTGTGTGCATGTATTGTACTGATGAATAAAAAGTGGGTTAAATATCTCATTTCGGTTTGTACCAATTATGTAGGGACAAACACCAATCAGTCACTCACTACATGTCTCACAAAGTTGTGTTTAAAGAAAATGTAAGTATTCAACTCTTTCTCTGGTTTTTAATAGATACCATTTGCTATTTACAGGTAATTTAAAAATGAATCTTCAGAATTAAAATATGTAAGCTAAAATAAGTACATTTTAAGCTTTATTTAAATACAAGTATCTTACAAAGATGATAGTGGGGTAAATTTAGATAGCAGTGATATGAATCAGAGAAACTACCACAATACATAGTGCTCTGGTTTTTAAAAATTCTTCATTTTAAATGTAATTATAGGCAAGACAATCATCTTAATAGCTGTTGATTATCTTAGTGAACCACCAGGCACATTCCTTATGATAAAATTAAATTAAGTAGGGAGGAAATTACTGAGAATTATTTAATGTTGATATACCTTTTAAATAGTTAACTTTTAATATGCACAGTGCAGTGCTCAGTGTCCTCTAGGGGCTTTTTTTTTTTTTTCTGAGAGGGTAATAAGATGTGGGTCTTCTAGTACAGCTGTAGGATAATTTTTGATTATTTGAATCTTTTATTATTGAATGCCCAGATTTACTTTAATGAAAAACACAAAACAAAACAGAACAAATAAGCCATGATTTCCTAAATGAATCTTCTTGGCTTAGAGAATTAATTTGTTATTTATTGAACATTCAGTGTACATCAAACATTATTCCAGATAATGTACAGACTTTCCACTTAGGCAATTTAAAATCTAGAGGGGAAATAAAAAGACTCATCATGTCCACAAGTGGTCACAGTAGAGTCCCAAATTTTCAAAATAGGTCTATATTATTCTACTTCCTTTTATTATTTTTTTGAATTTTTAAATTTCTTTTTATATATTTTTTTCCATCACCCAGTTACCCCATCCCACACTCCCCTCCCCTCCAGGAACACTCAGTTTGTTTCCTAGGATTAAGAGTCTCTTATGGTTTGTCTCCCTCTCTGATGTCATCTTATTTTATTTTTACCTCTCTCCCTCTATGATCCTCTGTTTTGTTTCTTAAATTCCACATATGAGTGAGATCAGAAGATAATTGTTATTCTCTGACTGACTTATTTCTGTTAGCATAACACCCTCTAGTTCCTGTCTAATTGCATAACATCCTCTAATTCATGTCATTGCAAATGGCAAGATGTCATTTTTTGATGTCTGAGTAGTATTCCTTTGTGTATATATACACCACATCTTCTTTATCCATTCATCTGTTGATGGACATCTAGGCTTTTTCCATTTTTAACTTTTTGAGGAACCTCCATACTGTTTTCCAGAGTGGCTGCACCATCTTGCATTCCTACCAACAGTGTAAGAGGATTCCCTTTTCTCTGCATATTTACCAACATCTGTTGTTTCCTGACCTGTTAATTTTAGCCATTCTGACTGGTGTGAGGTGGTACCTCATTGTGATTTTGATTTGCATTTCCCTGATGCCAAGTGATGTGGAGCATTTTTTCATGTGTCTTCTGGATGATGTCTTTGGAGCAATGTTTGTTGATGTCTTCTGTCCCATTTCTTGATTGGATTATTTGTTCTCTGGGTGTTGAGTTTGATAAGTTCTTTATAGATTTTAGATACTAGCCCTTTATCTGATAAGGCATTTGCAAATATCTTCTCCCATTCTGTTGGTTGTCTTTGGGTTTTGTTGACTGTTTCCTTTGCTGTGCTTAAGTTTTTTTATCTTGATGAAGTCCCAATAGTTCATTTTTGCCTTTGTTTCACTTGCTTTTGGAGACATGTCTAGCAAGAAGTTGCTATGGCTGAGGTCACAGAAATTGTTGCCTTTGTTCTCCTCTATGATTTTGTTGGGTTCCTGTCTCACATTTAGGTCTTACATTCATTTTGAGTATTTTTGTGTATGGTGTAAGGAAATGGTCTAGTTTCATTCTTCTGCATGTGGCCATCCAATTTTCCCAACACCATTTGTTGAAGAGACTTTTTTCCCATTGGATCTTCTTTCCTGCTTTGTCAAAGATTAGTTGACCATAGAGTTGAGGGTCAATTCCTTTTATTCTAATCATTATCCAGGAAGTAGCTGAGATGAGATTATTCCTTTTTGGAGCTGTCAGTCAAGGTATTCAATGAACCTTTCCTACACCCACCCATCCACAGCCACCTGGTAGGACTGAGCTGTGGAACAAACTTTTCAAAAATTGTCTATCTTCCTCACCAGCTTCTGGCTCACACACCCAGTTTTATCACTGAATGTCTCTATCAGCTGGCTGATAGAACTGGAATAGCAATTCCATAGCTTGAAAATGTGTCAGCAGTATGGTGCACTACCAATAGCTTTGAGAGGGGACAAAGGTTCCATGTAGTCAGTAGGCCAGGAGCATGGAGGCAATGTCTTAATGTATGATGTGTCCTCCCCCCATGAGACAAACTGGCCAACTTTTGTCAGGAGTCACAAGTATGGCATGTGTGGTAGCCTCTGCCTCAGAAACATAGTGTGCTTTACTTTGTAATGATTAGTGTGTTACCATGTCTGGTACAACAGTGGATCCAGGCAGCAAAGGTGGCAATATGGATGGTTTAGGCTCAGTTAGAAGCTTGATTTCTGTCTGAGAATGAGCAGAGAATGAACCCTTATCATGGGCATCTATATGACTTAACCATATGGTTCAATCAACAGCTCTGATTTGTTACCATAATTTTCAGACTCAAAAGGAAGTGTCTTTAATCTTCCAGTCTGTAGTTTTCCAAGTGGCAAACCAAACAGGCAGGCCATTGGTAACAGTCAGAGAGTCAGTAAAAATATAACAGGTTCATCAAGGGGAATATTGGCCAGAGTCATGAGACTAGCCTTGAGTAGACTGGCTATGCCCATTTTTGATCACTCATAGCTCTCATTAAAAGCCACAGTAGCCCAGTGAAGACCACTGAGTTGCCAGTTAGTAAATCAGACCCAGAGGTTCTAAGTATCAAAATTTTTAGTCATAGAGACCTGAGGCTCAAGGGGCTCATTGAGGTTGTGGGGCTCCAAAGGTACTAGCATCCTCTACATGTGGCTACATTGCTAGCTTTCCTTCTCCACTTTGAACAAACCCTGCCCAAACCCCACTAGCTGAATGAAGACATCTCTTCCCCCTAGAGACTGAGTAGGATGATGACTTTGGCACCCAAATCCAAAGAAGCCATAAATGTTTGAGACTTTGTTCCTCTGAAGTTCAATAGTATACTTGAACAGATGAATGTAGCATTTGATCTCCCTTGGGGACGGGGGACCTTAGTCCCACATCCAGTCATCTTTCTCTTTAGAGCAGGTGAGGTTGAGGCATGGAGGAGGGGGAATCAAGGGTGTAGAGGACATGACTCAGTACAGAGAGTAACAAACATTTACTGTGTTTTGAGTGGTATGCAGCACAATAAAACAAAGCACCAATGTTTTTAATCCACACAAATTGCTATATTGGGCAATGAAGTCATCATTGTTGGTACCATATATTTTGGTTTTGAGGACCCATTGATTCAACTGCAATATCCACAAAGCTTTTCAGCTAGGGCTATGGAGTTTGCATTTTTGGTTGGCTTGGGCTTGTAGCAGAGGTTTTCATAAAGGAGTCTATTTTAGTCCGGGCCATTTGCAACCCCCCTGTCAAGATAATATGTCTTAAATTCTCATTCTGTTTCAACATAAGCATCAGGGATGTTTTCCAGGCCTATGGATCTGACTGCAGGAATTTACCTAGAGTTTGTTGGGTCTGCTCCTCATTCTCAAGGGATCACCTTCATAAGCATTTTAAAATTAATCCTGAGCATAAGAGCTGAATACTAGTCACTGAGTCATTTATCTTTTCTCTTGGGAGTTTGTCTCGGAAATTTCTCTGAGAAGGACAAAGCTCCCTTAATAGCAGCCAGCACCCACTGCAAAAATGCTGAGATCTTTTACTATCATCTCCAAGTGGGTTTAAGGTTTGATAGACCCCAGGAGGGGCTGAGGGGTAAGACATCTCAGGTCTTGCCATTCTTCTTAACAAGCGTTATGAAGAGCGCTTAACAAGCACCTGGGTGGCTCAGTCCATTAGGCATCTGCCTTCAGTTCAGGTCATGGTCTTGGGTCCTGGGATGGAGCCCTGCATGGTGGGGGGGTGTCCCTGCTCAGCGGGGAGCTTGTTTCTCTCTCTCTGCCCCTCTCTCCTGCTCTGCTCTGCTCTCTCTCTCTTTCTCAAATAAGTAAATAACAATCTTAAAACAACAAAAACAACAAGCATTATGTATTCGGCCTCTTTGTCTCCCATCCAAGTACTAACCGGGGTAGACCCTGCTAAGGTTCCAGTGAGATTGTGAGTGTTCAGGGTGGTTTCGACATAGACTACCTCTTTATCTCCCGAGTGAACCAACTAGTTCCTGCCCAAAGCCTTCATAAATTTCCTTCTTCCTCCCTCATTGTAGGTGCTCCTGTCTTTAACTGTTGTCTGGAAGAAGATAGAACTTCCCCTGCTCCCCCTACCAGGACGAATTTTAGTGCTAATTGTTACACTGTGGCCAGATTGGTAGCATGTTCCTCTTGCCCATAGGAGTGTTAACGACAAGCAGGCAACGGTCTTTGAATCGGCCTCCCTGTATTTGGCCTACAACTACTTGCCCAATTTCCCCTCATTACCAGACAACAGAATGGAGGACCATTTAGTGCTCAGTTGGAACACCAGAGGTGTTAAAAACTTTGAAAGCATAGGAAAATGTAGAAAGTTATCAAGAGTTCACAGTGTTGGTTAAATGAAATGTTAAGCACAAATCATGGTTACACCTGCCCTGCCACAGTGTAAACAGCATGATTTAAAGAAAAAAATGTTGAAGAAGAATGAACAAAGATTCTGAGTCACACCCCACTCCAACCAGGGTTGAAATTACTGTGTACACATCAGGTTCACACAATGAGGATCTCGCTTAATATCTGACTGCTCTTATGTAAAAAATAAGATAAATTCTTTGAATTTATGTGATAGATCCCTTCCTTTTTTCTTAAATGAGATAATAGATGTTGCATACTCTGCTCTTAAATACAATGCTTGCTTCATCTTTTTCTGCTTTGTGTCTAACAGAATGGAGATGGGGTGATAGATAAAGCAGAGCTTCGGGAGGCTTGTGAACAGGTCAGCTTGCACTTAGATGAGAAGCTCCTGGACCAGCTGTTTGACTACTGCGATGTGGATAATGATGGGCAGATTAACTTCCTAGAATTTGCAAATTTTCTTAACTGGAAAGATAAAATGCCTCTTAAAGAATATGAAGAGAGGGTCGTTATTAAAGGTATTTAATTTTTGAAAGTTTGCTGAATTCTTACATGGACTTTTATATTTTCAGTTTTCTAGGAGCGTAACTCTTGTCAACTTTAGTATTTTATATTTAAAAAAACATGCACATATATACATATTATTTCCTTGTTTATGCATAGAGTGTGGAAAGACAGGAAAGAATTGGATGACATATAAGGGGAACCAGGTAGCTAGGGGATAGGGTGGCAGCAAGACTCATATTTTAATCTATGTGTTTATGTCTTTGAATTTGGAACCAGGTATTGCTCCTTCAAAAGAAAAAAATTAAAAGCAAAACAGTTGACATCAAAATCCAAAATATGAAAGATAATTCCTCAGAAAGCTGTTTGAAAACCATTGTCTTAGGCTAATTAGCTCCCCTCCCCCAGGAAAACTCAATAGTAAAATAGGATTTGAGGGCGCCTGGGTGGCTCAGTGGGTGAAAGCCTCTGCTTTCGGCTCAGGTCATGATCTCAGCGTCCTGGGATGGAGGCCCACATCGGGCTCTCTGCTCAGCAGGGAGCCTGCTTCCTCCTCTCCCTGTCTCTCTGCCTTCCTCTCTGCCTACTTGTAATCTCTCTCTCTGTGTCAAATAAATAAATAAAATCTTTAAAAAAAAATAGGATTTGATATAAGAAAATTTATTTTTTTGTGTTTTGTAAGAGAAAGAAAAGCAACCTTTACCTTTATTCAAATATTTTCATGTTTCTACATTGACTTCCTGCATCACTAACTATATATATGTGTGTATATATATATATATAAAATCACAGTGAATGTACCATTTTTATTTGGCTTTTTATTTAAAATTTAACTTTCAAATTTCTATGGAATTAGGAAATAATTTTATGGTAAACTTTTTTATGAACGTCGTTTTCAGTTCCCTCATGCTGATGTATGATGAATTACTAAGCCATTTCCTCACTTTTTTGAAATTTGGGTTATTTCCAGATATTTTAAAAGTAATATCAGTAACGCTATGATGATTATCATCTCTCAAAAATCTTTGTTTCTAATTATATCTCATTTCTTATGAATGTTATTATTGTCCCAGAAGAAACTATATTTTCATTTTGCTTTTCTAAATGATTGTACCAATTTGCAATTTTATCAGCCAAATCTGTGAGGTTTTACTCTAACTTTGCTACCACTGAGTATTATTTCAAATATTTTTGTAATTTAGTTGTTATTATGATACTTTGTTCACTTTAATGTTCAAATCTTGATTATTAGAGAGGATTAACTTTTTAAAAAGATGGTTTAACTTCTATCTCCTCTGGAATATTTTTCTCTAAAAAAAATGAAGTTACTACTGTTTTTACTATTATTCCTGGGTCATGCCTTTCGGCAAGGCCAAAACCAAATTTGGGGCCTTATTGATGATGTGAGCCCTTATGAATTTCTGTGATGGCCTTTCTATTCGAGCTGCTAGGACAGCAGGAGGATCTTCCTTACCTAATGAAGATTTTATAGAGAACAATTCTACCCCAGTCCTTTCAGAAATACAAAGGGGTTATAGAGTTTTTTTCTTCTTGGCACAACTCATTAAGTAGGGGGAAAGCAGAAGCCTGTTTTCAAACCAGATCGTTTTTCAAATTGTTCCTGGTGTTTCGGTTCTGACTTCATCAGCCGCTTTCATTGGAGTCCTTGAGGTTTTCCATCTTCTAAGATAGTGGCCAGTGGTTCAGTCAGAAGCAGCTCAGGAAAGTTTTGCCAGGAATTTTCTCATCTCCAATCCTACTTACTGTTGACTTCTAGAGGAAAGGGGTAAGTATTCTAAGGCAGTGGCTTTCAGTTTTCTGAGACCCTGTTTCTCATACTGGTCCAGATTTCTGCTTTTTGTGCAGTGTGAGGAGGAGGGGATTAGAGGTTTTGGAACACCAGGCCTGAATGTGTTCATGGCAGATTGGCAGGAACTGAATGGGGAGAGTGCGGATTTTAGATAGGCATATCTTTTCCGGTTTGCCACGGTTCCCACCCCAACCTCACACTGGGGCACCATTTGCAACCCTTGCTTGGGCTTTCCCGGAACCCTAAGGGTTCTTCGAGAGCTTGAAAGACCATAGCGCCCTCTAGTGATAGTTGTGTAGCTCCCTGCTCTGTGAAAAAGATGTGCCAGGAATTTACTCCTAAATTTCAGACTGACTCAATAAAGCAGATCTTCAAAAGGACAGAGTCTTACAATTTGAGTTTTGCCTCAGGGTTTTCTTTTATATACCGATGTGAAGAAGGTTATTTATATAATCCATTCCTGAGCGCGCACACTGTGTTCTCATGCCTCTCCAAATGTTGCAATACGTGTGGCTCCCTCACACCATCAGGTATGTGTGGAATTTACAACTCCAAATGTGTCTTCTCCGGTTTCTCCTTGCGGCACAACTCTGGAAACAACTCTGGTAATCCTGTAGTTCAAGTTAAATATAAAAATAAACTCTAGGGCGCCTGGGTGGCTCAGTGGGTTAAAGCCTCTGCTTTCGGCCCAGGTCATGATCTCAGGGTCCTGGGATCGAGGCCCGCGTCGGGCTCTCTGCTCCGCAGGGAGCCTGCTTCCCCCTCTCTCTCTCTGCCTGCCTCTCTGCCTCCTTGTGATCTCTCTCCCGCTGTGAAATAAATAAATAAAATCTTTAAAAAAAAAAAAAATAAACTCTATTTTTTTTAAGAGGGAAAAATAGTTTCCATGTTTTTATCTGGTCTCTTGGATGTAAAAGCTTTATTCTAGAGTAAAGTAGGTGGAGTGGCAAGAAGAAACAGGCCACATTCGGATTTCCTGGTGTGTGACATTGGTCTGCCCTTGCTCTTCCACAGTGGGGTGCTGGCATCAGTGGAGGGCTTCCACCAGCCCAGTCTCAGTCTCTACCAGCAAGGAGAGACTAACCAGGAAAAGTGATTTTGTTGCAGAGCAGCAAGAACCAAGTAGTGATTTCTTCCTGTACTTTACCCCCCACCCTCAACTCTTTGCTTAAAGGTAGAAAACCAGATTGTGCAAACCCTGATGAGGCTAATGTTGAAGAATCTGAACCAACTCTCCTGATAAAGCCAGAAGATATTGTTTTAAAAGAACCAGGGAGCTCAGAAAAGACTCTCCGGACACTTCTGAGGCCAAATGATAAAGTTTCTAATCACTATAAGACAACTTCTTCTGAGATCAATGCGGTTGTAGGAGCTCTTCCTTCTACTTGTGAGTATGTCACATTATTTGCTGAGTTTTACAAGTAAGATCAGGAAACATAGAAGTGTCCTTTGTCCTTGTGTTGTCCCCAGCCTCTATCTTCATTAGGCTGTTTCTCAAAGCCTAGGACCTTTCCATTCAGTTCTGTATTTGAACCATCCAGGAGGTCTCAATTAATGTAGTCTGAACAGAACTATTGTTAATGATGACCCAAGTAAAATGATTCTCTCAACACTGAATGTTACACAGACTACACAAAGTGTTAGGAGATTTGTAAGCCATGTGATTCTTAGCTATAAGCAGATTACCTTCAAATATTTGAAGAGCTTTTGCAAAACTACTCTCTGTAGCTTCATTCTCCATCTGTTAGTTTGCTAGGGCTGCCATAACGAATACCACAAACTGGAACGGAAATTTATCATCTTATGGTTCTGGGTGCTGGAAGTCTGAGGCCAGGGTCTTGTTAGGGTTGGTTCCTTATGCGGCTGTGAGGGAGAATCTGTTCTGGGCTCCTCACCTAGATTCTGGTGTGTTGCTGGTAATCTTTGGTGTCCCATTGCTCTTGCTGCATTACCCTGATTTCTCCCTTCACCTTCACATGGTGTTCTGCTGTGTGAGAGTCTGGGTCCAAATGGCCCCTTTGATAGGGACTTCCAGTCACATTGGATTAGTGGCCTACTCTACTCCAGTATGACTTCATCTTAATTAATTACAAGGCAATGACTCTTTTAAGATTTCTTTTCTTTTTTTTTTCTGAGTGAAATAAGTCAAGCAGAGAAAGTCAATTATCATATGGTTTCACTTACTTGTGGAACATAAGGAATAAAACAATGGCTCTATTTTTAAATAAAAGTCACATTCTGAGGTGCTGGTGATGAGGACCTTAACACATAAATTGACTGTGGACTCTGAGAAACAAACTGAGGGTTATGGAGGGGAGGGGGGATGGGTGAGCCTGGTGGTGGGTATTAAGGAGGGCACATGGGGCTCTAACTTATAATCCCAAATCTACCTACTGAACCAGCCACGCACCCTGCAATGGCTCTATTTTTAAATAAAAGTCACATTCTGAGGTGCTGGTGATGAGGACCTTAACACATAAATTTGGGGAGAATATAGTTCAACTCATAACACCTCATATCTTATTATTGAGCATGACGACTCTGGGTTAGTTAGAGACCATTTTATGTTGGCTAAGATCACTTCCTTAGACTAAGGACATGATTAAGTATTTACGTATTTTTCTTTTTTTTTTAAAGATTTTATTTATTTATTTGACACAGAGAGAGAGATTACAAGTAGGCAGAGAGGCAGTCATAACACCTCATATCTTATTATTGAGCATGACGACTCTGGGTTAGTTAGAGACCATTTTATGTTCCCAGGACGCTGAGATCATGACCTGAGCCGAAAGCAGAGGCTTTAACCCACTGAGCCACCCAGGCGCCCATTTATGTATTTTTCTTAACTGGATTTTATAGACATGCTGCTTGCTACTCCCTTTAGAATAGTGCTGTCCAATAGAAATATAATTGGAATTATATGTATTTAAACAATTTTAGTAGCCACATTAAGAAAAAGAAACAGGTGAAATTAATTTTAATAGTATATATACTTTATATATAATACATAGATATTCCAAATATTTTCCAACAATTAATATAAAATGATTAAATATTCCACTTTTTTGGGGGGTACTAAATCTTTGAAATTCATTGTGTATTTTATACTTACATCACATCCCAGTTTGGACTAGCCCCATTTCAAGTATGTACTCAATTGCCACATGGGGCTGGTGGCTACTATATTGTACAGTTCCGTTTTAGAATGACTGTTTTCCTTTCTCATTGGTGTCCTAGGTTATCCCATCTATGGTGTTCCAACCATTCGGTCTGATATTCCTGCCCCCCGAATTCGTCGCATCAGTGATAGAACTAATTATGGCGAAGAGGGCAATGCCTATTCCTTACTACACCCTACCATCTTTGGCCAAAAAGGAGTGTTTGAAAGAGACTTCTTCAAGACCAGATCAAAAAAAGAGGTACAGCATATTCTTTCAAAAAAGTTGAAAGAGGGCACCTGGGTGGCTCAGTGGGTTAAGCCTCTGCCTTCGGCTCAGGTCATGATCTCAGGGTCCTGGGATCGAGGCCCGCATCGGGCTCTCTGCTCAGCGGGGAGCCTGCTTCCCCCCCTCTCTCTCTGCCTGCCTCTCTGCCTCCTTGTGATCTCTCTCTTTCTGTGTCAAATAAATAAATAAAATCTTAAAAAAAAAGTTGAAAGAAATGTCAACTTCACATAAACACACAAAGATGAAAATGTTTATCAACAACTGTTTAATTTTAGACTGTTTAAAATGCGAGCTTTGATATTACAAAAGTCATCGGGATCCTCAAATACAGGATTCTGGAGGATAGTATTGCGTTTGGTTGTGACATTTTGGTACGATTCTTGGAGCAGTTTTTCTTCTGTGATAGGAAACATTACATTCGCATCATATATCCACTATGACCTATGTTTAAAAAGAAGAACCTTTTCCTAAGGAACTCAACACTATTCTTAGTTGAGAAAAAGCAAAGAGATCAATCCCTTCTTTGTGTAAGTACGTTATGGTCTTGTATCTCCAAAACCAAAGAGTAAGTATGAGAAGGGCCACTCTGCCGCCTTCTTATGTACTTCTGCTATCTTATGTCTTAGATTATCTGTGAAGCACTGATTTATTTATTCTGCCCTGTTGCCACACCATTTGTCCGCCCATGTATCTGGTTTTTGTTTGTTCGAAAACAGGGTCCTCATATTCTAGGTGATTTTCTTCCTAGATGGGTTATAAAACAGGAACAACTGCTGGGTCAGAATAGCCACTGGGGTTCTCAGGGCCAAAGATTAATGGCAATACTTGGCCAACCTGTCTTTTTAAAATTTAATTTAATTTATTTTTTAAAAAGATTTTCATTTATTTATTTATTTGACAGAGAGAGTGATCACAAGTAGGCAGAGAGGAAGGCAGAGAGAGAGGAGGAGGCAGGCTCCCTGCTGAGCAGAGAGCCCGCTGCGGGCCTCGATCCCAGGACCCTGAGATCATGACCTGCGCTGAAGGCAGAGGCTTTAACCCACTGAGCCACCTAGGTGCCCTTGGCCAACCTGTCTTGATCTGCACTCATAAAAAGCAGGGTGTAATCTAGGGTGCAACTGCTTCTTCAGAATTTTCATATCCAGAACTACTAGGAATGGTTGAGAAGACATAAACAGACATACGGTGCCTTCTGGGACTTCAGAGTAAGGCTTGATGGCTTGAAAACTTACTACCTACTACCTTAATTATAATAGATTCATTCCAACATTTAATCCCCACTGAGGTAGGGGACAGAAAGAAGGGAGAAGAAACTCAGAGAGGATGCCAGGTGGCTGCTCCCAAAGAAGGACCTCAGACTCACCCAGGCTTCAGGGAAGGGACACTCCCAAATTGTTTCACTTCTCTTGATTACTCACAGGTCCTATGAAATAGAATTACAGGGTTGCCAAAAGAAACAAACATCTCCTGCTTGTTGCCTGATGCCTAAAATTCTTTTAACTGGGAAGTCATCCCTTAAGTCACACATCTAGAAAAAAAAAAAAAGAGCCCAAATGAGTGGTTGGGGTAATAATGCTAACTTGAGAATGGATGAACTTCTGGAAAATATTAGCAAATCAGTGTACTGTGATGGAATAGGGAACTAGGGGAGGGATGCCTCCTGAGGAGTGGGAAAGGAAGTGGAGGTGGAGGTCTGGGATGCTCAAGACTGACTGGGGCCACTTCTGGAGTTCGCTCTGCGGGGACAGTCCTTACCTGGCACTGGATGGGGGAAAATCACAGCTCTGCACAGGGGCACTGAGGTGTTTTGGTTGTACAACTGCAGCTGCTGGCAGATCTGCTCTTCTGAATTTCAAGTGTATTTGATTATACTGTTAATTTCCCACGAGGGCACATCATTTCTAGGGGATCTTTTAATTGTTAATAAGATTCTGTTTAATAGATGTATTCTGCAGCTCTTCTATTTCTTTGGCTTTCTTATTCACTGCCTACCCTTTCTTTCCATTTCCCTCTTGGCTTTTTTTTTTTTTCCTGTATGCCTCATAGTAAATGTTTTTCCTCTTTTAAATTTAGTTTTGGGGCACCTGCATGGCTTTGTTAAGTGTCTGCCTTGGGCTTGGGTCATAATCCTGGGGTCCTGGGATAGAGGCCCCCCTCCCTGCCGCATCAGGCTCTCTGCTCATTGGGGAATCTGCTTCTCCCTCTGCCCCTCCCCTTGTTCATGTTTTCTCTCACTCTCTCACTCAAATAAATAAATAAAAGAAAAAAATCTTAAAAAAATAAATTTAGTTTTATTTTTTCCCTCATCTTTTATTTCCTCTACTCATTCTTTTTTTTTTTTTTTTTTAAAGATTTTATTTATTTATTCAACAGAGAGAGATCACAAGTAGGCAGAGAGGCAGGCAGAGAGAGGAGGAGGCAGGCTTCCTGCGGAGCAGAGAGCCCGATGCGGGCCTCGATCCCAGGACCCTGGGATCATGACCTGAGCCGAAAGCAGAGGCTTTAACCCACTGAGCCACTCAGGCGCCCTCCTCTACTCATTCTAACATTTTTTTTTAAGATTTAATTTATTTATTTGACAGAGAGAGAGACAGCGAGAGAGGGAACATCAGCAGGGCAAGTGGGAGAGGGAGAAGCAGGCCTCCCGCTCAGCAGGAAGCCCGATGTGGGGCTTGATCCCAGGACCCTGGGATCATGACCTGAGCCGAAGGCAGACACTTAACATCTGAGCCATCCAGGTGCCCTCGTTCTAACATTTCTTTCCACTGCTAGTTCTTATCTTTACTTTCTTAATTTTCCCTGGGACATAAGAAACATGTTTTCCTATAATAATTAGCATTGCAGGAAGATTACTAATAACCAAAATTTGCTGGTTTTCAATATGTTCAGATTTTAGTTTGCTCAATTGTTCATGCATGCTCTATTTTTCTGGCATTTGCACACCTATAGCTATAAAGTTTATAAGAGGCCAGTAAGAAACATTTTATAAATGATCATATTTTAGAGAAGAGAGACTAATTTTCAAGGGGTTGACATGACATATATAAGATCCTAGTAACAAGAAGTGAGATAGAATTCAAATCCAGCAAGTCTTCTTTCGATCAGAAACAAAGAAAGAGGGGCATCTGGGTGGCTCAGTCATTAAGCGTCTCAGGTCATGATCCCAGAGTCCTGGGATCGGGCCCCTCATTGGGCTCCCCACATCTGGCTCTCTGCTTGCATCTGCCTCTCTGCTTGCATCTGGCTCTCTGCTCGGCGGGAAGCCTGATTCTCCCTCTCCCACTCTCCTGCTTGTGTTCCCTCTCTCGCTGTGTCTCTCTCTGTCAAATAAATAAAATCTTAAAAAAAAAAAAGAAAGAGTTGGAAGCAATTTTGTATATGGACTAGTATAGGTGAATATCTTCATATTCATATTAACAAAATGATTCCTGAATTAAAAATGCTGGGATTTTGATATCTGATTATTATTATATGTAACAGGCACACACATACACACATATGTGGGTCCATACTTTTTTGGGGCTAAATATTCATAGTATTAGATATTCTAAAGATACTTTTAAAATACAAATTTAAAAACACAAATCTTAGTCTTTCAATTTTCTTCCCTAGATTGCACAGATATTATGTAATATTGGTGTCAAGCTTTCTGGTGAAGAATTTGAAAATGTATGGGATCTTGCATCAAAAAAGCATCACAGAGGAGAAGTTTGTGTTGAGACCATCAGAAATGTTCTGGATGAGATACAGCATGCAGACCGGGTCAAGTGTAAAACAACCATGTGATATTTTTGGAGTTCATTCATTTAAACAAAGGAATTGTTAAATCTGCATTCATCAAAAATGTTCAGTCCATTCTGGTTTTAGATATGATGTTAGAATTCAGCAATCACTATAGTAGGACTCCTGTGCCTGTGTGTGTTGCTAATAAATTTGATTTTGGATTTTAAGATTTATTTTATTTTCTGTAAAATACCAAAAAACTTGACAAGCACTTAGAGTTAACCTTTTACCTTACCAAAGGTAAGGTAGTGTTTAGAATACTTAAGAAGTCTATGCATTTAGTTGGTAGACTGAAATTCAAAGTCTAGTTTGTGATACCAGGTTGACAAAATTTTGCTTTCAACCTTTTGTTCTTTTTCTCTTTAGGTGTCACTATAACAGAACATAATAAGCTTAATAATAAGCTCAGCAAGCTTTCTGTCTCTGTTAGCATCTGAGGAAAACAAACACATACAGGAAGCAGGAGTCAGAGAACAAAAGCTGGAGTTCCATCAATGACATAACAACCATTAGTTTTGTTATCTTCCTATGGCCATTTATAGCAGCATTATCAACAATAGCTAAACTATGGGAACAGCACAAGGGTTCATCAACTGATGAATGGATAGAGAAGATGTGGTGTATATATTTATATATATACATATATATGTATATACACAAACAATAGAATAAAACAGAATGAAATCTTCCCATTTGCAACAATGTGGATGGAGCTAGAGAGTATTATGTTAAGAGAAATAAGTCAGTCAGAGATAGACAAATACCATATGATTTCACTCGTGTGTGGAATTGAAGAAACAAAACAAGCAAGCATAGGGAGAAAAAGCGAGAAGCAAACCAAGAAACAGGCTCAGCTATAGAGGACGAACTGAGGGTTACCAGAGGGGAGATGGGTACGGGAATGTGTTAAATAGGTGATGGAGATTAAGGCATGCACTTGTGGTGATGGGCACTGGGTGTTGTATGTAAGTGCTGAATCACTACATTGTACACCTGAAATCAAGATGGCACTCAGTGGAATTAAAAAAAAAACTTAAAAAAAATCTATCTTCCTGTGGCCAAAAAAGCACAGCTTTTTTGTGCCCCCTTAAAAAGAGGGCACAGCTCACCCACCATCACATGTAGCCTTAGAGATTATTAGTGGCAAATTGTGTTGAATCATTCCCTCCCTCGTGTCTTGGCCCTTTGGTGGGAGGGTGTGACCTCAGTGTAGTGTGTTCTTTCTATTACATCAGAAGCACCAGGTGTGGGTTGAAGCCACCAACGAAGCTTGATTAACATGTATTCTATCAATGTTTCTCTGTGATAGACTGTGAATTTTGTGGTTTGTTGTTTATTGATATGAAAAATTTCTGTTTAACTTAGATATTATAGTTATAATATAGTCTACCATTACTTATGAGAGAGAGAGAGACCTAAGGTTTAAAAAATGCTTTACCCAATCTCTAGAAAAAGTAATTTTATAATTCATTTATTATATAGATAATTCATATTTGTTAAAATTTTTAACTTTTTATTTTGAAATAATTTCAGACTTATAATAGATTCGCAAAAGTAGTACAAAGCATCAGGCAGTGGTGTGTTAGAACCACTGTTAATGGTTCACTCTAGTCAATTGTGAATATTTCTTCCCACTGCTGCATCCAGTGACTCCACACTGATAGTTTGAAACCACCTACAGTGGGATTATTTATACTAAGGAAACAAACAAATGCTATGGATCATGGATTTTTTTCCCTTATGAAGAGCCAGTTATTAAACATTTACAAACACATCTATCTATCTATCTATCTATCTATCTATCTATCTATCTATCTATCTATCATCTATGTATGTATGTATGTATGTATGTATGTATCTATCCTTCTGGGTCTGTCCTCACTGAGCCTGCCTTGTTCATTTTTTAAAAAAAGATTTTGTTTATTTATTTGTCAGAGAAAGAGAGAGAGAGCTCAAGCAGGGAGAGGGGCTGAAGGAGAAGCAGGCTCTCCATTGAGCAGGGAGCCCAATGCGGGACTTGATCCCAGGACCCCGGGATCATGAACTGAGTTGAAGGCAGACACTTAACCAACTGAGCTACCCAGGCATCTCTGCACTGCTCAGTTTTGGTGAGAATCCTGCTAAATGCTGAGTGAATCTTCCTACTCTTGATATCTGATTACCCTCCCTACCTTGATATCTGATCAAATTCCTCATCCACCATCTCTGATGTATAAAACCTTGGCCTGCCTTTAGCAAAAATTCTTGTTAAGTCTGTTTTGCAAAAATTACTCCTACTCTTGATGTCTTCTCTTAATATTCCATGCACTGACCTCCCCCAACCTGCTTCGTGGCTATAAATACCAGAATTGAGCCGAGTTCTTCACCGGGCTCACTGAGGCCTCTATTCCCCTGTTGCAATAGTTCTGAAGAAAACCTGTCTTTTACTGATTTAACTATTGTCCAGCTCTGTTTTCTTCAACTCTGTCCATCCATTCATCCTTCTACCCACCCATCTGCACATGCACACTGTACTTCCAAGTACTTTGGTGTGTCTTTCCTGATAACAAAAATATTCTACTACCCAAATTAGTGCAATTTTCAAAATCAGGAAATTATCATTACTATGACATTATTTTCTAATCTATAAACCTTATTAATCTTCTCCCAAAATTCTTTATGATGCTAATGTTTTTATTATTATTATTATTATTTAGATTTTATTTATTTATTTGACACAGAGAGAGAGAGATCACAAGTAGGCAGAGAGAGAGGAGGAGGCAGGCTCCCTGCTGAGCAGAGAGCCCTACGCGGGCCTCGATCCCAGGACCCTGGGATCATGACCTGAGCCAAAGGCAGCAGCTCAACTGACTGAGCCACCCAGGTGCCCCGATACTAATGTTTTTTACAGTGAAAAATTTTTTTATTGGTCTAGCTTGGCTCTAATCAATGATCACATGTTGTATTTAGGTGTCATGTCTCTTTAGTTTCCACTAATCTGAAACAATTCTTCTATCTTTAAGCTTCATGACCCTTGATGTAATCCAAGCCTCTAGGGACTAGAGGTAATGTAGGTGCTACATCACAGCCTATTCTCAATATTCTCTTGTGAGTGGGCTCCTCCAATCTTGTGCTCAAGACTGCTGACATTGTTTCTTGGGTTGGAGTTGCTTAGGATTCAGAAACCTACATTCTGTGAAGGTTTGTTTTCTCCATGAATTAAATCATCAGAGTCAAAGTGGGGTATATAGTTGGAGTGATCCTTGAGCCATATGAATCCAAGTTAAGCTAATTGATAATTTGCTCCCTGCCTTGAATGCAAGGTAGCTTTGGGGTGATGGACCTAGTGATGCCTATCTGGGTAAGCCTTATTTAAAGCTAGAGCCTCAGAGGGTGCCTGGGTTGCTCAGTAGGTTAAGCATCTCTCTTGATCTCAGTTTAGGTCTTGATCTCAGGGTCTTGAGATCAAAGCTGGGGTGGAGCCTACTTAAAAAAAAAAAAGCTAGAGCCTCACTTATAACAGCATCTGAATTGATTTAAAGATTCAAAGTTTCACTACCTAGTGTCCAAAGGGTTTATGTACATAGAAAGACTTTCTTTTCTAGAATTGAATCCTTGTCTAACCTGCTTCCTACTGGGCCTTGGCAATCTGTTACCAGCCAAGGCCATTGCCACTCACAAGTACATTTAGTGTACATTTAGTGTTGTAACTGAAATGTACAGTCAGGTTGCAGCAAGCTGTACTCTGAGGCTGCCTCTGCTTACTCCAATCCTGCTGGCTGGGGTTGACTTGCCAGATGTCTGGCTAAGAACACCTTCATGGCTTGTGATAATACCAAGATCACCTTGTTGCTTTATAAAGGTTGTCTTTCCTAAAGTCTCAGCAGTTAGAAACTTTCCAGTTTATTGCCAACATTTCCTCTGTTTACTGTATAAACACTGTCATGAAAGAAGCAGCCCTTATTTATTTGTTTGTTTATAGCTCCTGAGGAGAGGCACAGAGAGAGAGAAAGAGAGAGAGAGAGAGAGAGAGAGAGAGAGAGAGAGAGAGAGAGAGAGAAAGAATCTTAAGCAGGCTCCATGTCTGGCATGGAGCTCAACGTGGGTTTGATCTTACACCCTTTGATCATGACCTGACCCGAAATCAAGAGTCGGAGGCTTAACTGACTAAGCCACCCAGGGCCCAAGAAGAAGCCTTTAAAGACTTCTGGGAAGATGGCAGAGTAGGAGGCTAGGCTCACCTCATCTCAGTTCCACAGACACACCTAGTAACAACCACATCAGTACAACCAACTCAGAAAATGATCTGAAAAGTGGCAGAACAAACTTTCTGCAGTTAATCATAGGAAGGAGGCCATATTAAACAGGGTAGGAGGGGCAGAGACAGTTGGGAACCAAACTCCCAGCGAGACTAACCACAAATGGGAGGGACATCACAAGCACAGAGAAGGAAGAGACTCCAATCCCACACCAGGCAAAACAGGGACCCAACATGAGAGACTTTCATTGAGAAGAATAATACCGCACAACATTTGGTTTTGAAAACCAGTGGGGGTTAACTCCAGATACTTTAAAAATCAGCAGGCTTGCCTCTGGGAGAGCCAAAGGACATAAGAAACAGTCCTCACCCTTAAGAAGTGGCAAAACAAACACCACCCCCTTCCCCACCTACACACACACAGCAAGATAAGAATAGAAGCAGCAGTTTGAAAAGCACCTGGAGTATAGGTAGAGGTTTTTGTTTGTTTGTTTGTTAAGAGGATTTATATATGAATCTCAGAATGTGTGCTGGAGGGGCAGGGATCTTTAGGAGACTTCTCCATGAATAAAAGAGCTGATGGATGCTATTTCCCTTTCCACTCCTCAGCCTAGAGAGTTGAATACCTGTAGGAACCTTGCAAACACTACCTACCTTGGTAACACTCTGCACTCCTGTGTTCTCCTGTGAATCCACCCCATCCAACCTGCCCTACTCATCAGGAGTCTCTCCAAAGTGGCTTGGGACATATCATCCCGCAAGCAGCCCCAGCAGGGACCATCACCACTGCAAAGTGACTTGTGTCCTGGGGAGAAGGGAAGATAACCACACGCACCAGTTCAATTGCAGCCACAGCGGCTGAACCTTATAACTAGCAGTGCAGAGAGTGCCCTGCCGATCAGTATGTCTGCAGCCCCAGTAGATGGTCTAGGCGCAGGCATATGATCTGACTGCAGGCCTTATCCACCAATAAAAACATCTCAGGGAGAAGCCCAGGGAGATGCTCTGTGGTTTGGAGTCACGGCAGCCCAGGCAGATGGGCTAGGGGCAGGCATATAGTCTGGGGGCTGACACCACCCACCAACAAAGGCTTCTCAGGGGACAGGCAGGAATAGCATCCTGCAGGTGGGTGCTACTGCAGCCCCAGCAGATGGACTGGGAGCAGGCATCTGGTTTGTCTGCATGTCCTGCCCATGGATGAAAGCTGCTCCAGGAACAACACAAAGTACCCTGCAGTTCATTGTGACTATGGCCCCAGCAAATGGGCTGAAGGCAGCCCATCTCGTTTGACTGTTGTTACCATCCAACTATAAGCCCACGACAGCCCCAAACTGGCCTCCTAAGAGCACAGGGACTGAAACTTGCCCCCAACAGGCAAGGTGGGCCATTGCGGCTGACTGGACTGGAGGCAAATGCAGTTCAGACACAATTGTAGGGCACATACAACCCACATAGGACACACCCCTGAAGCACCTGGTTCTGGTGAACAGGGAATGTTGTTGTGGTATAGAATACCATGGGACATTTTCCTCATAAGATCAGAGGACATAACTGACTTTACTAATACATAAAAACACAGGAAGTTAGACAAAATGAGATACAGAAATATGTCCCAAATGAAAGAACAGAACAAAACCATAAAAAAAGAGCTAAGTGAGACGAAGATAATATGCCTCATAAAAGGATTTAAAGCAATAGTCATAAAGACCCTGGACTTGAGAAAAGAGTGGAGGATCTCAGTGAGACCTTCAACAAAGAGAAAATATAAAAAAGAACCAATTAGAGATGAATAACTTAGTAACTGAAATTAAAAATACACTAGAATGAAGCAATAGTTGATTAGAGAAGGTGGAAGACTGGACCAGTGAGCTGGAAGACAGGATAATGGAAAGCAACCAAGCTGAATAGCAAAAAGAAAAAGAATAATAATAAAAAATAAGAATAGGTTAAGGAAACTCAGCGACACCATCAAGTATAATAACATTCACATTATAAGTACATCAGAGGAGAAAAGAGAGAATAAGTGGTAGAAAATTTATTTAAAGAAACAACAGCTAAAAAGAAAGAAAGAAAGAAAGAAAGAAAGAAAGAAAGAAAGAAACCCAATAGCTGAAAACTTCCTGAATCTGGGGAAGGAAACAGAAATCCATATCCAGGAGGCAGAGAAAGCCCCCAGCAAAATGAACCCAAGGAGGTCCTCGCCAAGACACATAATAAAAGGGCAAAAGTAGTAATAAAGAGAATTTTAAGAGCAGCAAGAAAAAAGAAAGCAATTATATACAGGGGAACCCCAGTAAGGATATCAGCTTATTTTTCAGCAGAAACTTTGCAGGACAGAAGAGAGTGGCATGATATATTCAAAGTGCTGAAAAGAAAAAAGCCTCCAACCAAGAACACTTCACCCAGCAAGGTGATCATTCAGAATAGAAGAAGAGATAAAGTTTTCCAGATAGAAATTAGAGGAATTCATGACCAATAAATCAGCCTTACAAGAAATGTTAAAAGGAATTTTTTTAATAGAAAGAAAAGGATATATTCAGGAGCAAGAAATTATGAAAGGAAAAAATTTTACAGGTAAATACAAACATAATAAAAGTAGATTAATCGGGCGCCTGGGTGGCTCAGTGGGTTAAAGCCGCTGCCTTCAGCTCAGGTCATGATTCCAGGGTCCTGGGATCGAGGCCCACATCGGGCTCTCTGCTCAGCGGGGAGCCTGCTTCCTCCTCTCTCCTCTCTCTCTGCCTGCCTCTCTGCCTACTTGTAATCTCTCTCTTTCTGTGTCAAATGAATAAATAAAAAATCTTTAAAAAAAAAAAGTAGATTAATCACTTATAAAACCAGTATGGGGGTTAAAGCACAAAAATAGTAAAATCAATTATACAAAAATCAGTCAAGGGGTTCACAAAATAAAAGGTTGTAAAGTATGACATCATATACTTAAAACATGGTGCTGGGGGAGTTAAAATTTAGTGCTTTTAGGAAGGGTTCAAACTTAAATGACAGTCAACTTAATACAGACTTCTATACGCATAAAATGTTATATATGACCCTAATGATAACCACAAATCAAAAACGTGTAATAGATACGCAAAAAATAAAAAGAAAGAATCCAAGCATATCACTAAAGCCAATAAACCACAAGGGAAGAGACAAGAAAGGAAGGAAGAACTACAAAACAACTGTAAAACAAGTAACAAAATGGCAATAAGTATATGCTTATGAATAATTTCTCTAAATGTAAATTGACTAACTGCCCCAATCAAAAGACATTGGGTGACTGCATGGATAAAAAAGCAAGACCCATCTGTATGAGGACTCATTTCCAACCTAAAGACACATGCAGATTGAAAGTGAAGAGATGGAAAAACATTTGCCATGCAAATGGAAGTGAAAAGAAAGCTGGGGTAGCAATACTTTTATCAGACCAAACAGACTTAAAAACAAAGCTTAAATTTGGGAAAGGTGGACGACAGGATGCAAAAGAATGAAACTGGACCATTTTCTTACACCATACGTGCAAAAAAGAAATTCAAAATGGATTACAAACCTAAAAGTGAGACAGGAAACCATCAAAATTTTAGAGGAGAACACAGGCAATAAACTCTTTGACCTCAGCTGACTTCTTATGGGACATGCCACCAGAGGCATGGGAAACAAAAGCAAAAATGACTTTTCAAGAAAAAAGCTTCTGCACAGTGAAGGAAACAATCAACAAAACTAAAATGCAACTTATGGAATGGGAGAAGGTATTTACAAAGACATATTTGATAAAGGGCTAGTATCCAAAATATATTAAGAACTTATAAAACTCAACACCCAGAAGATGAATAATCCAATTAAAAAATGGGCAGAAGACATGAATAGATATTTTTCTAAAGAAGACATACAGATGGCCTACAGACACATAAAAAGATGCTCAGCATCACTCATCAGCAGGGAAATACACCTCAAAATTAAATTAGATATCACCTCATACTTGTCAGAAAATCAACAACACAGGAAAAAATAGGTGTTGTTGAGGATGTGGAGAAAGGGGTTCCTCTTACACTGTTGGTGGGAATGCAAACTGGTGCAGGCACTCTGGCAAACAGTATGGAGATTCCTCAAAAAGTTAAAAATAGAACTACCCTACAATCAAGCCATTGCACTACTAGGTATTTACACAAAAAATACAAAATACTAATTCAAAGGGATACATATACCCCAATGTTTATAGTAGCATTATCAACAATAGTTAAATTATGGAAAGAACACATGTGTCCACTGATTCATGAATTGATAAAGAAGAAGTGGTAAGTGTGTGTGTGTGTTTATATATATATAATGTATGTGTGTGTGTGTGTGCATATAACTCAGCCATAAAAAAGAGTGAAATCTTCTCATTCGCAACAACATGGATGGAGCTAGGGCATATTATGCTAAGTGAAATAAGTTAGTCAGAGAGAGACAATACAATATGATTTCACTCACATGTGGTTTTAAGAAACAAAACAAAGGATCATAGGGGGAAAAAAGAGAGAGGCAAACTAAGAAACAGATTCTTGACTATAAAGAACAAACTGATGGTTACCAGAGGGGAGGTGGGTGAGAGGATGTGTTAAATGGATGGTGGGGATTAAGCAGTGGATTTGTGATGAGCACCAGGTGTTGTACGTAAGTGTTGAATCACTAAATTGTATACCCAAAACTAATATTATAATGTAAGTTAATTAACTGGAATATAAATAAAAATAAAAAAACCCCCAAAACCCAAAGCCTGTAACAAGAGACAAAGAAGGATAATGACAAAGGGAACAATTCAAGAAGAGGCTATAACAATTGTAAATATTTATATACCTAACATGGGATGACCTAAATACATAAAGCAACTATTAACAGACACAAAGGAAGAAATTGACAGTAATACAGTAATAGTAGGGGTCTTTAACAACACACTTACATCAATGGACAGTTCATCCAGACAGAAAGTCAACAAGGAAATATTGGCTTTGAATGACATATTGGGCATATGGACCTAATATATATATATATATATATATATATATATATATATATATATATATATATATATATATATACACACACACACACACATATATATATATATATAT
>LNAC01000404.1:37023-50902 GCA_002007465.1 Ailurus styani | reverse complement strand
ATTCATGATTTTATTAACTTGAGTCCTTTCTCTTTTCTTTTGGATAAGTCTGGCCAGGGGTTTATCAATCTTATTAATTCTTTCAAAGAACCAGCTCCTAGTTTCGTTGATTTGTTCCACTGTTCTTTTGGTTTCTATTTCGTTGATTTCTGCTCTGATCTTTATTATTTCTCTTCTCCTGTTGGGTGTAGGCTTTCTTTTTGTAGGTGTAGAGTTAGGTTGTATACTTGAGACCTTTCTTGTTTCTGAGAAAGGCTTGTATTGCTATATACTTTCCTCTTAGGACTGCTTTTGCTGTGTCCCAAAGATTTTGAACAGTTGTGTTTTCATTTTCATTTGTTTCCATGAATTTTTAAAATTCTTCTTTAATTTCGTGGTTGACCCATTCATTCTTGAGTAGGATGTTCTTTAGCCTCCATGTATTTGAGTTCTTTCCAACTTTCCTCTTGTGGTTGAGTTCTAGTTTCAGAGCATTATGGTCTGAAAATATGCAGGGAATGATTCCAATCTTTTGGTACCTGTCGAGACCTGATTTGTGACTGAGAATATTGTCTATTCTGGAGAATATTCCATGTGAACTAGAGAAGAATGTGTATTCTTTTGTTTTGGGATGGAATGTTCTGAATATATCTGTGATGTCCAACTGGTCCAGGGTGTCATTTAAAGCCTTTATATCCGTGTTGATCTTTTGCTTCGATGATCTGTCCATTTCAGTAAGGGGGGTGTTAAAATTCCCTATAATATTGCATTATTGTCCATGTGTTTCTTTGATTTTGTTATTAATTGGTTTATGTAATTGGCTGCTCCCATGTTAGGGGCATAGATATTTACGATTGTTAGGTCTTCTTGTTGGTATGATATAGTTGGTATGATATATCTTTTAGTATGATATAGTGTCCTCCCTCATCTCTTATGGTATTCTTTGCCTTAAAATCTAGTTTATCTGATATAAGGATTGCCACTCCAGCTTTCTTTTGTTGTCCATTGGTATGGTAAATTGTTTTCCACCCCCTCACTTTAAATCTGGAGGAGCCTTTGCGATTAAGATGAGTTTCTTGTAGACAGCATATCGATGGGTCTTGTTTTTTTTAATCCATTCTGATACCCTGTGTCTTTTAGTTGGGGCATTTAGTCCATTTACATTCAGGGTAACTGTTGAGAGATATGCATTTAGAGCCATTGTATTGTCTGTAAGGTGACTGTTACTGTATATTGTGTCTTTTCCTTCCTGGTATATGTTTCTTTTAGGCTCTCTTTGCTTAGAGGACCCCTTTCAATATTTCCTGTAGGGCTGGCTTGGTGTTTGCAAATTCCTTTAGTTTTTGTTTGTCCTGGAAGATTTTTATCTCTCCTTCTATTTTCAATGACAGCCTAGCTGGATATAGTATTCTTGGCTGCATGTTTTTCTCATTTAGTCCTCTGAATATATCATGTCAGTTCTTTCTGGCCTGCCAGGTCTCTGTGGATAGGTCTGCTGTCAGTCTAATATTTCTACCATTATATGTTATAGACCTCTTGTCCCGAGCTGCTTTCAGGATTTTCTCTTTGTCACTAAGACTTGTAAGTTTTACTATTAGATGACGGGGTGTGGACCTATTTTTTGATTTTGAGGGGAGTTCTCTGTGCCTCCTGGATTTTGATGCTTGTTCCCTTCACCAAATTAGGGAAATTCTGTACTATAATTTGCTCCAATATACCTTCTGCCCCCTTCCTCTTCTGGGATCCCAATTATTCTAATATTGTTTCATCTTATGGTATCACTTATCTCTTGAATTCTCTCCTCATGGTCCAGTAGTTGCTTGTCTCTCTTTTCCTCCGCTTCTTTATTCTCTGACATTTTGTCTTCTAAATCACTAATTCTGTCTTCTGCCTCATTTATCCTAGCAGTAAGAACCTCCATTTTTTATTGCACCTCATTAATAGCTTTTTTGATTTCAGCTTAGTTAGATTTTAGTTCTTTTATTTCTCCAGAAAGGGTTTTTATTCCTCTAGAGAGGACTTCTCTCTTATCTCCCATGGTTTTTTCAAGCCCAGCCAGCACCTTAAGAATCGTCATTCTGAACTCTAGTTCTGTCATATTACTAATGTCCGCATTGATTAGGTCCCTAGCCATCATTACTGCCTCTTGTTCTTTTTTTTGTGTTGATTTTTTCCGCCTTGTCACTTTATGCAGATTAGAATAGATGGATGAGAGGACCAAATACTAAAGGGTAGCAATGACCCCAGAGAAATATACACTAACCTACTCAGAAGAGACCTGGAACTGGGGAGAAAAGAAAGAGGGAAAAAAACCCCAAAACCAAAAACCGAAATCGAAGAAACAAAAACAAAAAAAACCAAAAAAAAGAAAAGAAACAAAATCCCATATCTATATCTATATTATCTATTTCAGTTTCTATATCTATCTCTGTCTCTGACTCTATTTCTATCTCTATCTCTATCTCTATCTATTAGACTGGTGAATTGAACAGACCCTATATGTATACAAAAAATAAGGTTAAATACAATGAAGGGGTTAAATATGCCTATAACATTGAAAATTTAAAAAGATTAAAAGTGTTGATAAGATATAATAGTTCAAAACGTTAAAATAGGAAAAAGGAAAAAATTTAAATGAAAAGAGTAAGAAAAAAATAAAATTCAAAGAATTTAACTTTGAACGACTAAAGAATCATGGGGAAGAAGCCATTAATTTTCCGCATTGCTTTCCCCTAGCTCTGGAGTTCCACAATTTTCAGCGATCTTGAACTTGGCTTTGTCTGGATGTTTTTTTCTGGTCTTCTGGGGGAGGTCCTGTTGCTGTGATTCTCAAGTGTCTTTGCCCAAGGCAGAATCGCACCGCCCTTGCCAGGGGCCAGGCTAAGTAGTCAGCTCACATTTGCTCTCAGGAGCTTTTGTTCCCTGAATGCTTTCCGTACCTCGTTGGAGGACAGGACTGAAAATGGCAGCCTCCCAGTCTCCGACCAGGAGGAGTCGAGAGCTCAGGGCCTCACTCCTCAGTGAGCTCTCAGAGAAAAGCAATCAGTCCTCCCATCTCCCTCGTCTCTGGTTGCTCTCCGAGCTCACCCGGCCTGTGCCCGAGCATCTCTATCTCTGGTGCATGGCTCCGTTTAGAATCTCCAAACCGGGCAGATTCCTGCAGCCGCTCCCGCGCCACTCCTCCCGGAGGAAGGAGGGGTCTCTCCAGGTCTGCTGCCCATGGGGTCCCCGCTCAAAGAGCAGTGGCCCAACTGTGCTTTGGATCATGGCCCAAGGTAACAGCAAGCTGAGAGACACCTTTTCAGTTTGGCTCCGTCTCTCCCGTTGGCTTCTCTCTGATTCCTGGGAACTCTGTCGTGCTCAGACACCCCTGGTCTTTTTGTGTCCCCATGGGTCCTGAGACCACACTGTCCCCGTGATGGCTTTACTCCCCATTTGGCCTCTGGGGTGATGTCCTTCAGTGGAGCAGACTTCTAAAAGTTCTGAGTGTGTGCTCTGCTGCTTGCTCACTTGCCGGGAGCTGGCCCCTCCCCCTGGGGTCTATCTTCCCGGCGCTCCAAATTCACTTCTCTGCATGTCCTACCTTCCAGAAAGTGGTCAATTTTCTGTTCCTAGAATTGCTGCTCTTCTTCTCTTCGATCTCCTGTAGAATTTGTAGATGTTCAGAATAGTTTGATAGCTATCTGGGTGAATTTCTGGGACCTGATGATAATTGGTTTCCTACTCCTCTGCCATCTTGCCTCTTCTCCGTCCTCATTGAGGTTTTGATTTGTATTTCCCTGATGCCAAGTGATGTGGAGCATTTTTTCATGTGTCTGTTGGTCATTTGGATGTCTTCTTTGCAGAAATGTCTGTTTGTGTCTTCTGCCCATTTCTTGATTGGATTATTTGTTCTTTGGGTGTTGTGTTTGATATGTTCTTTATAAGTTTTGGATACTAGCCCTTTATCTGATATGTCATTTGCAAATATCTTCTCCCTTCTGTTGGTTGTCTTTTGGTTTTGTTGACTGTTTCTTTTGCTGTGTGAAACTTTTTATCTTGATGAAGTCCCAATAGTTCATTTTTGCTCTTGCTTCCCTTGCCTTTGGTGATATTTCTAGGAAGAATTTGTTGCAGCTGAGGTCGAAGAGGTTGCTGCCTGTGTTCTCCTCAAGGATTTTGATGGATTCCTGTCTCACATTTAGTTTTTTCATCCATTTTGAGTCAATTTTTGTATGTGGTGTAAAGTAATGGTCCAGTTTCATTCTTCTGCATGTGGCTGTCCAATTTCCAACACCATTTGTTGAAGAGACTGTCTTTTTCCCGTTGGACATTCTTTCCTGGTTTGCCAAAACTTAGTTGACTATAGAGTTGAGGGTCCACTTCTGGGCTCTCTATTCTGTTCAATTCATCTATGTTCTTATAATTATATTTCTTTGGTGCTGGTCATCATCTCTCCTCTTTCATTCATGATTTTATTTATTTGGGTCCTTTCTCTTCTTTTTAATAAGTCTGGCCAGAGGTTTATCAATTTTATTAATTCTTTCAAAGAACTAGCTCCTAGTTTCATTGATATGTTCTTTTGGTTTCTATTTTATTAATTTATGTTCTGATCTTTATTATTTCTCTTCTCCTGTTGGGTTTAGGCTTTATTTACTGTTCCTTCTCCAACTCCTTTAGGTGTAGGGTTAGGTTGTGTATTTGAGAACTTTCTTGTTTCTTGAGAAAGACTAGTATTGTTATATACTTTCCTCTTAGGACTGCCTTTGCTGCATCCCAAAGATTTTGAATTATTGTGTTTTATTTTCATTTGTTTCCATAATTTTTTAAAATTCTTTTTTAATTTCCTGGTTGATCCATTCATTCTTTAGTAGGATGCTCTTTATCCTCCATGTATTTGAGTTCTTTCCAATTTTCCTCTTGTGATTGAGTTCTAGTTTCAAAGCATTGTGTTCCAAAAACATGCAGGGAATGATCCCAATATTTGGTCTGGTTGAGACCTGATTTGTGACCCAGGATGTTATCTATTCTGGAGAATATTCCATGTGCAACTAGAGTAGAATGTGTATTCTTTTGCTCTGGGATGGAATGTTCTGAATATATCTCTGAAGTCCATCTGGTCCAGTGTGTCATTTAAAGCTTTTATTTCCTTGTTGATCTTTTGCTTGGCTGATCTGTCCATTTCAGTGAGGCAGTGATGTTTATTCTCCTACTATTATTGTATTATTGTCAATATGTTTCTTTGATTTTGTTATTAATTGGCTGCTCCCATTTTAAGGACATAGATATTTAAAATTGTTAGATCTTGTTGGACAGATCCTTTAAGTATGATACAGTGCCCTTCCTCATCTCTTATTCTAGTCTTTGGCTTAAAATTTAATTTGTCTGATATAAGGTTTGCCACCCCAGCTTTCTTTTGATGTCCATTAGCATGCTAAATTGTTTTCCACCCCCTCACTTTCAATCTGGAGGTGTCTTTGAGTCTAAATGAGTCTAAAATGAGTCTCTTGCAGACAGCATATCAATGGGTCTTATTTTTTTTATCCATTCTGATACCCTGTGTCTTTTGATTAGGGCATTTAGTCCACTAACATTCAGGATAACTATTGAAAGATATGAATTTAGTGCCACTGTATTGACTGTTCCTGTATATTGTCTCTGTTCCTTCCTAGTCTAGGAACTTTTAGGCTCTCCTAGCTTAGAGGACCTCTTTCAATATTTCTTGTAGGGCTGGTTTGGTAATATCAAATTCTTTTAGTTTCTGTTTGTTCTGGAAGCTTTTTATCTCTCCTACATTCAATGATAGCCTAGCTGCATGTAGTATTCTTGGCTGCATATTTTTCTCGTTTGGTACCCTGAATTTATCATGCCAGTCTTTTCTGGCCTGCCAGGTCTCTGTGGATAGGTCTGCTCTCAGTCTAGTGTTTCTACCACTGTAGGTTACAGACCTCTTGTCCCGAGCTGCTTTCAGGATTTTTCTCTTTGTTTCTGAAATTTGTAAGTTTTACTATTAGATGTTGGGGTGTTGACTTATTTTTATTGATTTTGAGGGGGGTTCTCTGTGCCTCCTGGATTTTGATGCCTCTTTCCTTCCCCAAAGTAGGGAAGTTCTCTGCTCTAATTTGCTCCAATATACCTTCTGCATCTCTCTCTCTTTCTTCTTCTTCTGGGATTGCAATTATTCTAATATTGTTTCACTTTATGGTATCATTTATCTCTTGAATCCTCTCCCTGTGGTCCAATAGCTGTTTATCTCTCTTTTTCTCAGCTTCTTTGTTCCCCACCATTTGGTCTTCTGTATCACTAATTCTCTCTTCTGCCTCATTTATCCTAACAGTTAAAGCCTCCATTTTTGATTGAACCTCATTAATAGCTTTTTGATTTCAACTTCATTTGATTTTATTTCTCCAGAAAGGGATTTTCTAGTATCTTCTATGCTTTTTCCAAGCCCAGCCAGTATCATTATAATCGTCATTCTGAACACAAGTTCTAGCATCTTACTCATGTCCATGTTGATTAGGCCCTGGCAGACGGTACTGCCTCTTTTTCTTTTTTTTTGAAGTGAGTTTTTCTGTTTTGTCATTTTGTCCAGAGAAGAATAGATGAACAAGAGAACAAAATGCTACAAGGGTAACAATGACGCCAGAAAAATATATACTAAATAAATCAAAAGAGATCTGAAACTAGGGCAGGGAGGGGTTGGGGGAGAAGAAAGAAAGAAAGAAAATCTTATATATATATATATATATATATATACAAAAATAAGGGTAACTACAAAGAAGCAATGGAATATGACTATAAAAATGAAAATTAAAAAAAGATTTTAAAAAAGCAATTGATAAGTTAGTTGAAAAAAGAAAGAAGAAAAATTAAAAAAAAAAAGGAGAGAATATGATCAGGCAGGTGAATAGAACAAAGCCATACACTAGGTTTAGGGTATATTTTGGTTTGTTAGAAGAATCTGCATCCCAAAATTTTAAAGAAAGAAAACACACACATATATATACACACACAAAATAAGGTCAAATACAATGAAGGGATAGAATATGACTGTAAAAAATAACTGTAAAAATGAAAATTAAAAAAGATTTTAAAAAAAGAATTGATAAGAAGTTTGTTGAAAGAGGAAAGAAGAAAAGTAAAAAAAAATAGGAATACAAAAAGAAAAAATAAAAAAAAATTTAAAAATTTAACTTTAAGAGACTAAAGAATCATGGGAAAAAAGCCATGAATTCTCTGTGCTGTATTCCCCTAGCTCTGGAGTTCCGCAGTTCTCATTGATCAGTGAACTTGGTCTTGGCTGGATGTTCTTGCTGATCTTCTGGGGGAGAGTCCTGTTGCAGTGATTCTCAAATGTCTTTGCCTGAGGCGGAATTTCACCACCCTTGCTAGGGGCCAGGCTAAGTAATCTGCTTGGGTTCACTCTCGGGAGCTTTTTTTCCCTGAATGCTTTCTGTACTGCTTTGGAGGACAGGAATGAAAATTGGCGGCCTCCCAGTCTCCAGCCCCATAGGTGCCAAGAGCTCAGGGCCCCTCTCCTCAGTGCACCCTTAGAGAAAAGCAGTCAATCCTTCTTGTCTCCCTGGTCTCTGGCTGGACTCCGTGCTCACCCTGCCTGTGACCGAGCATTTCTATCTCTGGTACGCAGGCGCATTTGGAGTCTCCAAACTCAGCAGATTCCTGCAACACACTCCCAGGCCACTCCTCCTGGAGGACGAAGGTAAGTCTCCCTGATCTGCCACTTGTGGGGTCCCTGCTCAAAGAGCAGTGGCACAACTGTGCCATGGATCATGGTTTAAGGTAACCCTGAGCTGAGAGTCCACTGCTCAGGTCCATCTCTGCAGCCGGCTTCCCCTCTCTGATACCTGGTGGCTTTGCCACACTCAGGCACCCCTGGTCTTTCTGTGGCCCTGCTGGCCCTGAGACCACACTGTCCCCACGAGGGCTCCATCCCCCGCTTAGCCCCTGGAGCGGAGCAGGCTTCTAAAAGTTCTGATTTTGTGCTCTGCTGCTCTATCCTTTGCTGAGAGCCTGCTGATGGAGGCTCCCTCCCCCACATCCCCTTCCTTGCGGTCTATCTTCCTGTTTATTGCCTCAGATTCACTTCTCTGCATGTCCTACCTTCCAGAAAGAGGTTGTTTTTTCTGTTCATAGCATTGTTAATATTCTTTTCTTCGATCTCCTATTGAGTTCATAGGTGTTCAGAATGGTTTGATAACTATCTAGCTGAATTCCTGGGACCTGAAAAAACGTAGGTCTCCTACTTCTCCACCATCGTGGGGCCTGCCCCAGGCATGACGATTTCATGAGCTATGAGGATGCTTATATGTGTGGGTAGAGAAGATAATGGGGGAGCCTGAGAACTGTTGATACCCGGATACCAGGAAGACAGATAAACAACAGGTATCAAGAGCATCCAGCAGCAGGTAGCATAGTTTCCAATGCTACAGATCCCCAATCTCAGAATTTAGGGCGGACACTGGAACTCAGAACAGAATATACCAGAAGTACAGTAAAAAAACTCAGGGGCTTGGAGCTAGAGGATGATGTCCTCAAAGGCAGTATTATGGGGAATCTGTTTTCCTACACTTTATACACCAGGAGGCAGCCATTATCCTCATTTTATTAAAGTGGAAACAGGTGCAGAGAAGTTAAAGCATTTTCCCAAGATCACAGAGTGGCTGAGCAAGGATTCAAATGCAGTTTATATGACCCCAAATCCAGGGTTCTTAACCACAATTCCTTGTATTATGGTCCCTGGGTTCAGAGAGCTTAGAATCTGGGGAAAAATATGCTCACCATTAAGAAAACTATAGTGGGATTGGTTTGCTGAGGGATGATAGAACTGAAGACCCCAGAGACTAAGAAACTTGAATCTCACGTGACTTTAAAGAGTCAAAGGTTGCTGGTCACCTTGTTGTCCAGCACAAGACTCTTGGCTGCTCCCCACTTACCACCTCCCCTGAATAAATAATGGTATCTTGATAGAAAAAAACAGAGCATGTGGCTGGTGAGTCAAGTCCAGTCAGATCAGCACTGATTCACATCTCTTGTTCATGGCAGGGCTCTAGAGCCAAAGGGTCAGGAATGAAGAATCAGGGTGAGGGGAAAGGCAGGAAGTGGTTTGAGAGGTAAAAGAGGAAGAGAGTAGAGGTCTAAAGGATCTGGATGGGCTGGGTGGTGTGTGTGTCTGCTCAGGTATGGATTTCTAGTTCTTGTGGCATTAAATCTAAAAGATCACAGGTTTGGTTGATTTGGAAAGGTGGTAACTCAACTGGGCCATGATCTTGACAGTATGTGTATTAATTATCTCCTTCATTCATCCATTCCTCTATCAACTCATTCATTTATTCAGTTAATATTAAATGAGCACCTAATATTTAAATCAAGCTCTGTGTAAGCCTCTAGGGTTGCAATGATGAAAAAAATGAGGTCTCGTGCCCCGATCCTCATGGAGCTTATAGTGTATGTAGTAAGGGAGGTAGACTTGTCACATAATAGGAACAAAGCTGAAACTACAACCATGGCAAATAAGAAAGCTGGGGAATTTAAAACTCAGTATTTCTTCAAAATTTAGAGGCAATCATTATATAATGTATGATTATTCTATGTACCACTGAGGGAAAAAAATCATCCACAATGGAGACCTTGAAAGGGAATGCCACATTTAGCTGGGGTACCAAAGGTCTGTCCTGCTCAATAAAAGAATAAATGAGGAAAAAATGATCTCACCATAAGAGACAGCAAGGAAACTTGCTGGTCTCAACCTTGGCACTGGGTGGTAGGAGGAAAATAAATCTCCCTTAAGAATTCCAATGCCGGGGGGGGGGGGGGGCCNTGGCTCAGTGGGTTAAAGCCGCTGCCTTCGGCTCAGGTCATGATCCCAGGGTCCTGGGATCGAGGCCCGCGTCGGGCTCTCTGCTCAGCAGGGAGCCTGCTTCCTCCTCTCTCCTCTCTCTCTGCCTGCCTCTCTGCCTACTTGTAATCTCTCTCTCTGTGTCAAATGAATAAATAAAATCTTTAAAAAAAAAAAAAAAGAATTCCAATGCCGGGCGCCTGGGTGGCTCAGTGGGTCAAAGCCTCTGCTTTCAGCTCAGGTCATGATCTCAGGGTCCTGGGATGGAGGCCTGCATTGGGCTCCCTGCTGAGCAGGGAGCCTGCTTCCTCCTCTCTCTGCCTGCCTCTCTGCCTACTTGTGATCTCTCTCTCTCTGTGTCAAATAAATAAATAAAATCTTAAAAAAAAAGAATTCCAATGCCAACTCAGTACTAAAGGGTTTTCAATCTGAATTCACAACAATACTGTGTCTAAAAAACTCAAGCAGAGAATTTAAAGGGATTTCAGGTTGGTAGTTCCCTGAGATGACTTGTAGAAGCAAATGCAAATGTTGTTGGAAAAATTTGACTTTAATCTAGGCCAGCAGTGATTGGGAGACTCCGTTTATTTATAGGACATACTCTCATACTTAAGGGGAAAGAAATATGCATTACTGACTTGATGAAACATGGTAATCAGGGAGGTGTGGGTGGCTTTCCTGATGCTTGGACTGATGTTTCTTGGACTGATGTTGAGATCTGACAGATGCAAAAGCTTTACCTTGGGGAAGAAGGTGGGAAGAACATTCTAGTTGGAGGCCTGAGCGCATGCGAAGCACCTGCAGAGCAGAGAGATGCAGAGAATACAGGGAACTGGGGAGGCCTAGGATGCTGGAGCAGTAAAGGACGAAGTGTGCTGGTGGGCGAGGCTGGAGGGCAGGGCTCAGGTGAGGCCATGCAGGCCTGTGGAAGACACATGGAGGAATTTTGTCCAGATATTAAGAGAAATGGGGAACCTAAAAGGTTTTTTTGGAAGAGGAGTTGGAGAGGGTCACATAGGAGTTTAGAAACAATGGTTTTGGCTGCAGTAAGGAAAATACATTGAGGGTGGATAGGAAGAAGACTTGTGAGTGGTGCTTGTAGTCTAACCTTGAGGCAGGACTCTTTACTTTGCAGAGAAGATAATTCAGAAAGACTGAGGCCCACTTTGTACTTTACTGTCTGAAAGAGAATAATCCTCAGACATAGCAAGTTCAGAGAGTGTCACCATGCCAGGAGGTCTGCAGCTGATGGGGGTTTTCTGGGGATGGACCTGGTAGAGTCTAAAGTGATGGCTTTGTTTTCTCATAATTTATCTTATAACACATTACTTGCCTTTTTTTTTTGGCCCTAGTTGAGCTGCCCAAAAGCCACATGGTTAAAGAGATTTTCACAGTGCAGATGATAATGCTTTTCTTCAATCTCAGCTGTCTTATTTTTTAATAAAAATCTGCTGTAGTTCAATAACTGGGGCTTGTTCTACACTAAGAAACACAGGGTGTGGTCTCAGTGGTTGAATTGGCTGTAGCTGGTCTTTTTGCAGATGCCCTGCCTCTGACTTTTTGTGAAGAGTATTTCATCTTTAAGCTCTACATACAGTGTTAGAAAAGAGTGACATCAAACACCTATAAGAGATTTAAAATGTGCTCTTTTGTTTTTTTTTTAAAAGATTTTATTTATTTATTTGACACACAGAGAGAGATCAAATCACAAGTAGGCAGAGAGGCAGGCAGAGAGAGAGGAGGAAGCAGGCTCCCTGCCGGGCAGAGAGCCCGATGCGGGGCTCGATCCCAGGACCCTGAGATCATGACCTGAGCCGAAGGCAGAGGCTTTAACCCACTGAGCCACCCAGGCACCCTGCTCTTTTGTTTTTAAGATTTGCTTTATAGGGCGCCTGGGTGGCTCAGTGGGTCAAAGCCTCTGCCTTCGGCTCAGGTCATGATCTCAGGGTCCTGGGATCGAGCCCCGCATCGGGCTCTCTGCCCGGCAGGGAGCCTGCTTCCTCCTCTCTCTCTGCCTGCCTCTCTGCCTACTTGTGATTTGATCTCTCTCTGTGTGTCAAATAAATAAATANGTTGATGATAATGGTGGAGAGAGCAATGATATCTTCTGGTTGGGGAAACTCAACATCACTTCCATTTGAGGGAATGAGCCCTTCACATCCTTTATATTGTAGAGAAGACTTGGCCTCAAATTACCCACGTGATATTTTAGACATAGATCCTTTTGCTTAGTCACTGGAGAAGCCCTACAACTCTGTTCTAAGCAATGGTTTTCAAACTTTTGTGATTATGGTGCCCAATAGAAAACACATTTTATATTGACAGCCAGTACACATACACTCACATAAATGATGCAGACTTCATGAAACAACAGTGCCCTTTACCTTGTGGAATGAGCTGATATTTTCTGTTTCTGTTCATTTTATTCCATTACTTTTTTTGATTTATGCCAGGTATTTCATACAGTTAAAGTTCCTACTTGGTTCCGAAAGGCATTTAAGATCACAGCTCCTGTGAAATGTATGGGCATCTAAGGGGCCATTTGCCAGGTGAGTCTTTTCCCAGAGATCTTTTTGGAAGAGTGATTTTCATATCAAGCGTTGGGGTATTAATAAAAATTAAGACTAGAAAAATACACATACAAGTATATGTATTTCATACATATTACATGTTACATATGTGTATATGTAAACACACACAAACACACTCATACATATACTTTTTTCTGTTGACTTTAGTCAAGAATTAAAGGCCAATATCTGAGACTGTAATTACTGAGCTTCAGTGAGTTAGAAGTAAAAACAATAAAATTTGACCCTCATCTTTTCCTCGTACGCCTGGGGGCTGACATTTTGGCCTGTACCCTCAAAGCCTGTCAAGACCTGTACTCCTTCAGGCATTCCTTCTGTTTGCAACATCACCAACCTCTCCACCTCTCTTAGGAGGGCTTCTCACCTGTGCCGTGTGATCCTGTGTAACTGCTGCCCATGTAATTGTGGCCACTTTCCTTAACAGCTCTTCACGGAAACCACAGCAGTACTGGTAGCTTTGGAAAGCTGAGGAACACCTCAGGACACTCTAACTTCTGGCAAGCCTGCGCTTGGTTGATAATAGCACATCAAGGACAACATGAAGAGAACTGGTTGGGGGTGGGGGTGCCTGGACTTTAGCTCTCAAAAACCCCCGTTCTGAGGGCACATTGGAGATCTCACTTGACCCTTCTTGCTTTTAACCTTTTTTGTGACTAATTCTTTCTCTCCCTTCTTGGATAGGAAATGTTCTGTTAGGGAAACTGGCCTACATACCAAAAGATTGTCACAAAATTGTAGTTTTATCATCTTCTGTTTTACTGTATCAGGTGATTCTCCAAAGAGACTATTCTGTTAATATGGCATTCCCACATTAGGGGACGGAGAGAGGGGGAGCATCTGGGACTGGCAGACAGATGGGAAATTTTGAGGTCTGAGAAGGATGGATTTTCAACTTGTGGATTAGGAACACTTTTCTGTAATGTGTTACTCCTGGCAGTCTGGTCTCTATAGCTGAAGAGCATTATTTGGCTTCTGTCTAAAAATATATTCATGCTTACTTAAAATTTAGGCAGATTTTTCATCAAAGCCATCTACGAAAAACCCACAGTGAATATCATTCTCAATGGAGAAAAACTGAGAGCTTTTCCCCTAAAGTCAGGAACACGGCAAGGCTGTCCACTATCACCACTGCTATTCAACATAGTACTAGAAGTCCTAGCCTCAGCAATCAGACAACAAAAAGAAATAAAAGGCATCCAAATCGGCAAGGAAGAGGTCAAACTCTCACTCTTTGCAGATGATATGATACTTTATGTGGAAAACCCAAAGGACTCCACTCCAAAACTGCTAGCACTCATACAGGAATTCAGTCAAGTGTCAGGATATAAAATCAATGCACAGAAATCAGTTGCATTTCTATATACCAACAACAAAACAGAAGAAAGAGAAATTAAAGAGTCAATCCCATTTACAATTGCACCCAAAACCATAAGATACCTAGGAATAAACCTAACCAAAGAGGCAAAGAATCTGT
>LNAC01000404.1:0-35482 GCA_002007465.1 Ailurus styani | reverse complement strand
GAAAAATAATGAAACGAGATGGGATGGGGAAGGACACAAACCATAAGAGACTCCTGATCTCACAAAACAAACTGAGGGTTACTGGGGGGTGGGAGGGTAGGGATAGGGTGGATGGGTTATGGACATTGGGGAGGGTTTGTGCTTTGGTGAGTGCTGTGAAAGATGTACGCCTGATGATTCACAGACCTGTACCCCTTGGGCAAAGAATAAAAATAAATTAAAAAAAAATTTAGGCAGATTTTTAAAATGCCCACTGCATCTTTCCTTCATTCCTTTATTTTCCCAGTCTATCAGAATCTCCTAGATGTTCATGGCAAAATTTTTTAAAAAGATTTTATTTATTTATTTATTTATTTATTTATTTATTTATTTATTTATTTATTTATTTATAAGAGAGAGAGAGAGAGAGAGAGAGAGAGAGAGAGAGAAAGAATAAGCATGAGTGGGGCAAGGGCAGAGGGAGAGGGACAAGCAGCCTCTGTGCTAAGCACAAGGCTCGAGTTGGGGCCCAACTTGGGGCTCGACTTGGGGCTCGACTTGGGGCTCAATCCCATGACACTGAGATCATGACCTGAGCTAAAATCAGGAGTCAGAAGCTTAAGCAACTGAGCCATGGAGGTACCCCCTTCACAGACCTTCTTATAGAAGAATCTACATTGCTCCTTTCTCATGGCCCATGCCCTTGGAAGCATGCTTCAATTTTCCTAATGAATGAAACTATTCTTTCAAAAGTTATCAAAATTTTGAAATAACTAAATTTAATGCCTCAAAACTTTTCATTATGGAAAATTTCACAAATATACAAAAGTAGTGAGATTAGTATAACGAACTTCCGTATATTCTTCAGCCAGTTCCAACAGTCATCAACATATTGCCATTCTTGGTTTCTTCATCCTTCCTACTCCCATCACATTCTTTTTGGTGTTTATGAAGTGTTTAATTTAACTGAACATCCCTTCTTTCTTTAAATTGCCTCTTAGCTTCTGAGAATCTGTAGTCCTGGACCTTTTCTTATGTGTTGGATTATTTCTCCTTAATTAGAAAATGGTGACATGTCATTCTAGGGAGGTGCCTTCTCTTATGAAAATGTGCAGAATTTAAAAGTACAGATCACTCATGCTTCCTAGGTCAGACTCTGGGTATAAGGGTTGGATCACCCTGAGCAGATACAGAGGAGTCAGGAAAATAGAGAGGGTAGGAGTTAGGAGGGTAGAGGAGTTAGGAAGGTAGAGGAGTTAGGAAGGTAGAGGAGTTATACTAATCTCACTACTTTTGTATATTTGTGAAATTTTCCATAATGAAAAGTTTTGAGGCATTAAATTTAGTCATTTCAAAATTTTGATAACTTTTGAAAGAATAGTTTCATTCATTAGAATAATTGTGGGCTGTTGGCACCTGGGAAGGCTATTTGGAGGAAAAGGATTGTCTCCTTATTACTAAATAGTTCTCTAAGTTCTGTGAACTTTCATAAAAGAATTTACACCATTGGTCACCTCTGCTAAAGTTAAACAAATGCCCATGCGATGACCCAGTAATTCCAATCCTATGTAGCAGAGAAATTAGTACCCGTGTCTATGAAAAGATATACAAGTATGATCACAGAAGTTTTATTCAACATTGTAAGTACTTGCATCAGCCTAAATGTCTGTCACTAGGAAAATGGATAAAAAAATAGAGTATATTAAAGCAGTGGAATTCTGTTCTGCATAAAAATAAATACTGATGCATGCAGCAATCTGGGTGAATCACCAACACAAAGAGTCCATACTGTGGGATTACATTTAGATGAATTTCAATAATAAGCCAAAGTAATCCATGGTGTTAAAATTGTAGTTCATTCTGGTAGAGATGATATTGACTGAGAACAGGCAAGAGGGAATCATCTCAGGTGTTGAAATGTTCTCTATTTGATCTTAGTGGTGGATATACAAGTATACTTTGCCTATTTTTCCTTATCATTAAATGGAATCATGCAGGGTGTATTCTTTTTACCCCAATATTTCTTATTTTTGATATCAATTTTTAATTTACATAGTAGTAGTTAACATGTAGTGTAATATTGGTTTCAGGGGTAGTGATTTGTCACTTACATATAACACCCAGTGCTCATCACAAGTGCTTTCCTTAATACCCATCACCCATTTAGCCTATCCTCCACCCATCTCCCCTCCAGCAACCCTTAAGTTTGTTCTCTATTGTTAGGAGTCTCTTATGATTTACTTCCCTCTCTTTTTTCCCCTTCCCCTAAGTTCATTTGTTTTGTTTCTTAAATTCCACACATGAGTGAAATCATATGGTATTTGTCTCTCTCTGACTGAATTATTTCACTTAGCATTATTACTGTAGCTCCATCCACACTGTTGCAAATGGCAAGATTTCATTCTTTTTTGATCATTGAGTAATATTCCATTGTATATATACACCATGTCTTCTTTGCCCACTCATTAGTTGGTGGACATTTGGGCTCTTTGTATAATCTGGCTATTGTTGCTAATGCTGCTATAAACATCAGGGTACACATGCCCCTTCAAATCATTACGTTTGTATCCTTTGGGTAAATACTTCTAAGTAAGGGACAGGCAGGGTTAGGTAGGGAAAAATAGATAGAGGGCTATGAGATCAGGCTCACAAAAATCCCCAAAATGTGGAGGTGTAAAGAAACCAGAGATGAGGAAACAAATCAGACCACCCTGTCATAGGTGTCAGAGGTGGGGTCTTGTTATAACAGCTACTTGTTACCAACAAAGAATTACCAGACCCTAAAAAGGAAGTAAGCTTTCAAAGGTGTTATCACTAGTCCTTACTCAATGGTGCTATCAATAGAGATGTAAGAAAGATTTAAGTTTCCTGGTTAGCTTTCTATAAAAGACCAACCCTAAAAGCCTTCAGTGGCAACCCTGTTGGACCCCTCTTACTCCTGAGAGCTTTTACTCTATTCTCACTTAATAAAACTCTATTGCTTTACTCACTCTCCTTTGTCCCTGAGAATCATTCTTCGACTCTGTGAGAGAAGAACCTAGCTCTCCTGCCTCACTTTGTACTTCAATTGCTGGATTGTAGGGTATTTCTATTTTTATCTTTTTGAGGAACTTCCATACTGTTTTCTTTTTTTAGAAGATTTTTTCTTTTTTTAATTTAAATTCAATTAACTAAAATATACTGTATTATTGGTTTCAGAGGTAGAGTTCAGTGATTCATCAGTCTTATATAATACCCAATACTCATTATATCACATACCTTCCTTAATGTCCATCACCCATTTACTCCATTCCCCCACCCATCTCCCCTTCAGCAACCCTCAGTTTGTTTCCTATGATTAAGAGTCTTTTTGGTTTGTCTCCCTCTCTAATTTTGTCTTGTTTTATTTTTCTCTCCCTTCCTCTATGCTCCTCTGTTTTGTTTCTTAAATTCCACATGTGAGTGAAATCACATGGTATTTGTCTTTCTCTGATTAACTTATTTCGTTTAGCATAATACCCTCTAGTTCCATCCATGTTGTTGCAAAAGGCAAGATTTCAAATTTTTTTTTTTGATGGCTGAGTGGTATTCCATTGTATATGTATATGTATATACACCAGATCTTCTTTATCCATTCATATGTTGATGGACATCTGGGCTCTTTCCATAGTTTGGCTATTGTGAACATTGCTGCTATAAACATTGGGGTACAAGTGCCCCTTCAGATCACTACATTTGTATCTTTGGTGTAAATCCCTAGTAGTGTAACTGTTGGGTCGTAGGGTAGCTCTATTTTCAACTTTTTGAGGAAATTCCATACTGTTTTCCAGAGTGGCTGCACCAATTTGCTTTCTGTGCAGGGTGTATTCTTTGATCACAGAAGGCAGAACTTTATCTGGGATGTGGTTATACAAGTGGATACATATGTAAAAAATCATAAGGTTGTAAATGTAAAACTATACACTTTATGTATCTTAGAATTTAATTTTTTTTTTAAGTTTCTATTGTCAGGGTTGTGGATGACAATTAATGTTATAGTCAGCTTCTGAGGATAAGGCCTTATGCTTCAAGTTCCCCAGAGCAACTAGTCCATTTGCATGCTGAATCTTCTTTATGAGTATATCTCATTTGAAATATTCATTCATAGAATATAGTGATCATTGGATGATAACATCAAAATGGAAGAATAGAGATAATGCTTAAAATAGGACTAAGTTGCCATGCAAAGTGATTTGTAGTAAGTACTCAATGAGTATCAGAGAGTGAGGAGAATCCCTGGAACCTTTGCAACAGTTTCCCCTCAGTAAGTCAGGGAGGGTGGGATTCACAGGTTGTGGCTCACGTGGGAAGAGAACATTGATGTAACAGAACTAGTTCTCCATTGGAAGTCCTGCCATTTCTGTTCATTTGCAAAGACTTTCAGGATGCCCCTCTGTGACATCTCATCTAGGCTTTAATAGCCACCTTCACCAGAACCATGACTGCAGAGGCTCCAGGCAGAACAGCAGACAGTCATTGCCTGCTTAATGGCCTCCCAAAGGCAGACAATTTTTTCCCCACCCTGGAAGCCAATTTCTGTGCTCAACCCTCTATTTTTATTCTGCTGTTCTCACCTTTAGTGACATTATTGTGGGGGTTTTCACTTATTTCTACTGACAAATGGGCATTGGATGAAATGTACCTGTCTCTGCATAGCAGACCCTGCACACAAGTTGGAACTGGCTAGTTTGTAAGGCAGCATCATCTCACATGAACAGGACAGAAAGGGTGTTGCAGAAATGTATCCTGAGCATTGGTCCAGGCGTTATGTTCGCCAAGTCTGTTATCTGGAGGACACAAGACAGTAGCTGCATTTATTTATGTAAGAACTGGAATTCTTCCCTCACAGATCATGGGAATTTAGCAATGAACTCCTTTCTATTCTCCACCTGCCTAGCTGCTTAATGGAGTCATTAGTGTTTATGGAAACATTTTTCTTACTTTCAAATTATATATTTAATAATGTGTTTAACAAGTAATACATGAATATGGTTTTAAAAAACTTACACAATATAGGAGTGTGCCCATTGAAAAGTTACTCTCCTTCCTGCTCTTGACCTTGGTGCCTGTCTCTTTGGGACAACCATCGTGACTGTTTTCTTATGCAGCCTTCCACATATATTCCCAGTGTATATAAGCATCTCTTTATAGCTGTCCTTGTCGTGTTTATTTTGGTAATTTGAGTTTATCAACTTGATTGAAATATATATGTAAAGATACTTTATCAGTGAATATAAGCCAACATTTGAAAATCTGCTAAAGTCATTCTTTTTTAAATTTATTTTTAAATATTTATTTATTTATTTATTTATTTATTTAACATATAATGTGTTATTTGTTTCAGGGGTACAGGTCTGTGAATAATCAGTCTTACACAACACACAGCGCTCACCACAGCACATACCCTCCCCAATCTCCATCACCCAGCCACCCTATCCCTCCCACCCCCACCCCTCCAGCAACCCTCAAGTCTGTTTCCTTATGGTTTGTCTCCCTCTCTGGTTTCATCTTGTTTCATTTTTCCATCCCTTCCCCTATGATCCTCTGTCTTGTATCTCAAATTCTTCATATCAGTGAGATCATGTGATAATTGTCTGTCTCTGATTGACTTATTTCACTTATCATAATTCCCTCTAGTTCCATCAATGATATGCTAAAGTCATCTTAAACTTCAGATGTATTGACTTTTTCCATCTACACTGATTCTTCTGTTTGTCCTAAAAAAGGTCATTGAGTAGATAGGCAATTATCTGGAAATTTTTTTTCCAGACTTTGAGTGATCCAAACTTCCATTGTAGGCCCTACAGGGAGAATATGACTGGCATGGAACTCAGCATAGTCTAGATTTCCTGGAGTTTAAACATTATTACCTTAGGTAGAATTAAGTGGTCACTGAGGATGGAAGTGAATGGTAAAAAATAGAAGAATAGCCCTTTTCTCAACTTTAGAACAATAACTCTTCTTAAAAACTCTTTCATGTAATGTGTCATGGTGAGTGCTGGGTGTTATGTAAGACTGATGAATCATAGACCTGTACCCCTGAAACAAATACAATATATGTAAAAAAAAATAAACATATATCAACAACAAAAAACTCTTCCAAGGCAAACCTTTATTGAATGCTCTCTGTGAATTCATCAACTCTGTTAGCTTCTCACACACATCCTATCTGATCTCCATAAAAACTCTTTTTTATCATTGCCAATTTGCAGAAGAAGGATTTTCTAGAAAGAGTTTTTGTTCATTGTCACAGAACTAGAATATAATTTAAGTTGAGTCAGAGTCTGAATCCTGGTTGCTTTATCCTGAGGCTCATTTCCCCTACCTCATGCTGGCATTCATGCATAGCTTTAACAGTTTCTAAAGCAGCTAAGGTCTAGCCTATTTCATGTTGGAAAATCAGCATAGGGTCAAAAGTTAATGGATGATATTTTAAGTTTTGAAAAAGACTCTAGAAGTGGGGGAAACATGAAATTGCACAATGCTGAATGAAGCATTTGATTGCTTCTTGCCATCACACCCATCCTTGCCCATTCCCATCTGACATTTTCACCTTAAGGCTACAAGGTTCAGGACATATTTTGAACCCTTGTGTTCTGGTTGGAGATATTTAGGTAACAAAGGTCTGGGTAACAGGGATCAGTGTACTTTCCAGTCAGCCTGCATAAGATGAGGCAGGCTCCAACTCTGGGACGTCTAATGAAAGACCTGACTGTCCTGCTCTTACTTTGTCATGGAGACTTAACCAGCTTTTATTATTTGCAAACATTTATAAAGTCCAAATTTGAGGCTCTAATTTTTTTTAAAGATTTTATTTATTTATTTGACAGAGAGAGAGAGAGAGAGATCACAAGTAGGCCCCAAGGCAGGCAGAGAGAGAGGAGGAAGGAGGCTTCTTGCTGAGCAGGGAGCCCGATGTGGGACTCGATCCCAGGACCCTGAGATCATGACCTGAGCTGAAGGCAGAGGCTTTAACCCACTGAGCCACCCAGGCGCCCCGAGGCTCTAATTTGCTTAGAGTGTTTCTTTTTATAACTTTTTATTTTCAAATAATTTGAGACATCAAAAAAGTTACAATAATAGTTCAAAGAGCTCCCTCTACCCTCTGAAGTTTTTCTAATGATAACAGATTATGTCATAATAATAATAATAATAATAATAATAATGCCACTATCTAAACCAGGAAATTAACATAGGTATAATACTATTAATTAACTTACAGATTTTATTTGGTGTCCTTTTTCTGGTCCAGGATGTCATCCAGGATCCCACATTGCATTTAGTTGTTTTGTTTCCCTTGTCTCCAGTCCGTGACAACTTCTCTGTGTTGTGTGTATGTGTGTGTGTGTGTGTGTGTGTGCTTTTGTAACCTTGACACTTTTTAGGATTCCTGGTCAATTATGTCATAGAATATCCCTTGCTTGGAGTTTGTCTGATATTTTCTCATGATTTGATTGAGATTATGCATTTCTGACAAGAAAACCAAAGAAATGATTTTGTGTCTTTCTTAGTGCATCACGTTGGGAGATAATGATATTGATATGTTTTATTATTGGTGATATTAACTTTGATCACTTGGTGAAAGTAGTGTCTTGTAGGTTTCTATACTGAAAAGTTACTATTTTCTTTTTTGTAATTAGTATCTTGTGGGGAGACATTTGGAGACTATGGGCTTGTCCAACTTTGGTTTTAGGTTCCCTTCCAGCTAAATCAAGAGTTCTGCACTGGGTATTGGGGCCAAAGCCTAATAATAAAATGGGTTGCCCTCTGCGGATGTATTTTCCTAAGATACTATTATGGGGAGAAGTAGCTGGTCTGAGGCAGGATGTGAATGTTCCCAAGTTTCTTAATTTAACACTATCTTCTCACTACTCTTTCCAATTCCCAAAGGACTCTTAAGGTATAGTCAAAATAATGGAACTTTAGGAAGTAACTTGAATTCTGTGGGCCTTAGTTTATTCACCTATTTAGGTAGGTAGTAAAAAAATTTCAAAGCCTTCTTAATTTACTCATTCCCATTGCCAGTGAGAAATTAAAAAGGAACTTTCCCAACCCACTTCAACCCCTCCATCTAGCTGGTCTTATTCATCTTTCATGTCCCAGCTCAAATATCAGTCTTAGGGAAGTCTTTCCTGACACCACAGCTTGGGGTAGCTGCCTGATCAGTCATACTCACTGCACACTTTATTTGATCTTCTGCAACACTCATTATTATACATGTAACAACTTGTTCAAAGTTAGTTTTCTTGCTACATTGTAAGCATTATGTCTGTTTTACTTTGATATTTGGCTTTTACCACCATGTGTATTACTTAGTAGTCACTCAATATATAGGTGTCACATGGATAGAAATGTGATATGGAATTGGGTGAGCTAGAAACAGGGCAAGAAAGCAAAAATAAAAAGCAATAGCTATTATGGGAGGCTGAATTTTGCTCCTTCTCCTGCCCTTGATCTCTGGAACCCATGAATGTTATTTCATATGGCAAAGGCACTTTGCAGATATGATTTAATTAAGCACTTTGAAATGGGGGAGATGACTGGGTGGGCCTTAAATGTTATCACAAGCATCCTTATAAAAGGGAGATAGAGAGGGACTCCTGGGTGGCTCAGTCATTAAGTATCTGCCTTGGGCTCAGGTCATGATCCCAGGGTCCTGGGATTGAGCCCTGAATTGGGCTCCCTGCTCAGTGGGAAGACTGCTTCTCCCTCTCCCACTCCCCCTGCTTGTGTTCTCTCTCTCTGTGTGTCTCTTTCTGTCAAATAAATCAATAAAATCTTTAAAAATATAAAAAGGAGATAGAAATTTGACCACAGGGGAGAAGAAGGTGATGTGATGATGGGACAGAAGATTGAGAAGATTGCTTTGAAATTGGAGGACAGGGACACAAGCCAAGGAATACAGGTGGCCACTAGAAGTTGGGAAAAAAATCAACGAAATAAATCTTTCTTTCAGAGCCTACAGAAGAAGCCAGCCTTTATGACATAGTGACTGTGGCCCTGATGTTGGACTTCTGGGCTCCAGAACTGTGAAAGATAACCTTGTGCTGTTGTAAGCTGCTAAATTTCTTGTGATTTGTTACATAAGGGGCAATAGGAAACTAACACAGGTATTAAAAAAAAAGAATGTATCAAAACCTGAAAGAAAGAACAAAGTTACAATCAGAATGCCAAGAACTTGTGAAAACAAAATAATTCATAAAATTAAGACATTAAATTAATTCTAAATATATATTAACTCAGATAGCAAAGGCAGCATATATCACAGTTGGCTCAAGACAATGTTGTTGAGGCACCGAAATAGCATCTTTCCGAAAATCATGGGAGTGCTGACTCTTTGCATGCTCATATTCCAGAGAGGAGCTTTACACGTCTGCCAAATGGTGCGTGGCAGACTTGTTTGAGGAATTCTCACTGAATTTGGAGACCTCAGTACATCCTAGTAGTGTCATAATTTTAATTTGTGAATGCCAAATTTTTATAAATTCATAATAACTAGTGTGTTATTAAACCATTAAAAAGAAACCATTACTTTCCTGGAAACATAGCATCAGTGTTTGGCTCTAGGAAGACCCTGTAGGGCCATAAACCATGATTAGAGATACACTGGATAGAAAGATTCCCCATTTTTTTATTGAGATAAAATTGACATATAATATTGTATTAGTTTAAGGTATACAATGTGATGATTTGATACATGTATATATTAAGAAATGTTGGGCGCCTGGGTGGCTCCGTGGGTTAAAGCCTCTGCTTTCGGCTCAGGTCATGATCTCAGGGTCCTGGGATCGAGGCCCGCATCGGGCTCCCTGCTCACCAGGGAGCCTGCTTCCCCCTATCTCTCTGCCTGCCTCTCTGCCTCCTTGTGATCTCTCTCCCTCTGTGAAATAAATAAATAAAATCTTAAAAAAAAAAAGAAATGTTTACCACAGTAATGTAACACATCCTTCACTTTACATAATTACTGTTTTATTGTTGTTGATATGGTGAGAATATTAAAGCTCCAATGTCTCAGCAACTTTCGAGTATACAATATGGTATTGCTAGCTGTAGTTACTATGCTATACCTTAGATCTCTAGAACATACTCCAGAATATCTCACAGCTGAAAGTTTGTACACTTTGTTCAACATCTCCCCATTTCTCCCTCCCTTAGTCCTTGGCAACCATCATTCTACTCTCTGTTTCTATGAGTTTGTTGTTTTTAAATTCCATGTAGAAGTGAGATCATATGCTATTTATTTTTATCTGTCTGACTTATTGCACTTTACATTATACCCTCAAGGGATCATCCATGTTGTTACAAATGTCAGGATTTTCCTCTTTCTCATAGCTGAATATTATTATACATGTAATATATGCCACATATATTATATATGCCATGTTTTTCTTTTTTTCTATTCATCCCTAGATGGGTACTTTGGTTGATTTCATATCTTGATTATTGTGAATAATGCTGCAATGTATGTGGGATAACAGGTATCTAAAGATAACAATTTCATTTTCTTTGGATATATACTGAGAAATGAGATTGCTGGATCATATTGAGGAAACTTCATACTGTTTTCCATAGTGGCTGCACCAATTTACATTCCCAGCAGCAGTGCATCAGGATTCCTTTTTCTCTACATACTCATTTGTTATTTCTTCTGCTTTTCATAATGACCATTCTAACAATATCTCATTGTAGTGTTGATTTGCATTTCCCTGATGATTAGTGATGTTGAGCATCTTTTCATGTACTTGTTGACCATTTGTATGTCTTTTTAAAGAGAAATGTCTTTTCAACTCCTCTGTCCAATTTTAATTAGATTGTTTTCTTGCTATTGTGTTGTAGATGTTCTTTTATGCTTTGGATCCCAATCCCTTATCATATATATGGTTTGCAAATGTTTCCTCCATTCTGTAGGTAGGCTTTTCATTTTGTTGGTGGTTTTCTTTGCTGTGCAGAAGCTTTACAGTTTGATGTAGTCTCGCTTTTAGTTTTGTTGCCACATCCAACAAATAATGGCTCAGATTGATGTCAAGGAGCTATATCCCAAAGTTTTTTTTTTTCAGGGAATTTTATGATTTTAGGTCTTAAATTTAAGTCTTTAATCCATTTCAAATTCATTTTTGAGTGATATAAAATAGAGATCTAATTTCATTTTTCTACCTGTGGTTATCCATTCTTCTTAACACTATTTTTTGAAAAGACAATCCTTACCTCATTGAGTATTCTTGCTTCCCTTGTCAGATATTAGTTGACTGTATTTTGAGGGTCTATTTCTGTGTTCTCAGTTCTGTTCCACTGGTCTATGTACCTATCTTTATGGCAGTGCCATACAGTTTTGGCTACTATAGCTTTATAATACTTGTTTGAAATCAAGAAGTGTGATACTTCCAACTTTGTTCTATCTAAGGATTGTTTTGGCCATTTAAGGTCTTTCTGGTTCCATACAAATTTTAGGATTTTTTTTTTCCTATTACTTTGAAAAATACCATTGGAAATTTGATAGGGATTGTATTGAATCCAGATAGCTTTGGATAGTTATTTATGGACATTTAAAAAGTATTAATTCTTCTGATCTATAAATATAAGATTTCTTTCTATTTTTTATGTCATCCTCACTTTTTTTCATTAAAGTCTTCCAGTTTTTGGTTTATAGATCTTTACCTCTTTGGTTACACTTATTCCTAAGTGTTTTAATGCTTGTGATGCTATTGTAAATGGTATTGGTTTTTAAATTTCTTTTTCAGATATTATTTGAACAACTGATTTCTAAATTTTTTATTTATTTTCCATTTTTTATTATGTTAGTCATCATACAGTACATCATTAGTTTTTGATGTAGTGTTCCATGATTCATTATTTGTGTATACCACCCAGTACTCCATGCAATCCATGCCCTCCTTAATATTGGTCACTGCTCTAACCCATCCCCTCACCACCTCTCCCTCTAAAACCCTCAGTTTGTTTCCTGGAGTCTGTAGTCTCTTGTGCTTTTCTTCCACTCTGATTTCTCCCCCTATATGTTGATTTTGCATTCTGAAATTTTACTGAAGTTGTTGAGTAGTTCTAACAGTTTTTGGGTAGAGTCTTTAGGATTTTCTCTATATAACATCATATCATTTGCAATAAAAGACAATTTTATTCTTTTCTTTCTGATTTAGATATCTTTTATTTCTTTTCCTTGCCTAATTGTTCCAGTACTTTGTTTAATAGGAGTGGTGAGTGTTTTGTCAAAGGTGAGTGCACCTTTGTTTTGTTACTGATTTTAGAGGAAAAGCTTTCAACCTTTCACCATTAGTATGATGCTAGCTGTGGGCTGGTCATAAGTGGCTTTGTTATTTTCCTGTGTATTCCCTCTATGCCCAATTCGTTAGACATTTTTATAATGAAAGGATGTTATATTTTATAAAATGCTTTTTTTGCATTTATTAAGATGATCATATGATTTTTGTCTTTCATTTTATTTGGAGAAGAAGTCGCCTTTTCAAGATTTTATGGACTGGCTTCCATAAAGAAAGGCCTTCACCTCCAGGTGAGGGCATGCCAGAATGTGCTGTGACCCTGAGTCTAGTCATGCAGAATACTAAGTACAGGGATGTGTGGAGACTCTTGGTCCAGGAGGGTGTGATGTTAGGCTGCTTAGGTCCACAGCATTGACAAGTTCATGGTCCTTGTCAAGTGTTGTGTGGCTCCATAGTGGCTGCAAGGGCTTTGGGGTCTTCAGCAATGCCTCCAAGTCCAGCTAGGGACCAACATGGGCAGTGGTAGTGTCCAGAGCTGGTTGTGTGCACACACTCAACTGTGGGGGCCAGCTGCAGCTGCTTGTATAATGAGAAGTGCTGGTTGCAGGCATACATATAGTGGTGGGGGTGAGGGCCAGTAGCAAAGGCTTGGGTCAGCTGTGGGTGCACTGGTAGCCGTGGTGGCCCTGGCTGTTGGTGTGCATTCTTGCGGCTACAGGGTCTCCCAACAGCATGCACAAAGCAGTGGAGGCTGGTGACAAGGGTTGGGCAGGAGGCGTGCAGGTGCAGTGCTGGGGGTCTTGCTATAAGTTCATGCTGTGGTACAGACCACCAACTGGTGGTAGGGCCGAATCCAGATCCACAGGCAGCTGTGGGGCCTTGGGTGTCTGTATGTACTTCCATGGCTGCAAGTTCTCACCACGGGCATGCACACAGTAGTACAGACAGGTCATGAGAGTCAGACTTGTGGCATGCAAGTACACAGTTGGATGGGCTAGCCCCAAGTGTGCACATGGTGGTGTGGATCAGCTGTGAGTATTTAGCTGTATCTTGCATTCATGCAGCTGCAGAGGACTGGGCTGGCTGCTGACATGGATCCCAGGCTCCAGTGGGGCCCAGAAGGGACTCAGATGTCTGGCATCTGTGAATGTGAATACCTGTGGGGCAAAAATCAGTAAAATCTGCTGGGTTCCGTAGCTATAGTGGTCACTGGTTTCTTCAGTGGTGAGAGTAGCTGGGTCCTGTGCAGAGCAGGGTACCAGGAACCATCTCACTTCTGTCCATGGCCAGTGCCGGTAGTTCTTGCCCTTCATCCTTGTTCATAGCAAATTCTATCTACCTCTGCTTTGTCAGTCTCCAGATGGAGTAAAACCAAAGCTGTCCTGAAAGGCAGCACTCTGCTCTCTCTTTTCTTGGAAGAATTTTTTCTAGCTGGGGAGTTCCCTCTCATGCTGAGCAGTACCAGCCTGGGGGATGGAATGATGTGGGCAAAGTGAAGATGTTTTTCCTTTCCCTTTTGTGTGGTTATTCTTAGGTTTTTTGTTCTGTTGTGTTGCTGATATTTCTTGAGTGGATGAGTGGACTCCTGACTTCTCTTAGGGCTTCTTTTGTTTATGGATAGCTGTCTAATTATTGATCTTTGTCAGGCACCTAGGCTGGGGCTACTTTATCTTTTGGTGACATCATTCCAGAATAATTTCTATGATCTCTTTTAGTTAGACTTAAGAGCCAAGTGAAGGTTCTGAACTTTCTTGAAAAGGTATGGTGGGCTATTTCTCATCACACCTTCCTGGCAACATGCTTCATTTTTCCCTGAGCTGTGTTGCAGTGTGGGACACAATTCTTGAATTATAATCCCTGTGGAGGGGAATGAGTGTTGAAAAGTACCTTCATGATCGGCAGTCTTAACATTTTATTCCCTTCCCTGCCATGCTGTGATGCTGACCATGGACTAGGAAATTCTGCTAAGAGTTCTCATTTACACAATTAAGGGCTTTTAAATTTTGCTGTCCATCAGAGTCATTGTACATAGGTAGGAATGGTGAAATTGGATTCTTGGACTGTACTTCACATTTACTGAATCAAAGTTTACGAGTGTGGTACCTAGAATCTGTATTTTTCCCCCCAGGGCCCCCCAGATGATTGTGATGTGTCTCTAAATTTGAGAATCATCGTAGCAGATGGTAAATCTCCATGAAGCCATAGAGCATATTTTATTCCTCTTTCTGTTCTTCAAAGCTCTGATGCCAGTCTCTGGTCCTACATTATCAGTAAATATTTTAATGAATCTGAAGAGAGGTTCTTAAATTACAACGAAGGTAAGATTTTTAGGTCTTCTCAGAGAGGAATTAAAATGTTATTACATGGTTACTATCCATGCATGCTGCTTTATGCCGAGTATTTATGTGTATTATTTCCAGAACTTGTAACAACCCTGGAAGTTGGATGGGAACATTTTCTAAGAGGTAGGTTTTGGAAAAAAAAAAAAAGGATAGCAATCACTGAATCAAAGTTCCCATCAGGCAATTTTTAGTTGGGAGCTAGGGTTGTGGAAGGATGTGAGTCACATAACTAAAATCCCAGAACATATTAGGGTTTTTTTCCTTTGAATGGAACATAATTCTTAACTATTAATTGGAGCTAAAAATACCTTACTCTTTAAATGATCATTTGATGTATAGAGGTTTATCTTCTTTTTTTCTGGCAGCTGCTTCTCAGCCTCCTTTGTGGCTCTCGTTTTCTCTTTCACTTCCTAACAGTTGGAAAGCGTGGGCACTCCATCCTGGGCCTTGTCCATCCACACTCTCCCCTAGGAATCTCAACAGTCCCCTGTGTTTGAGGACCACTGAACTGTTCAGGAATGCCAGGGTTGTGTATCCTTTGTGCACAGACACCTGCACTTGGACATCAACTAGGGCATCTGCATATTCACAGTTTGAAATAGGCCTGTGGTTTTCCATCCCACTACCTGTTCTCTTCTCAGATGGAGTCCTTTCCTAGCTCCATGAGGGCCACCCAATTATGCAAACCATCACCTGCTTATAGAACACATTCACCAATTGTGTAAACCAGAAACCTGGGAGGCATCTTTAGTTTTCTTCTCTATGTCACCCCTCATATCCAGTCACTCGGTGGGAACTGCCATTGTTCCCTCTAAAATATTTTCCCAGTACCTCTACTTCACTTTTCTTTTCTTTTTTCTTTTTTTTTAAAGATTTTATTTATTTATTTGACAGAGAGATAGATTACAAGTAGGCAGAGAGGCAGGCAGAGAGAGAGAGGGGGAAGCAGGCTCCCTGCTGAGCAGAGAGACTGATGTGGGGCTTAATTCCAGGACCCTGAGATCATGACGTGAGCCAAAGACAGAGGCTTTAACCCAGTGAGCCACCCAGGTACCCCCTTCATTCTGTTTCTAATACTGTCTCCTAACCCAGTCCCATCACCTCTGACCTAGTCTCTTGAATTCCATTTTTCTTCCTCTGTATCTTGTTCTCTATAGTGATTGCATAAAAACAGAAATCAGACAACCCCAGTCCTTGCTTAAAACACTTCAAAGGCTTCTCTTAGAACTTAGAATAAAATCCAAACCTTTGATACTGACTAAAGGCTTTGCATTGTGGCTCTTTCCTACCTGTCAGATCTAACTGCTTCTTTCTCACTCTTCTCAGAGCTCCAGCTATACTGGCCTCTTCCATGACAATCCCTTTGCTACCTCTGGACCTTTACACACGCTGTTTCTGCTGCCTGAAATATTCTTTCCCCACTTTGCATAGTAAGGTCCTCTAACACTTTGGGTCTCAGTTCAAATATTACCTTCTCACAATGGCCTTACCAAAGTGATTTACTGGATCATCCACTTTTTGTTACTCTGCTGCGATTTCTCTTTAAGTTTTAATGCAAACCATTAGATGTATTGTTCTAATGTGTTGAGTTAATTAGTATCTGTATAGCCTTCCATTAAAACAATATGAAAAATGTAGTGTGCTTTTATGTCTTCTGCTTCTCTCATTTCCTCATTTTCTGTGTTGATTTCAACTGGAATTTAGTTTCAGATTATTTTGAATATTTTAACAAACAATTATTTAGATTGGAGAATAGATTTTTATATTTCATACACCTACTTATTTCTCTGAGCTTCATTTTCTTTTTCCTGAAGTTCAATTACTCATTTTTTTAGCATGGATTTGTGGGTAACAATAAGTTGAGTTCTTTCATAAAAGATGGCTATATACATTTTCTAAAACTCATTGAACTTTATACTTAAAATCTATACATGTCACAGTACGTAAATTACTTCAGTAGAAATGTAGTATTGGGGAAAAAATTAATGGATGAACCAATGGATACAGCTGAGGACTCAAGCTAAAGAAATTTCTCTTAGAACACAGCACAAAGAGATAAAGAGATAAAAAATTGGAAAAATGGATGAATGTACGAATATAGAGTTAGGAGAGAACAGATACAGAAGTTGTAACATTTAATTAGTAGGAGATTTAGGAGAAAATCTGATCCTTGGAATGAGAAATGAGTGAAGGATATACTCAGAGAAATAAATGAAATTCCCTAGAATGGAAGACCGATGCAAAGGGCCAACAGAACAATATAAATATGTACTTTAAATCCATATTTAAACACATAGCAGTTAAAGTTAAGAATATTGGGTGCCGGGGCACCTGGGTGGCTTGGTGGGTTAAGCCTCTGCCTTCGGCTTGGGTCATGATCTTAGGGTCCTGGGATCGAGCCCCACATCGGGCTCTCTGCTCAGTGGGGAGCCTGCTTCCCCCCTCTCTCTCTGCCTGCCTCTCTGCCTACTTGTGATGGTTCTCTTTCTCCTCCTCTGTCAAATAAATAAATGAAATTAAAAAAAAATATTGGATGCCAGCCTGGCTCAGTTGGCAGAGCATGCAACTCAATTTCAGAGTTGGGAGTTCAAGCCCCACGTTGGGCATGGAGCCTACGTTAAAAAAAAAAAGTAAGGATAAAGAAAAGAATATCAAAGTTGATATGAAAATTCCTCTGTGTCAGACATGATTTTACACATGTGAAGTGTGTTAGCTGCAGGCTAGTTACTTAGGTTAACATGTGGTCACTGGAGTGATGTGCAGAGACCCAAATGGTTTTGGGAAAGCTTTTAATGACAAGCAAGCCATGAAGGTAGTTGCAGACTAAGGGAATAGACGTAATTATCTCTGGGGTTCAGTTATATCTGTGAGGGAAAAAAAGAGAAAGACCAAAGAATTTATCTAGAATTTTTAGGAAAGAATACATTGTTTCTTTTTTCTTTTTGAATATAAAACTGTCTATCGACCACTGTTTACAATAAAGTAAGCAATATACAGTTGGATAACAAACACTCTGATTACAAAAAGTTATTGTTTTTTCCTGGCTTCTTCTGAACCAGTAACCCAAATACTGAGAAGATTGAGCCTACACTTAAAAAATGAGTTGGGGCATCGGCGTCTTCCATGGCATCCTCCGCTGCGCTCCGAGTCGTCACCGCCCTCGGAGCCCAGAGCGAGCGCGCCGTCGCGAGCTATGGAGATGAAGGCCGTGTGCGTGCTGAAGGACCAGGGCCCGGTGGAGGGCACCATCCACTTCGTGCAGAGGGAAATGGGCCTGTTGTGGTGTCAGGAACCATTACAGGACTGACCGAAGGCGAGCATGGATTCCACGTCCATCAGTTTGGAGATAATACACAAGGCTGTACCAGTGCAGGTCCTCACTTTAATCCTCTATCCAAAAAACATGGTGGGCCAAAAGATCAAGAGAGGCATGTTGGAGACCTTGGCAACGTGACTGCTGGCAAGGATGGCATGGCCACCGTGTCCATGGAAGATTCTCTGATCTCACTCTCAGGAGACCATTCCATCATTGGCCACACAATGGTGGTCCATGAGAAACGAGATGACTTGGGCAAAGGTGGCAATGAAGAAAGTACACAGATGGGAAACGCCAGGAGTCGTTTGGCTTGTGGTGTCATTGGGATCGCCAAGTAAATATTCCCTGGATGTGATCTGAGTCCTAGTAGCTCCCATGTTATCTTGCTAGTTGTGGACATTTAACTTGATAAACATTAAACACTGTAACCTTGAAAGAAAGAAAGAAAGAAAGAAAGAAAGAAAGAAAGAAAGAAAGAAAGAAAGAAAGAAAGAAAGAAAGAAGGAAAGAAGGAAAGAAAGGAAAGAAAGAAAGAAAGGAAGAAAGAAAGAAAGAAAGAAAGAAAGAAAGAAAGAAAGAGAGAAAGAAAGAAAGATATGAGTTGGGATCGGGGCACCTGGGTGGCTCAGTGGGTTAAAGCCTCTGCCTTTGGCTCAGGTCATGATCTCAGGGTCCCGGGGTTGAGCCCTACATCACATTGGACTCCCTGCTCAGTGGGGAGTGTGCTTCTCCCTCTCTCTCTGCCTGCCTCTTTGCCTACTTGTAATCTTGCTCTCCCTGTCAAATAAATAAAATAAAATATCTTAAAAAAAAAAGAAATGAGTTGGGATAAAGAAAACACATATAGTCAAGAATTTGGACTACAAAAGTTTGTTCACCATTTATTCCAGCAGGTCCTCAATTGCCAACATCTCTAGCCATCGGATTTTGATTAGGTTTCCATGAATGAAGTTTGAGGCATTCCATCAATCATGACCTTTTAGTCCCATTTTATTTCATTTAGTCTCTTTTAGGGATTTCAACTTGGAAAGGAATGGTTCACTAGAAGGAACTTGTAAATGTCCATGTAAATAATTTTGCTTACCTAATTAAAACACACCAGGACTTCTCTAGTTTTCTCATTTGGGTGGAGACGTTGTTGGTATGATAAAATTTTCCTTTAAGGGGTTTTGGAAATAAACTTGCATTTATATAACTATAGATATGGATATGGATTCTGATATGACTGCTTTTAAGTTGTCTAATTTAAAACATTTACATTATATTTAAATTGCCCAATTCATTACAAAATCATCTCTTTTATTTGAAAGGTCAGAGTTTTAGGAAAAATTTCAACTTAACTTGAAGTGATTTATTTCTTAGGTTACTCAAAATGAGGGCATCCCAGAAACATGGGCTATCTGTGGTTATGATACGCTGTTTTGTTTTTGTTTTTGTGAATGTTAAGAAGAGTGGATGAACAAACAAATGAACAAAAGAATAAAGAAAGGAAGAAAGAAAGAAAGAAAAAGAGAGAAAAGGAAGCCACTTATGTGTGTGTTTTATTTATACACACACACACAAAACCCCACAATGGTCCTTAAGCATATAGGAGTTAACTATAAATTCTGATTGAGTAATTACTATGGAGATTCTCCCTGATATTTAGAAAAGCTGTTCTCTAGTGCAAAGGAAATAATATATGGTTTCAAATGATACTATAATGGTCAAATCAATATATGCTCTCAAATATTCTTTTTTGATAAAGAAAGCCACTAAGAAAGTTTTTATTTGTTCAAAGTAACCAGTGCTAGAAAGAAAGCTAAGAGGAACCTAAGCTTGCCTCATCCCTAGAACACAGCTAGATAAATATCAAATCATTCTGAATACCCAAGAAATCAATCTCAGGACTGACAGAACAAATTGCACAACTAGAGGGAGAGAAGAGTCCACATAGAAGAAGGTAGGAAGTGTGGGGACATGATTTGGGGGAGAAATGTATGCAGATGTTGTAGAGGAGGGGAACCCTGGTTGCGGAGAAAGGCAAGAAACAGTGGAGCACACAGGATGTGCACAAGGACACTTCTCCAAAGCTGTTGGCAGGGAGAAAGAGAGGGCCCGATTTTCATGAGTTCTTGCAACCAGGGAGGCTCAAAGACTAGAGTTTTAGAGATGGGGGTGGGGGTGTTGTCTGGGACAGAGCCCTGAGGGTGCTGTCCTACTCCTGGGGAGAAGGCACGTAAAAAAACCCCCGGGGCAGACCAGACAGTATGATTTGATGATCACATAAGGCACGCGGGGAAGACTGTTCACTTTTCTTGGAACTCATCTGTGAGAGGTTGCACTTCTTCAGGCACAAAAGAGAGGGAGGGTTCCAGTTCCCTTCCCACCCCTCAGCATAAGCCCAGTGACATCTGCTGAGGGTGGCTAACCCAGACACTGACTGTTTAGCCTGTTTTGCTCCAAATCCCATGCCTCTGCACTTTGGTGTGACTGCCCTTCTTGGTCAAACCTGTATCAGTCCCTGCATAGCAAGACCCTCCCCCAGAAGCCCAGCACAAACCCTCACTACAGCACATCTCTAAAATTTGGAGTTTTAAAAGTCAGGAGACTCAGCTGAGAGAGAGCCCAACATGCACTGTGCTGCTCTAGACAGGGAAGAACCTGGAGGCAGACAGTGTGAAAATAGTGGTCTGAAAAATGCCTGGGATGCAAGAGGGGAAAGTAGTCACTCTTCTGGGAGTGCTTCCCTGAGAACAGCAAGCATGGAGGCCCCTTTCTGGGGACAAAGTAGCTGGCTGGCACCATTTCCCTCCCCTGCCCCTTAGGATAAACCAACTTCAGCATAATGCCAACACTGGCTGACTAATCTGCTTACACCAAGTCCCGTACCCCTGTGCTCTGCTGGTACTGCTTTTCTTGGGCAAGTGTGCTTGAGGATCAGTACAGCAGGCACCCTCCCCAGAAGACCATCAGAACATCTGCATGCACCATTTCTAGTGACTATAAAGTTCAGCAAGGCTTCAGTTCTAGTGGAAGTAGCATCAGGTCTCATTTAACAAGCAGACAAGAACATGCCTAGTTAAAACTCTCCACACTCTGGCCAAGGTCCAAACACTCCCCATTGTAGGGAAGGAGAGCCTCTGAAGATGACTATCTTGAGGGATAATGCAGCCAAAACACAGCAGCAAAATACATATAACACACACCAGAGACACTCCCTGAAGCACAAGGCCCTGGACAGTGTATGACCTATTCATAAAGCCATTACTCTCAAGAGCAGGAAACATAACAGGCTTTTCTAACAGACTAAGGAAGACAAAGACTTAGACAAAATGCCAAAATGGAGGAAGTCATCCCAAAAAAAGGACAAGAGAAGGTCATGGCCAGAGATCTAATTGAAACAGATATAAGTAATACGCCTGATGGAGAATTTAAAGCAATAATCACAAAGCTACTTGCTGGGCTTGAGAAGAGCATGGAAGACATCAGGGAGGCCCTAACTACAAGGATAAAAGAACTAAAAAGCAAGCAGGCAGAAATGAAAAATATGATAACTGAGATTTGAAAATGACTTGATGTAATGACTACAAGGATGGAAGAAGTAGAGGAATATAAATAGAGGAATGAATAAGTGATATAGAAGATAGAATAAATGGAATATAAGGAAGCTGAACAAAAGAGAGAAAGAAGAACTATGAATCATAAGGACTATAAATATTTATGCCTCCAACATTGGAGCACCCAACTATATAAAACAGATATTAGCAAACATAGAGGAAATCATTGATAATAATACAATAATTAGAGGGGAATTTAACATCCCACTCACACCAATGGACAGGTCATCTAAGCAGAAAATCAACAAGGAAACAGCTTTGAAAGACACACTGGACCAGATGGATTTAACAGATATTTTCAGAACTTTTTACCCTCAAGTAGCAGAATACAAATTCTCTTCAATTGCACAAGGAACATTCTCCAGAGTAGATCACATATTACATCACAAATCAGGCCACAACAAGCACAAAAAGATTGAGATCATACCATGCATATTTTCTGTCCACAATGCTAGGAAATGTGAAGACAACTATAACATAACCAACAAAAAAATTGAATCAGTAACCAAAAATCTCCCAACAAACAGAAGTTCAGGGCCAGATGGCTTCCCAGGGGAATTCTACCAAACATTAAAAGAAGAGTTGATACCTATTCTTCACAAGCTGTTCTAAAAAATAGAAATGGGAGGAAAACTTCCAAACTCATTCTATGAGGCCAGCATTACCCTGATTCCAAAACTGGACAAAGACTCCACTAAGAAAGAGAACTATAGTCCAATACCCCTGATGAACATGAATGCAAAAATTCTCAACAAAATACTAGCAAATCAAATCCAATAGCACAGTAAAAGAATCATTCACCACAATCAAGTGGGATTCATTCCTGGGCTGTAAGGGTGGTTCAGTATTCACAGATCAATCAACACGATGTACCACATTAACAAAAGAAAGGATAAGAACCATATGATCCTTTCAATAGATACAGAAAAAGCATTTGAAAAAGTACAACATTTATTCATAATAAAAATCCTTAACAAAGTAGGGATAGAGGGAACATAACTTAACATAATATAGGACATGTATGAAAAACTCACGGCTAATATCATCCTCAGTGAAGAAAAACAGAATTTTTCCTTTATGGTCAGGAACAAGACAGGATGTCCATTCTCACCACTGTTATTTAACATATTACTGGGAGTCCTAGCCTCAGCAATCAGACAATGAAAAAAAAAAAGTAAAAGGCATCCAGGGGCACCTGGGTGGCTCAGTCATTAAGCGTCTGCCTTCAGCTCAGGTCATGATCCCAGGGTCCTGGGCTTGAGCCCCACATTGGGCTCCCTGTTCAGTGGGACCCACTCCCTCTGCTTGTGTTCCCTCTCTTGTTGTGTCTCTCTCTGTCAAATGAATAAACAAAATCTTTAAAAAAAATAAAAGGCATCCAAATCAGCAAGTTAGAAGTAAAACTTCCACTATTTACAAATGACATGATACTCTATGTAGAAAACCCAAAAAACTCCACCAAAAAGTTGTTAGAACTGATAGACAAATTCAGTCAAGTCACAGGATACAGTATCAACATATAGAAATCTGTTACATTTCTATACACCAATAATGAAGCAGCAGAAAGAGAAATCAAGGAATTGATCCTATTTACAATTGTACCAAAACCCATGAGATACCTAGGAATAAACCTAACTGAAGAGGTAAAAGACCTTGTACTCTGAAAACTATAAAACACTGATGAAAGAAATCGAAGATGACACGAAGAAATGGAAAAACATTCTATGCTTGTGAAGAACAAATATTGTTAAAATGTCTATACTACCCAAAGCAATCTACACATTTCATGCAATTCCTGTCAAAATACCATTAGCATTTCCCACAAAGCTAGAACAAACCACCCTAAAATTTGTATGGAGCCATAAAAGACCCCAAATAGTCAAAGCAATCTTGAGAAAGGAATGCAGAGTGGAAGCATCATGATTCTGGACTTCAAGTTATATTACAAAGCTGTAGTGATCAAGACAGTATGGTATTAGCATAAAAACAGACACACAGATCAATGGCATAGAACAGAAAACCCAGAAATGAACCCACAGCTATATGATCAACTACTCTTTGGTAAAGCAGGAAAGAATATCCAATAGAAAAAAGGCAGTCTCTTCAACAAATTGTGTTGGGAAAACTGGACAGAAATATGCAGAAGAATGAAACTGGACCACAGATAAATTCAAAATGGATGAAACACATAAATGTGAGACAGGAATCCATCAAAATCCTAGAGGAGAACACAGTCAGTAACCTCTTTGACACTGGCCATAGATAGTAACTTCTTACTGATACATTTTCTGAGGCAAGGGAAACAAAAGCAAAAATCAACTATTGGGACTTCATCAAGATAAAAAGATTCTGCACAGTTAAGGAAACAATCAACAAAACTAAAAGGCAGCCTACAAAAATGGGAGAAGATATTTGCAAATGACATATCTGATAAAGGGTTAGTGTCTAAAATCAACAAAGAACTTATCAAACTCAACACCCCAAAAAACAAATAATCCAGTTAAGAAATGGGCAGAACATGAAGACATTTTGCCAAAGAAGACATCTAGATGGCTAATAGACACATGAAAATATGCTCAATATCACTCATCATCAGGGAAATAAAAATCAAAATTACAAAGAGATATCCCCTCACAGCAGTCAGAATGGTTAAAATTAACAACACAGGAAACAACAGATGTTGGAGAGGATTTGGAGAAAGGGAAACCCTCTCATACTTTGTGGGAACTCAAACTGGTGCAGCCACTCTGGAAAACAGTATGGAGTTTCCTAAAAAAGTTAAAAATAGAACTTCCCTATGATCTAGCAATTGTACTGCTAGGTATTTAGCCAAAGGATACAAAAACACAGATTTGAAGGGACACGGGCACCCTAATGTTTATAGCAGCATTATTAACAATGGCTAAATCATGGAAAGAGCCCAGATGTCCTTCGATTGATGAATAGATAAAGAAGTCATGCATCTGTACAATGGAATATTACTCAGCTATCAAAAAGCATGGTGTCCTACCATTTGCAGCAATGTGGATGGAACTAGAGGGTATTATGCTAAACAGAGTAAGTCAGTCAGAGAAAGACAAATACCATATGACTTCACTCAAAAGTGGAATTTAAGAAACAAAACAAAAGAGCAAAGGAAAAAGAAAAAAGAGAGAAACAAACCAAGAAACAGACTCTTAACTATAGAGAACAAACGGAGGTGGGTGGGGGTTGGGTGAAATAGGGGATGGGGCTTAAAGGGGGTACTTGTGATGAGCACTGGTTGTTGTATGTAAGTGAGGAATCACTAAATTCTACACCTGAAACTAATATTACAGTGTATATTAACTAACTGGAATTTAAATAAAAACTTGAAAAAAAAAGCAGGTTACAGAAAACCCCTCCAAATCCACAAAGTAATCAGTGCTATAGATGCAAAAAAGCCCGCCTATGACTCCCCCAATAATACTTTAAAGCAAACATATCAAACTTGATTTTCATTAGAATGTTGTTTTATCTTCATACTAATAAATATAAAATGCCAAGACACAGGTTATATATAATGCTATAAATATATATATAGCCATGGAAACAATTATTGAGCTTTGTCTTCCACATAAGAGTGCCAAGTTAGTCTCTCTTCATAAAAAGCAATTACAATTCGAGTACACTTCACATTTGCCTCTTTTGCCAGCACCAGCTCTGCTTCATCTGAATCTTTCCATGTCATGACAAACAATTCACCACTGCTGTTGATGGCACTAATTGTTCAGGATCAAGACCTCCAGCAAAGCCTTTTGGTTTATCAGCAGCATCTCTTTTCTTTGATTTGCTATTATTACATTCACTCAGATAAAGGTTTTCTTTTTGTATCGGCTTTTTGAAAATTAATAAATGCTTCAATTAACTCTGGACAATCTAAATTTTCTTCAGGTTCACAGGTATTGTAGGCATTGTCAGTAAGTCCCTTCCACTTCAGGAAATACTCCACCTTGCCATTCACTAGCCATCTGTCCAGTACTTTTTCCACCAAGATTCTTCAGTGTGCCTCTTCCATTTTTTTACCCTTTCCATTGTTTTTCTCCCATTTTTTGCAATGTAGTTTAATTGGATGCCATTAAAATTTTTTTTTATTTTTAAAAGATTTTATTTATTTATCAGAAGGAGAGAGTGAGAGAGCACAAGCACATGCAGGGGAAGCATGAGACCGAGGGGGAGCATCAGGTAGAGGGAGAAGCAGGCTCCCTGCTGAGCAAGGAGGCTGATGCAGGACTTGACCCCAAGACTCTCAATTCATGATCTGAGCAGAAGGCAGATGCTTAACCCATGAGCCAACCAGGTCTCCTAATTGGATGACATTTAAAAAAATTATTTTAATTCTAGTATAGTTAATATACAGTGTTATTTTTTTTCAGGTGTACAATCTAGTGATTCAACAATTCCATATATTACTCAGTGCTCATCAAGAAAAGAGTACTCTTTAATCATCAGTTTGTTCTCTATAGTTAAGAATCAGCTTTTTGATTTGTTGGATGCAATTTCTTATTGTAGACTTGAAGAACTATTGTTCACTGCCCCTGATCTGCTCCAAGTCCCTGGTTGGTAGTGTCTCTGGCGATGTGTGCTCTAAGTCCAAGCTCCCTTATTTCTTTAGATTTTTATTTACCTATTTGACAGAAAGAGAGAGATCACAAGTAGGCAGATAGGCAGACAGAGAGAGAAGGGGAAGCAAGCCCTCCACTGAGCGGAGAGCCGGATGTGGGGCTTGATCCCAGGACCCTGAGATCATGACCTGAGCCAAAGGCAGAGGCTTAACCCACTGAGCCACCCAGGAGTCCCAAGCTCCCTTCTTTCTTTTCTTTTCTTTTCTTTTCTTGTTTTTTAAAAAGATTTTATTTATTTATTTCACAGAGGGAGAGAGATCACAAGGAGGCAGAGAGGCAGGCAGAGAGAGAGGGGGGGAAGCAGGCTCCCCGCTGAGCAGGGAGCCCGATGCGGGCCTCGATCCCAGGACCCTGAGATCATGACCTGAGCCGAAAGCAGAGGCTTTAACCCACTGAGCCACCCAGGCGCCCAAGCTCCCCTATTTCTTAATACAATGCTTTGACTTGACCTTTTATGGCTTCTCTCTAAAAAAGGGATAGAGATGTGATGAGCAAGGGGTGTTATACACAACTGATGAATTGCTGGTTACTACATCGGAAACTAATTGTGTACTAAGTGTTGGCTAATTGAATTTAAATACAAAAATTAAAAAGGGATAGAGAATGGGTGAATTGATAATAAATAGACCTTTTTTTTTTGGTGGCTGAAATCTCTAAGATGATGTTTAGTTAAATTTTTTTCTTTATTATTTAGCTGTTGATTTCCCAAAAAAAGATATCACAAATGCTGAAAGTAATTTCAAGTTTCATAAAAGAATTTAACTGGAGACAAATATCTTCAATCTACTTATGCAAAGAGCCAGAGACAGCAATTGAATAAATTGCAGAATTTGGATGAGTCTGAAATAATGATGCTGTTCTTTTGGCTGTAACTCATTACAGAGGTTCTAGAAATACTAGTTCTGTCACAGTACTCATGCTTATGAGAAAATGCTAAAGGGAACTAAGTACATTAAATTCTGCTTTGTTAAGATGGGTTCCCACATGGCTGTATAGTGACATGTTAACATGGTGAAATAAAGAGGTAAAATTAGCTGGTGAAGGGCTGCACTTTCATAGTCCAATCTAATTTCAGAAAACAAATGCACGGATAATTTTTAATAGCATAAATAAAAGTCTAGCATCTTATGCCACTGATGAATGAAATAGAGGACCAATTGTATTCTATCTTTTCTTAGGTACTATGATTCTAAGGCCTATGTTTTTAATCCACAGAGCCAATGTCTACCTAGGAGGGCCCCATCTTGGCACAGATACTGTGTTAGCCATTTTTACCTTACCAAGTATAAGTTGGCCATTATAATCTAGCTTAGAAAACAGAAATTGGACTAGTATGTGACAATGCACAGGTAAGTAAGTCTTGGTAAGGAGCAGGAGTGCAGGATATGAACATAAGACAGTATTTTGGGAAGCATAATAGAACTAAACTGTAAAATTTATCTCTCAGTATGACCTCTTCTTTCTGAACATGTTCTCCTTTCCACAATGTCCATACTCTGGACTCTTATGCTACTTAATTTATGATCAATTAATTTATATAAATAGATAACAAGGTAACTCAAGAAATGTATTGCAAATATTCAAAACCATTGAGAAAAGATCATTTGCAGGAGTTTTGTGGAAGACCAGCTTTAAAAACTTTGGCTGTAATCTTGGGCAGGTAGAAGAATGTTTACAGGGACAGGGAAGCTGTGTCTGTTGGGGGGGAGGGGTCTGTAGTAGGAACAGAAAGGATGAAAATGCTGGATGATGCCAATGGATGCAAATGGGGAGGAGGAAAACCAAGATGATGGTGTTGGGAAAATAATTAGCTTTAGCTCTGGAGATTTTCTGGTAACTTCTGTCTTCAAACTTCTGAAGGACAGTGTCATCCCTTTCCAATATCATGCTACACAGCTTGGGTTTTAAAAGTGTACTCATTACAGGTCTGGAACAGATTTACAAGGCCTTCTGAGAAGAGGCCAGGATTCCACTGAATTCAATCTTATCTTTTTCTTGGTCTTTAGTCCTGGCAATTTTCAACCAACATATGTGTCCTTTGGGTACTAACCATGAACATTTTTCAAAGCTTTTTATTGTAGAAAAATGTAAATATACACAAAAGTAGAGAGAATAGTATAATGAACTCACTGTACCAGTTTTACCTAATTCAATAGTCATTAAAATTTGTTGGTTTTGTTTTCTCTATTCTTACATAATACTCCCCTCAGTCCCCTATTTAAGCTAAAGTATTTTGAAGGAAATCCAGACATATGTCATTTTACTTGTATATACTTCAGTAAAGTCATTGGCAATCTTAACCTAATAATCATAGATACTGGGGTGAAAATAAAATAATTATGATAGTCTACATTTGTTATGTTCTACTGTGTTCAGAACTCTATGGCAGGCAACTTGGATCATGTTGTCTTATGTCACCCTTTCACCATTCAATCAACTAGGCATAATGGTTCCCACTCCTCTGACAGAGAACTTCCAAGAGATAGTAAAGAGTAAATTACTAAGGGTCACACAGCTAGGAAATGATGCTACTGGGATTCAAATTTTCTTTGCCCACTCTGTATTCTGTTCCCCTAATCACTGTATACAAATGTCTTACCACTGGAGCATACTCATCCTCTGAAAATAGACCCATAAAGAACTCCTTTGCATGGGTGGAAGAATTGCTTTTCATAAAACTATTTATCTTATTGTTTAGTGCCTTTGAATGAACTCCTTGCTGACTGAGATTGTCTGGGAAGAAGGAATATTGGCTTTGGAGTCATATGACTTTAGGTTGGACATATAGGTTGAATATTTTCTGGTTGTGAGACTTTGGGTAAGTCACTAGGGCTCTGGGAATTAACTTTTTTTTTTTAAATCAATTCCTGTGAAGATTAAATGAGACATTTGGAAATTTCATAACTGCACTTTATTGAGACTGGGATGCAGTGTATTTTGGTACTCTGCCTCCAGTTTCTCTTCCTCCCATTCCCCCATGACATTTCACCATGAGTGTATTTTTCCTTTCTCCTTCCACCACTTCTCCATGCTATATAGTCAAGGCTATACTTATAGCCATATAGCCTATGTTTCCTTATTTAGCATTTTTTGGGGGCTTAATTTCTACTCCTTTACCTTCTCCCTTATGCATTTTAAAATATCCAAGCCTGGGTATTGACTTATATTAATTTTGTGCATTATTCTTACTGCATTTTTTTTCTCACTGCATTTTTATCATAAGCTACCTAAAACTTTCAGAAGTCGGCAGGGCATAAATGATTTATCTCATTATTTATTGTCACATTCTCTATGGGATTATGAAGTAGTATGTGCTGCATGAACCTTGGAACACTTTTGTCATCATTGTGTTGTAAATTTCAATTAAGGCTGAGAACATCTGATGAATAGATGGGGTAGCCAGGGAGGGTCGGGTCAGATAGGCTGATGGTCGTTTTGACAGTCTGGCATATTCTTCAGACCAATTTACAAGGCTGTTTTAATTACCTTGGCAACTCTCCTTAGAACCCTTTCCAAGTTCCTCACATTAAAAAGTCTTCTCATCAGCAACAACCAAAATTATCAATGATTAAAATGTCATAAACCTCCCAGTTCTCTGCTGGGCTCATCATATAGATGGACTGTAAGGTTTTTATAGTCTGAGATGTCAAGCTGATTCTCTGGTTGCCATTGGTAACAGTTGAGATCTCTTAAAAATACTGAATAAGCTCTTCAGGTCAATGTAGCATATTCATATTGTGACTACTGAATGAATCAAATTGGATTAAAGAATTTTTTATAGAGAAATAAAAGGGGGTTCTTATTGGAAACTGACACATTATTAGTTGGCACTGGGAGACATATAAAGAGATTAGACATTTTTGTTGTATGAATCAACCACATATAGAATTACATGTAATTTTGACTTAGTTGAGAACTAGGGAATATAAATGAAAACTGTACATGCACATATATATATATATATATATATATATATATATATATATATATATGCACAGATCTTCCTTAGGCTAAAAAATAGCCATATGAAATTGTAGTTTTAGTGTCCTTGAAGGAAGAACCAAACTGGATATGATAATGGCCTTAGAATTATGAGGCAGAAGCATAGCAAAACAAAGCAGAAAAGGAGAAATTCTTAGAATTTTATCTGAGGTAAAGAAAAATAGATGTGGAACAAGGCTGTCTGGCGAAATGTTGACAGGAGATAAGCCTACTGGTCCATTTTGGTTCCAGGCCACCCTTTCCTACCTGGGCATCATTTCCTGGCTTTCTAAAAGACCCAGAAATATGAGAACTGGTGTGCAGTTGAGTAATAGAGACAAGGAGGTGGGGAGAGCATGGTTTATCAGGTATCTGTTGTTGCATCATAATTGTCCCCAAATCTCAGTATCTTAAAGCAATACCCATTTATTGCTTACAATTCTATGGGTTAGGATATCCTGGCAGGACTTGGCAGAGATGGTTCACTCATGCAGCTGTGTTCATCTGGGTCTGGGAGAGGTTATAAGCCCAATATGACCTCACTCACATGTTGGGAGCTTTGGTGATACATGTAAGCTGGATTGTTTCTGTTTTCCTCCACTGGTCTTTTCTTCACGTGGTTTCTTTTCCCATAGGATAGCCTGCAGTCCTTTACATGTTGGCTCAAGGTAGCAAGAAAGCAAACTGGAAGTTCCCAGTCTTCTTAAGACCTAGACTTGGAGCAGGTAGTATCAAGTTTGCTACATTCTATTGGTCAAAGCCAGTCCTAGGACCAGTCCAGATTTAAGGGAGGGGCAACAGACTCCACTGCTGGATAAGAGGTATGACATGTGACCAGAGAAATTGTTTGTGGAAATCTTTGCACATTATCTCCCATAGATGGCCACCCAAAATTGAATTCCAGTGAATGCCTGGTGCTTTTGCCTTCTGATAGGGAGCACTAAGATTTTCCAAATTTCACGGGGTTAGATGTTGACATTCTGATCCATTTTTTCTTTCATTGAGAAGGTGGTGTAGGAGGAAGACCACTGGTTTGCCTTTGGACCTGGATTCTGATGCTTACTTAGCCATTCGTAAGATCTATGGCTTTGTGGCCACTTGATACTCTGTAAACATTACTTTCCTCATCTCTAAGTTAGTAGTAAATATTACTTACCTTTCATGGTAGTGCTGAGATGTAACTGACATAACTTACACAGTTCTATCCCAGTAACTACCTTACTTAATCAAAGCAAGCACTCTGTAACCTTAATCTACTTCTCTCTACACTTGATCAGGGAGAGGCATAACTGTGTGCTCATAATGAGGGCGACCATAAAATTTATTGTTTAAATGAGGATGCTTCTGAATCTGCAATGAGGCATTGTTAATACTTATGCCAGATAAGAGTCATATGCTGGGAATATCCCAGCCAAAGTGGGTCACCCTGGTTTAAGGAACTGCTGGATGGGGCAAGGACAGGGCAATAGCTGATGCTTTCTATGAGAACTTTGCAGAGTTTGTTCATATTAAACATTATTAAATATGCTCTAAATTAAAGGCATTATAAAGTAGACGAGAAAGCTCATAAGAGGAAATCAGAATTCAGAATAACTTCAAGACAATATTTTCTATTACCCTGTATTTCTTTGTTGGTGATGGTATATCCCATAGCAAATTTATCTTTTCTATGAAGGTAAAAAAAACCCCTCAAGTTACAAGGGAATTAATCAAATTCACTTGAAAGCACTTTCTGCCTCTGTATCCTACTCCCCAACTGTTTTTTTTCTCAAGATCCCATTTTAATCTCAGCATTACTTAATGTATAGTTCCAGGAAAGAATAACTGACTAGGAGAATTCATGTTATCAGAGTTTGGTACAGAGACAATTATATTTCTGTACATCTTGAATGGGAGTGGATTAGCAATGTCAAAAATTCTCATCCTGTATAAAACTACTTAAAATATGGTTGGTAAAGAAAAAAAATCAGATCCATGCTGTTCTGAGAACTATTTTGTTTTGAGAGAATAGCAGGCTCTTATAGTCCATCTCAGAGATATAGTCATGGCAGAGGCATAGAACAAGTTGAAACTGAATACAAATGTCCAAGATTGTGTGTTACCATAATTTCATGTCCAGATGGTTACAATGTTAAATGTTAGGTCCATCGCTCTTTTGATGATAATGAATAGCAAGTCTTAATGTCATTTTGTACTTGTACAGAATATGGTGTGCTCAATCCTTCATTATTTTCTGCAGTGTTGTTTTCTAAACTCAAGAAAAACAAGAAAGATTTCATTTATTTGGTGGTAGATGCAGCAAATATGTATTAAGCATGTGGTATGTGTTAGGCTGTTTCTAATGCATTCTCAAACGTACCAAACTATGTTTTTATAACAAAATCTAAAAATTAATCGTTTTATCCTCTTCCTTAACAACAACAATGAAGTTTTTTTTTTTAAATTTTTTGAAATTTTTTATTCTTTGCCCCAGCGGTACAGGTCTGTGAATCATCAGGCTTACATCTTTCACAGCATTCACCGTAGCACAAACCCTCCCCAATGTCCATAACCCACCCACCCTATCCCTACCCTCCCACCCCCGAGTAACCCTGTTTGTTTTGTGAGATTAGGACGTAACAACGAAGTTTTAACCTATTAAACATCCCTCTAACTTCTCCTCGATTACTGTTACTGTTTTCTTCCACGTTACTACATATGATTTTGTTTTTTGTTTTTTGTTTTTTTTAAAGATTTTATTTATTTACTTGACAGAGAGAGAAAGATAACAAGTAGGCAGAGAGGCAGGCAGAGAGAGAGAGGGGGAAGCAGGCTCCCCACTGAGCAGAGAGCCCAATGTGGGGCTCCATCCCAGGACCCTGAGATCATGACCTGAGCCGAAGGCAGAGGCTTAACCCACTGAGCCACCCAGGCGCCCAATGTTTATTGCATATGATTTTGATTCCACATTGTTTTTAAAAATAAATTTAATTATTTATAATCTTTTATCATTAACACTTGTTTGCATTTAAGAATATCATTTGCTGATTTCTTTATTCCTTACCTCTGGCTTTATTTTTTTCCTATGTAAGTATAGCTTTTAGTATTTCTTTTGGCACAGATCTGTGGATAAAAGAGTTTTTTAGTCTCAGGTTGGAAATGCTTTTTTTCCCCTTCTGTCTCAAATGATGGTTTGAAGTAGTATAGGATATTAGGATCCATGTTCCATCAGTATTTTGGAGATTTTTATTATCTCTGACATTTACTCAGTAATGTTTTGGTAGATGATCTGGGAAATCATCCTGAGGAAAGAATCCTGATTTGTAGCATTCGTCAGTTTCTGTGGTATAAATATTACCAACATGTTTATTTCAAGCTACTGACATTTTTAATGAGTGGCTCACAAGATTCCTGGAATTTTGACACTCCAGCATGCCATAACATCTATTGTTGTTGAATAGACTTTATGTGAGTATGATTATCTTTCTATTTTAGGTAATATTTCTCTCTGGGAGCTTTTATTTGTTTGTTTAAGATTTTATTTATTTATTTAAGAGAGAGAGAATGAGAGAGAGGAGGGTCAGAGGCAGAAGTAGACTCCCTGCCAAGCAGGGAGCCTGACCAGGACTTCAGGATCATGACCAGAGCTGAAGGCAGTTGCTTAACCAAGTGAGCCACCCAAGTGCCCTCTCTGGGAACTTTTAAGGCTTTCTTTTGCTATCAATGTTCTGCAGTTTTAAATAATATATAGATATATTTTTAAAGATTTATTTATTTATTTATTTATTTGAGAGAAAGAGAGAGAGAGCGGGGGTGGAGGGTAGAGGAAAAGGGACAGAGAATCTCAAGCAGACTCCTTACCCAGCTTGGAGCACAATGGGGTCTTAATCTCACAACCCTAAGATCATGACCTGAGCTGAGATCAAGAGTCAGACATATAGCCAACTGAGCCCCTCAGGCAGCACCCCTTAAATGATGTTTTGTCATGAATTTACCTTTATTTGTACTGCTTGGGACCCAGTATGCCTTTTCATCTAGGAATCAAATCTTTCTTCTGCTCTTCAAAAATTTCAGAATAATGGGAATAGCCATTACCTAGTCTCTAGTCTTTTTGCTCTGGAATTTTGATTAGATGTAATATGGAGCATCTAAATGTAGTATCCATAGTTTCTGTTCATTTTTTAAATTTATTATCCTTCTTGTTTCATTTAGGGTTTTTCTTTAGTTTGTTCTTCTAATTTATTAATTCTTTTTCACCTGTAATGAATTTACATATAATTAATTTAATGTCAAATAAAATTTTTATTTCAGTGATTATACTTTTATTTGAAAATTAAAAAAAATAGTCCATTGATTATTTTTTTTACAAATGTCCTTCATAAATTTCTGTTTTCATGTTCTGAAATACTTTGAAGTTTTTTTTTAAGATTTTATTTATTTATTTGACACAGAGAGAGCGCAGGTAGACAGAGAGGCAGGCAGAGGAAAAGGAGAAACAGGCTCTCTGCTGAGCAGGGTTGATCCTGTACCCTGGGATCATGACCTGAGCTGAAGGCAGCCACTTAACCAACTGAGCCTCCCAAGCTCCCCTTTGAAGTTTTTAATTATACTTATTTTGAAGTCACTTCTGGATTGTTTGGTTATTTCTGTTTCTCTAGTGTGAATTCTTTTTTTTAGGTTGGTGGTTTATCTCTTGGCTATAGGATATTAATAGATAATAATTACCAATTTTTCGCTGGGGAGTCTTGAGCACTTTATTTGCATTATCTCAATCCTCCAGTAAGCTATTAGGTAGATACTATCATCCCATACTATAGATAGGGATACTGAAGTGTTGAGAAATTAAGTAACTTGTATAAGGACACATAGATAGGAAAGGCAGAGCCAGGAAGAATTCTAGATTCAGAGTATACACTCAAAATAATTATTCAGTGCAGATTTTTATGTGTCTTTCCCCCCCAATAATCTTTCTACTGAAGTATGAACATACACATATAAAATTATTTAAAAAATCGTAATGGAATGGCTTGCTGAATTTTCACAAAATGAATGCACTCATATCTAAAGCAAAGAAAAATACATGTCCAGCACCCTAGAATCTTCTTTGCATCTTCATCTTGAATTATTAATTCCAATTGTTTTCTTCTACGTTGTTTTGCTTTTTTTGTGAACATGATCGTTTTATATGTGAATAGTTGTTTTATTTTTTCCTTTCCATTTCAAATATTTTTCTTTACCTTGTCTTATGGATAGGGACTCCTGTACAATGTTGAATAAAAATAATGCTAGAAGGCATCCTTATCTCATTCCCAATCTAAGAAAGAAAGCTTTCAACAGGAGGAGCGGCAAGATGGCGGAGGAGTAGGAGACCGATTATCATCAGGTCCCAGGA
>LNAC01000403.1:1493093-1574698 GCA_002007465.1 Ailurus styani | reverse complement strand
GGTGGCTCCCAGTCTCCGACCCGGAGGAGCCGAGAGCCTGGGGCCTCAGTCCTCAGCCCGCCTCAGAGAAAAGCAGTCCCTCCCGTCTCCTGGTGTCCGGCCGCGCTCCGAGCTCCCCCAGCCTGTGATTGAGCGTCTCTATCTCTGGCGCGGCCCCGTTTAGAATTTCCGAACCCGGCAGATCCTGCAGCCGCTCCCGCACCGCTGCTCCTGGAGGAGGAAGGTGAGTCTCTCCGGGTCTGCCGCCTGTGGGTCCCCGCTCACAGAGCAGTGGCCCGACTGTACTTCAGATCACAGCCCAAGGTAACCCCGAGCTGAGAGATACCTCAGCTCAGCTCCGTCTCTCCTGCCGGCTTCTCTCTGAGACCTGGGAGCTCGGGCGCACTCAGACACCCCTGGTCTTTTTGTGTCCCCGTGGGTCCTGAGACCACACTGTCCCTGCAGGGGCTTCACCCCCCGCTTGGCCTCTGGGGCGACGTCCCTCAGTGGAGCCGACTTCTAACAGTTCCGAGTCTGTGCTCCACTGCTCGCTCCCTTGCCGGCAGCCGGCCCCTCTCCCCGGGGTCTGTCTTCCCGTCGCCTCAGATTCACTTCTCCGCACGGCCTACCTTCCAGAAAGTGGTCAATTTTCTGTTCCTAGAATTGCTGCTTTTCTTCTCTTTGATCTCCAGTGGAATTTGTAGGTGTTCAGAATAGTTTGATAGCTGTCTGGGTGAATTCCTGGGACCTGATGATAATCGGGCTCCTACTCCTCCACCATCTTGCCGCTCCTTCCAATATGACTGATTCTTGAATGTCATTCCATCACACATAGCTCATTTGATTCTCAGTTTGTGTCACTGCTGTGTCACTGGCTGCTATGGTTTAGGGTTGGGTATGTGTCCTAAGTTGGCCCAAAGGAACTGGAATGCAGGCTTATATTTCAATAACATTGAGACCTAAGGTTTTTTTTTTTTTCTTTTTTCCCCACTTCTCTTCTTCCAAATGCACAAATGACAACCTGTATCCACAAATGCCTTAGAATGAACAACAATGCATGTAGTGGAGCAGATAGATCAAAAGTAAAAATATTGATCACTGATTATACCACCCTTGGAACTTATTCTGCCTCTGGAATTTCAATGCTTTTATTCTTTTGTTTAATCCAATTAGAGTTAAGTTTTCAGAAAATATTGTAGTTAGAATATGGACTCTGGAACCAGAAAGCCTGGGGTCCAAATCCTGCTCTGCTACTTGCTAGTCATGTAGTCTTGAGAAAGTTACTTAAAATCTGTTTTCTTATTTGTAAAATATAGATGAAAACAGTACTCAACCTCCTAGGGTTACTCTGAGATTAAATGAATTAATAGATGTAACATGCTTGGAAGAGTGCCTGGCTAATGCATGCACTAAAAAAGGTGTTGGTTATTATTATGACTGCTACAAATGCTACTAATATTGCTGATCATAATTTGAAATGTTTCAACCATTTACTCATTCATTAATTAAATACGGGTTGAGTGAGCAGAGAATATGTGGTTATTTGATTGAGTTGAAATTTGAATACATGTTTATACCACCATTTAAATGTTTAAACTTCCTCCCTTTCTCCCTTCCTTACTCCCTCCCTCCATCCTACACTTCTTTCTTTCTTGCCTTCCTTCCTTTCTTCCTTCCTTTCTCTCTCCCTTCCTCCTTTTCCTCTCTACTTGAGATTATGATGTTGTAATTATATAATTCTGTCTACCATATATATATATATATGTACATACACCACCATATATACATACATATATATGGAATCAAGATATGAAAACATTGTGGAAACTCTATGATTGAATTTTGCTGCTCATTAATTTTTCAGAAGCATAGTTTTTCTGGGCCAAATGGAAGGTTTTCTCTAGTCCAAATCAGTAAAGACTTGGCTGATATGATTCACTCCTAAACTGGTCATAGGAAAATGCATTCTTTACCATCGAGAGCACTTTGGATGTGGAATTATTAGGTAAGATCCTAGAATAAAAAAGCAGACTGTCTGGCTCTAGAGAACTTAAAAGGAACAGAACAGGGAGTTTGGGTTAATGAAATACCTTTTGTGCTGATGTAATGTTTTATAAATGAAGATAAGTTCACTGTCTTTTTTTCCTGGTCTATTGGTAGACGTTCTTACTCCGAAATATACTTCCCAGTAGAGAGTCTCACAAAGCATGGCAGTTTTGTTGATCTGCATTATCATCAAAGGGTTTGATCTTTGGTGGCCTGGTGATTGACAGTCTGGAAGAAGCAGGGAAACTCCATGAAGTGTAGCTCCTAGAATCATTAACATGAAACTCCTTCTGCCAAGGAATAAAAGCATTCAACATACGTGGTGCTAGGCAGCTTACCTTCAGTCCCTATCAGATGACATGCCATATTTCCCTGGATTTAGAAAAAATAATATGAGTTTTGTAAAGAAACTTCCTCTGGGTTCCCATAGGAAATGTGGAAAACCATTCTTGGACTGAGATCTCTTGACTGTAGGTGTGTTTCCTTTTTAGGGCAGTGGTGAAACCATCTGAGTTGAGTGGACATGGTTTACGAGCCCTCTGCCTTTGTGAATAAGCTGTTTTGACTGGATTTTCTCGTGCCTTTGCAGTAAGAGAATGTTATTTTGAGGGTGGGAACCTAAGCCCTAAATCTAGCATCAGCATTTTTCATTCTTCCTAGATTCCTGCTAACAGTTACTACTGTATATGTGGCGAGGGTGGGTGCTGCAGGGCTGAAACATTTCCTTTATTTCTTGTGGTGGTGAAGCTATAGGAACACTACAGAGAGAGCTAAATGAGTTACCATATGCCACAGTGGCTTGTACTGTGCAGTCGGGCTTCAGTAGTAAGAATCAAGAAATCCTTACTTTTTAATTTCCATTTATCATGAATTTTCTATCTTGGAATATAAAAATCTCAGATGTCAATTTCTTATAACAGAAATGTCAGAAAAATAATTTCTATGGAAATTCCTTTCTGTTTTTTTCCCCATGGGGGAAAATCCCACAAACCATTTCCATCTCTTACCTTCCATAAAGATAGTGGAAGCTGACCCCCAGGATGACATGTAACTGTGTGGCCCTTTCTACCTTAATAGTCATTGGAAAGACAGCAAACATTTAATATTGCATGGAGCACTGGGTGTGGTGCTTAAACACTGAATCTTGGATCACTGAAAAAATAAAATAAAATATAAAAAATATTGATTGTAATTTTCATTGGTCTTTCTTTGCCTGTGAATAACTTGTTGGAATCAGGGAATAATTTTGTACTGATAATTCATTTAATAGGAGCTCAAGTTCAGTATCTTCTATGCACATTCTGGAGCTAATAAGCTATAAAATAATACTTTTGTGACTATTTTTTTAGTGCTTACCATTTATCCTTCACTATGTTGAATGCTAGGGTATCGCATTCATGTCTCAAATGATTATAGGAGTTTTACTATTATTCATTATTATTATTGTGCTATTAACATTTTAGAGATGAGGAAACTGAGATCTTGTGAGACTGCATGAGTTGCCTGATTCTCACAGCTAATAAATGCAGGAACCAGAATTTCCAAAGCCTTTGTTGTGTTTAACCAATAAGACATACTGCTCCCCAATACAGAAACACTAAAAAAATGGACACATATTATATTTTCATTAGTTGGTTTCTTTTTCGTTGTACTTGGCGCTTGTTTCTTCTTCTTCTTCTTCTTCTTCTTCTTCTTTTTCTTCTTCTTCTTCTTCTTCTTCTTCTTCTTCTTCTTCTTCTTCTTCTAATTCTTCTTTTGAATGACTTGAACAAGAAATAGAATCATTAACACATGTTTCCACTTAAGGATGTGACAAATTAATAACTTTTATATTTACTAGTCTATCTACTTAGAAATTTTCAGAGTGCCCAAGGAATGTTTTGGAGATAAGCTTGGTCTTATTCTGTTAAAATTAGCTCCAAGTGAGTCTGGTAGGATTTCAATCCTACGATCAGCACATTTCTCAGCAGATAAAGCAGATGTAAGCAAGCATTAAGTGGTGGCGAAGAACAAAGGACTTAAATCAGGAGAACTGGGTTCCAATCATTACTATCCCTGACAAGCTGTGTATCTGAAAGTGTTTCTTAGCCTTCTGACTTCTTACTGTCTTCATCTATAAAGGCAATAAGAGTAATTACTTGTTAGGATTATGGTGAATGCTAGACAAGATGCCATATGGCAAGGTGGCCAGTAGTGTGCAATATAGGCTGATTACATAATACTGGAATCGTACATGGGCAGTCTTATAGTCATGAAGAGATGATTGGTACTTGTCTTCCGGAAAGGCCAGTTCTAGTCATTTCATCTAAGTTTTTTTTTTTTTTTGTCAAGTTATTTTTGTCCTGAGCTATAGATGAGACATGAAATAAGAGATAAAAGATGGTCTTGGTAGTTAGTTTTATGAAACCCACATTCCAGAAAATAGTTCTTGGTTCAGCACAATGCTTAACAACAACAAAGCCCAGAATCACAAGTGTTGGCAGACTGACAATCTGTTCTCATGATTTGTGACTGAGCTCAGTTTTCTCAGAATAACAAACTTCTGCACCAGGCACTGGCAGAACCCTCTCAAAAATCTGTAGTCAAAGGGAGCTAATTTTGCATGATTTAAGAAGGTGAGGGGAACAGAGACCTGTGTCTGTGGAACTCTGTTTGGATAACTTTCCATTCCACCAGATGCTCAATGGATACTTGGTGATGATGGTAAACAAGTTGTCTCCTTGCATGTGAGAAATCCAGTGGGGAGAGAGGAGCCCCACCTACCACTTTCAGAGAACACCATGTGTTTTGATTGGTCAGGACTGGTCTGTTTCCTTTTCAAAGTGGAGGTTACAGGTTTTTGTTTTGTTTATAACTTGTTTCCTTGAAAATTAAACTGGAAAGTTGTGCCTCAGGAAATTGATTTTGATTCATTCCAGAACAAAAAATTAAAAAACAAATCTTGCTAGGTTAAAAAAACTTCATTAATTCAGCAAAAGCTGAATTCCCTTAACTCAGAGCTTCAGTCTCTATTTCATCATTGTGAGACCAGTTCATTGTCAGCATGCTCTCATGACCCTGGATTTACAAACCAGTGGATTACTTTGGAGTCCACAAACTGAAACCTCAAACTTTCTTAATTAAATGAGATGCACATGAAAGCACTCAGCAGTGGTCTTGGGCTAGAGCAGAGCAAATGAAATGTTAGTCGCCTTCCTTATTTTCATTTTTCCTTCCTTTTTGTTAATATACAACTGATTTCTAAGATAATTTTTAAAACAATACTTTGAGCAAACATGAAAACAATAGCAACCAATAGTTTCTTTCACTCTATGAGCTATTTTTGTAAACCCACAAGATGCATTGGGTCATTTATGGTTTCCTGATGAGTTCTTCTTAATTGGATCTCAATGAGGTTCCATTTTGTTCAATCAACACCTTAGAGAGAAAATTATTTGTATCAATTTGTGGCCTATTTTTGCTGTTTGTTTTCATCGTCATAAGCTATTTACAATTTGAAAATGTATCATTGATTGATGGAGAACATTCATAAAAAGCTAAAATTTAATTATACTACACAACAAAACATATTTACTTCTATTTCTCTTCTCCTGGAAAGAATATTAAGAACCATTTTTCCATTAATATTCAGATTTGAAGAATATTTTAGAATGGTACTATAAAAAATACAGCTTGAAAATTGATGCTTATTCAAGTTTCTTTCTTCTTTCCTCCTCTCCCTTCCCCTTCCTTCCTCTTCCTTCCTCCTCCCTCTCACCCTCCTTTTCCCTTCCCTTTCTTTCTCTCCTTCCTTCTTTCCTCCCCTCTATGTGGCTTACTATGTCTTTAGAACCTGGTATAAAAGAGTAAAAAGTATCTACATTGATGACCCTCAATATATGGATAAAGATAAAGCAAGTTCCTGGATAGTAATGACTAAAGAGTGAATGTGTTAAAGGCCATAGTGAAGGAATAGAGGGACTAATTGTTAATAAATTTAGTGAGTATCTATTATATGCCAGACTTATTTTTCTTGGGCATTAAATAAATTAAAATATAATTTTATTCTTACAAAAACCCCATGATATAAACATATTTCCTTAAATTTTATGGATAAAAAAACCTCACATATAAAGGTATTAAAAATGTGTCCAGCATCCTATTTATTATTAGTCCGTGGCAGACTGGGAATACAAATCTACTATATTTATCCTAAACCTATCCACTTTTCACCACACAATTGTATTAGTTTCTTATTTACAGCTGTAACAAATTACCACACACTTAATGTCTTAAAACAACACAAATTTATTATTTTTCATTTCTGGAGGTCAGAAGTCCAAAATAAGTCTCATTGGGCTAAAATCAAGGTGTCAGCAAATGTATGTTCCTTTCTGGAGGCTCAAGGGGAGAATCTGTTTCCTTACCTTTCCAGCTTCCAGAGGCTACCTACAGTTGAGTCCTTAGTTAGTGGTTCCCTTCCGGTTTCAAAACCAGCAATGGCCAATCAAGTTTTCCTCATATTGCATTGCTCTGACACAGACTTTTCTTCCTCCTTCTTCTGCACTTAAAGACTCCTGTGATTATATTGGGCCCACCAGATAATCCAGGATACTGTCCTTATCTTAAAGTCCGCTGCTTGGGAACCATAATTTCGTCTACAAACTTAATTCCCCCTTGACATATCATATAACATATTCACAGGTTCTGGGATTAGAATGAGAATGTCTTGGGAGGGGGGGATCATTATTCTGTCTATCAGACCTCTTCAAAAAGTGAGAAAATATGGGAATTTAGAGGAAACAGATGTTTGGGGCTAGGAGCTGGGGTACGGTTCATACAGAGAATGACACTGAGGTGACTCTCTCTCTCTTTTTAAAGATTTTTACTTATTTATTATTTGACAGAGTGAGAGATGAGACAGATCACAAGTAGGCAGAGAGGCAGGCAGACAGAGGAGGAAGCAGGCTCCCTGCCAAACAGGGAGCCCTATGTGGGGCTCGATCCCAGGACCCTGAGTTCATGACCTGAGCTGAAGGCAGAGGCTTTAACCCACTGAGCCACCCAGGGGCCCCTGAGGCAACTCTTGAAAACAGAGAGAGGAAAGAGGATCCCAAGGAGGTCATATAGGCAAAAGGAGCCATATGAGCAAATCACCATGCAGGTGGGTACTGCTCTAGGTGGATACCTAGAGATTAGTAGAGGCAAAGTTCTCCTGAAGGAGGAGAGGGACCAGAGCCCTAGAAGGGCAGGATATGGACAGATTCTGAATGATGTTGAATGCTGGACTAAATGGTTTGGGCTTTATTCCATAGCAAGTGTGGACTTCTGGAGAACTTTTGGTGAAGACCATCATGATGAGATTAATATGGCAGCAAGATGGAAAAGTCACAGGATTTTGCAATTTGTTTGATACAGAGGGTAGGAGAGTGGAAAGAGTAAATGGCCAGGTATTTTTTAAGCATTCAGTATTGAAGAGTTGTTAATATTAGGAGAGACAGGAAGTCAGAAGGAGTCAAACACAGTTTTGTGAATCTTGAATTTGAAATACCAGCCAGTGGGATGTTAATAAGCGTAGAAATAGATGAATTTTTCATTATCGTCCTGAAGCTTAAGTGAAGGTAGATAGGGGTTTGAGGAGTGAGAGGCGCGTACACTGCTGGTGGGACTGTGAAGTGATCCAGACTTTCTGGGGGACAATCCAGCAACACGTATCACTAGCTTTGAACTTTTGCAAGCTCCACAAGTTTCACAAGAACTTGTGAAAGCACAATCCTCTGATTTCCTGTCACTAGTTACAGCAATTGAAAAGTTGTAAAAAACCTAAATGTCCTGTATAGGGAATTGTTGAAGAATGGTAATAAATGCAAATGATGGACTATTCTGCAGACATTTACAAGTTGTATATTAGAATAGCATCTATTAATACAGACAGAGGATCACTATAATTTAGCCTCCAGAAAAAAAGGTTACATACATACACGTGCACAGCAGTGGTTCTTACCTGGAGTACTGTAACAACAACAACAAGTACCAAGTCCTACTGAGCCCCTTCTGTGCAGCAGGTATTGTATCAGGTGTACTTTATGAATATTCATTCAATTCTCCCAATGAGCTCAAGAGGTGGGCAATCTAATCAGCTATGTTTATGATAAGGAAACAGACTTAGAGATGACCTGTCTTGGTCCAGATCACACCAGTGTAACAGGCTAGATTTGAACTCAGGAAGTATAAGCTGGACTAAACCACAGTGCCACATACCCACTCGCTGTTTTACACTGTGGCCCTGCCACAAGTTTGAGAAGTGTATGCAGTTACTATGGGAATTGTGAATAAACCAAAGGCTATTTTTTGTATGCTGTAGCTCCATTTTCTAAATCTGGGTGAGCTCATGGGAATGTCCTACATGTGAAAATGTCTGTCGCAGTGGGAAAACATAAGTGCTGAAACCACGGACCAGATGACATAAAAATGTGAATAGTGGATATCATTGAGCAGTAGGGTTTGGGGAAATTTTTATTTTATTATTTCTTTGCTAACCTGAGTTTTCTAAATTCTCTAAATAAATTTCTAAACCCTTAGTGAATATATATTGCTTTTAATTAGAAAATAGTTACTAGAAATAAATGGATGGGAAATATTAAGAAGAAAATCTACAGAATAAAGTTGTGTCTATATAATGAGAAATATCTGCAAACTCTAAGATGCAATAGTTGTGATAGTTCAATTTAGGGTCCCCCTTCCCACATATCAATTAGAATTTTAGGACCATATAAACTATAATTTAATAAGGAGATAAATGCCTAAGAGTTGAACAAGTCCAAAAAATGTTTACTCTTGTCCAGGTGTTGGGCTAATTTCCAATTTGAGAATCTGAAAAACATTAATAAATTAGAGCTCTTCCAGACAGAATCAATTAGAAGTGATATAGGAGGCCACAAACCATATCCTTCATTTAGTGGGGTTGCTGGCCGAAAGGGATATATTCACCTATTCACGTAAATCCTATTTTAACTTTGATTATCCCCAGCATTGTCATTATTTATACCATTGTGCAATATTTAGGCCCAATTTAAAGAATTCCCACTCTAAGTAAATGGAAAATAGTTGGTTACCTCCAAACTGAAAAAAACCCAGTTACTTTGTCTCTTCAATCAAGGTCTTCCCCTTTTAGCTCTGCTCTGTGATTCTCCCTCAACAGTCTTCCAAATCTTCATGCTTCCTCCAAAGCTGCAAAGACACTTCCCGCATTTTAGCTCCTAGTAAAGCATCCCATTATCAAAAACCATCTGCTGGAAAGGCAGGATAATGGTGCTAAATTTACCTATCTCAGCATCATCGCTGCTGGCACAGAGTAGATACTTGCTTAATATTATCGAATTAATAAGTAAACGGCTTCTTTTTAAAATTAAAGCACAGTTGTTAGTACGAGGTCATCATATCTTAAAATCAAATTCTTATATGCTTTTGGTTGCTGTACTTTTTCAAGACATATAGGTCCTTTCTCCTTTGTGTGTCTTCCGTTGGTTACTCATATTGCTTCTCTCCAGTGAAATTCTCCTTCACTTATCCTTTTCATGTTCGATTCTCTTTATTTCTGAACACTCTTCAAATACACGAGGACATTTAATCTTCCAATGCAAAATGCCAGCCACTCTAGATTTGTGTCACCTGCAAAGCTTAATGTTGTAGTAACTATTCCATCATGCAGATCACTGGCAGAAACATGGAATACCAATATTTTCAAGTCAAAGTCAAGAAGAAATCCACTAGTGATGCTCCCCCTCTGTTCCTCAGGTTGACACCAATCTATTGATTATCCTTCTGAGTACAGCCTCTGTAATAACACAGTGGATTATTCTTGCTATCTATCAAGCGTCGAGGTCTCCCAAGGAGCCACAGATGATGCATTAAAATAGTTTATTGGCATAGAACATCTTTAGTATCAGAAGAACAAGACATTTTACACAATAAGTGGGTGGTAAATCACATTTTTGAAAATGGAATTATTTTTAAATGCTCTTAGGTACTGTTTAGAGAAGACCTATAATAAAACCTATTGTCAAGTGAAAAAAAAATCTCTAAGAAAAGTTAATCATTATCCCCTAAAGTATTTCTTTCAAATTGACTGCTTTACAGCAGATTTTCTCAGAGGAGATCACCTGTGCTTATTTCCCTCCCACAAACTTTATAAAATTTGTAAGGCCTAATATCTCTTGGAGCTATATGTGACTTCTCCAAGGATTAATGACTCAACCTCAGTGTTTCTTTGCTGGTGTCCTGAGCTCCCCTCTTAGACCTCACAGCCTCCAATGCCTTGAAGAAAAATGGCTCATCTACCCAAACCATCCATTACCAGAGTGGAGCTTTCCAGTTTGCTTACATTTCTCAGGTTGAGACTCTGCTTAAATACAGCATGGCTTGAGAAGGTGCTGGTAGCATTAGTTCTAATTCTGTGCACTGCTACTGGAAAACAGAAACTGACTGACATGTTTCAGTGAAGTCGGGTGGAAGCATGATGAATTGGTGGTGTCTCATTTAATACTGAAGGCAGACACCTCTGTGGATATCATTAAATCTATAGATAGATTATAGGAGACTATGGGAATTATATGCAGCGTTTTGCGAGTATGTGTGCCCCACCCAACAGTTTCAATCAGATCCTGAGGGGTCCACGAAACCAAATAACGTTAAAAACTACTACAGGGAGCCACTTACTCCCAGACTCTCTACCTGATAAAACTTTTACAGATAAAATATCTTTTAAAAGTTTAAGCTTTATTAGTAATCAAAGAAATATAAATACATTTGTGAGATAGTACATTTTAGTCATCACATTGGTGAAAATCGCAACGGAACCTCGCAGTGTTGACAAAGAGGTAAAAAACACAGTCACTCAAACTCTGCTGGTGGGAGTTAATACCCTGGGCAGCGATTCGGCAAAAGTCTTGAAATATACATGTGATTGGATCAGCAATTCTGTTTTGAGGAATTTATCCTAAGGGAAAGAATTGGACACGTATACAAAGATATTATCTCGAGATATTTATTATAGTCTTGTTTATAATAGTGCAAAGTTTAGAACTGTTCAATAACCGGGGTGCATTCATAAAAAGGATTTCCACAAAATAGTATAGATGTGCATTTATCAATATGGAAAGACACTTATGTTAGGTGAAGGCAAAAGGCTGTAGTATTGAATAGGAAACTATATTTCTAAATGAATGTAGCGTTGAATAGAAACTACATTTGTTAGGCACAAATGGGAATGAGCCTGAATATACACTGAAACATAGTACCCAAAATGATATTTGTGTTTACTTATACCTAATTAGATTTTAGGTGTGTGTGTGTGTGAGTGCGTGTGTGTTTGTGTGTTTTTAAAATGTGTAGTCTGTCAACCAAGATATATAACATAGATTATAAGCATATATATATAATAAAATAATAAAAGTTTATAAAATCCTCTGTGGAAAAAATATGCTGTGGACAAAAATATGTTTTGGGAATAAACAAGAATGTTTCTACAATGTTCTAAAGGGTAAAATTTTTTCCTCTCATTATAGGCAGTGATCATCCACTTATTTAGCTATTGCTTTGTACAGAGAAGAACACTTCTTTTCTGAAGAGATTAATTCATGTGTACATTTTGTGTTTGGATGTAGAAATGTCACCTGCTATGTGCTCTGTGTAAGATCATCAAACGCTTCACTAGATGTGAGAAGGATGACATAAGCTTTTTATAGTTTATCTCCTTTCCTTCCTCATAATCTCCAGCACAGAGCTCGGAACAGTTTTCAATGAATTAGTGTATGGTTGGCCTCGGCTAATAATAAGAGTTGAAATTTACTTATTTCTTCATTAAAACTTTTATGTTGCATACTGGGTTCTGGCATTATTTTAAAGACTTTGCAAATAGGAATTTTATTCTCTAAGCCACCCTAGATTGAAGAGTCACTCTTCCCATTTTATAGGTGAAGGAACTTACACATAGTTTAGGTAACTTGTCTGAGATCAAGCGCTAGTGAGTGTGAGTGAGTATTTTTCTCCAAGTTGTTAACGACAGTGATATGTATGATAAAAGAAACTGAAATTCTCGGAGTGTCTTACAATAGGGAATGATATACACACAATGACAAATCTTCATACTGGAACATAATGCCACCACCAAAATAATGTTGATGTATTTGGGGCACATGGTGGCTCCATTCTTTAAGCATCCAACTCTTGACTTTGGCTCAGGTCATGATCTCAGAGTCATGAGATCAAGCCCTGTGTCAAGCTCCATGCTGGGCATGGAGCTGGCTTGAGATTCTCTCTCTCTCTCTCTCTCTCTCTCTCCCTCCCTCCCTCCCTCCCTCCCTCTGCCCCTCCCTGCATGCGCCCTCTCTCTCTCTCAAAAAGGAAATAATGTTGATACATTAATAATAGGGTGGGAAGTGTTTTCAATAAAATATACATCAAAGAAGCTAGATGTAGCAATGAAACATGATCACAACTGTGTGCAAAATGGTTAAATGTATAAACTAGGGGGAAAAAAAACCCCAGTAAGTAAATATAACTAGATGTTAATGGCAACTACTTCAAGAGGAGTGAGAATGTCAATGATTTTAGTTTATTTTTAGTTGCTTCCTAATTTTCCAAAAATGACTATAGTGAAAAATATTATTTTGAAATAAAAGTTGTGATTTTTTTCTCCAAGTTACTACCTAGCAAGAAAAGTAACACATATAGGGAGAAATGACACTAAAATTTAATATCTTGAAACATGATGTCTGATTCAATGGCAGTAATAATATGTGGAAGCCTGAGATATCTTAGGGAATTTATGGATGATCAGTGAGTCCTGCCAAATTTCCAGCCTCTAGACAACATGCATTGTTTCTTTTTTCCAGTGCTGGAATCCTATAAGGCTTCTCACTTAGTAGAGGCACAAAAATTGAAAAGTGCAAAGCAAGAACAAAAATGGCTATGTAAACAACAGATGACCAACTTAATAGAAGGCTTTGAGGTTTGCTGGGAAGATCTTTATGAAGAAATACAGTGTATGATTCTGCTATGAAATATTAATTTGTTTGGTTGTTTTTTCTTATCTATCCAAAGTTCTGATGCATGCAACTAAACCACAATAACATTTTAGTGGGAAGGGTAACATGCTCAATGTATTCCCAGTGAAGTATTAGATCTAGGTTTCTCTAGCCAGGAGCACACACAGCTAGAAATGGCAAAACTGAGAATCTATCTTTTGTCTGAAAGAAAATCCCTTCTTCTTTTTTTTTTTTTTCAGTGATCCAAGATTCATTGTTTATGCACCACACCCAGTGCTTCCTGCAATACGTGTCCTCCTTAATACCCACCACCAGGCTCCCCTCTCCCCACTCTCCTCCACGACCCTCAGTTTGTTTCTCAGAGTCCACAGTCTCTCATGGTATGTCTCTGCTTCTGATTTACCCCAATTCACTTTTCCTTCCCTTCCCCTAGTCCTCCATTTTATTTCTTATGTTCCACAAGTAAGTGAAACCATATGATAATTTCTCTGTTTGACTTATTTCACTCAGCATAATCTCCTCCAGACCTGTCCATGTTGATACAAAAGTTGAGTATTCATCCTTTCTGATGGCTGAGTAATATTCTGTTGTGTATATGGACCACATCTTCTTTATCCATTCGTCTGTTGAAAGGTATATCGGCTCTTTCCACAGTTTGGCGATTGTGGACATTGCTGCTATGAACATTGGGGGTACATATGGCCCTTCTTTTCACTACATCTGTATCTTTGGGGTAAATACCCAGTAGTGCAATTGCAGAGTCATAGGGTAGTTCTATTTTTAATTTTTTGAGGAATCTCCACAATGTTTTCCAAAGTGGTTGCAGAGAACAAGTGTTGGAGAGGATGTGGAAAAAGGGGAACCCTCTTTCACTGTTGGTGGAAAATCCCTTATTCTGAAACAGGAATGGAAGTTGACCTGGGAATGAGGCGCAGGGGACTTGCTTTTCCCTAGGGCTGGGGTGAGGAGGTTTGGAGAAATATTTCAGGCATATAGCCTAGCAGAAAGACCCAGCTGAGAGTATGGGTGTGTAGGTATGAGCATATAATTAAAACATAGTAGCACTGGAATACAGGGCCCAGGGAAAGAAGGGGACTTTGGCATGGAGTATAACTGGTGGGAAGGGAGATTGCTTTTTTGTCCCTGGGTGAAGAGAACACTCCCACAGGACCTTGCAGTGCCCTTGGACTATAAACACATCTTTTTTCTAGAAAGGGATGGGCCAGCTTCTGGGGCAACAGGCTTCACTGGCAATGCACAAACATACCCATAATTCATGAGCCTGTGGAAGCCAGTCATCCACATTCAATGGCAACACTCCCATGCACCTATCTCTCTTGTCTGGCACTTGTCCCTTTTCAATCCCATTGACACCAATTTGTCCTGTCTTCTTTCCTTTACTATCAGGCAAGCTGATTCATCTTCATACATGAACACTTTAAATTTATCCCTTAGAAGTTCAAAGGTAATTGGACTTCTTGGATGGCTAAGTAGTTTTGTTGTTGTTGTTGAACATTATCTTCTTAAAATACTACTACTCACAACAGAGCCCTTGGATCAAATAGCCATTTCTCAAAGTCTTAGAGTTACCATGGAAAGAAGACTCTAGAGAAGAAAGAACAAAGACATTTCTAGAGTTAGGTTGGCATTAGGACTGTTAAAAGATGGCTTCCTGGGGGCACCTGGGTGGCTCAGTGGGTTAAGCTTCTGCCTTCAGCTCAGGTCATGATCTCAGGGTCCTGGGATCGAGCCCCACATCGGGCTCCTTGCTCAGCAGGGAAACTGCTTCTCCCTCTCTCTCTGCCTGCCTCTCTGCCTACTTGTGATCTCTCTCTCTGTCAAATAAATAAATAAATAAATAAAATCTTTAAAAAAAGATGGCTTCCTGTGCATTGAAGGTTTTTGAAGGGGTGCCAGCTGCCATGATGGGGGAGTTGTGGGACACCCCTTTACTGCATTCCTCCAGACCTCTCATTTATGCTTGTTGATGCTTTGGGATGATTCTGCTGCTGTTTCAAAAATCTCTTTTCTCCTCTCTTTTCTTTGGAGAACTTACCCAAAGTTTTAGCCCCTTCTAGGCTTTCCAAACTTGATGTTGGTCTCAAGATTCAATACTCAATCCCAGTGCCCTGATAAGGATTTACTATTAGATATTCTGCTAACTTAGCCCGGTAATGGGTATTAAAGAGGGCATGTATTGCAGGGAGCACTGGGTGTTATGTGCAAACAATGAATCATGGAACACTACATTGAAAACTAATGAGGTACTGTATTGTGACTAACATAACATAATAATAAAAAAAAGTTATTCTGCTAACTTTAAATTAATAACACATATTATGTAGTCTGACAATCCCATTGTATCTTTATCAAACNGTTATTCTTCTAACTTTAAATTAATAACACATATTATGTAGTCTGACAATCCCATTGTATCTTTATCAAACATTCTCATCCCCATTCCCGTAGTTCATTTCTCCAGACACCCAGACATGAAAACTCTGGACTGCTTTTGTCTCCTTCTCTTCTTCCTGTAACTAGCCAGTTCCTTAAGCCTCTTATGCTCTTCCTTTGATTTACTTATTTGCCGCATGAATGTAACATTTTCTAGATAAACCGATAGTTAGGGTATTTATATGAGTCCTTGTTTTATTTTCATTTAGAAACAGCAGAATTTAGATATTATGTGCTACTTACAAATACCATGTAATAATATGTCTGATGGTATACCAGCATATTAACATTAGATACAATAGAGGGTTATACATTAAGTGACCCGTGTTTACTCAACTTAATGGTCCAACTGATGTTTTCTGTTCCTTCGTGCAAACAGAGTAAATGATATTTGTGGCTTATGGAATGCTCAAACTTTATCTGTAGGTTTACCAAAGGCCAGTCGTGTTCCTTGGAAAAATCTCTTTATGCCATTGTGTTCCAATTAAGTGGACCAACAAAGCATAAGCCCCCATGAAAAAAATTACTTGGTTTTTAAGCAACTGAGTTGAATGGTTTTGAAAGACTTGAAAAAAATGAATTGCTCAAAAATGCTTTTTTAACTTAAAATATATGCATAGAATAAGTGTAGATATCTATTTCCTTTTTAATGACTTCCTGTTTTAGTTAACCTTTTCAATTAATTGAACAACTACTGCACCTGACCATACACATCTGAGGGTTTTTAGTATGTGACTTGAGGGAGTATAGCACAGTGACTCCTAGCATGGGGTCTGGCACCTGTCTGAGTTTAAATCCTATTTCTGTTTCTTACTAATGTGGATGACTTTCCTCATCTGTAAAGTGAGGATAATACTAATTTCTATCTCATGTGAAAATCAAATGAATTAATTCATGTAATGCACTTTAAATAGAGCCTGACACCTAGTAAAGCTCTTGATAAACAGCATTTATAGGTAAAAGTGGGACATGAGGAAAGTTAAGATGGAGATATGACCTAGAAGGAAATCTAAGCAATGTCCTTGATATCATATGATTCACAAAGTAAGGAGGCATTTCAGACACTTTTCTGAGGAAAGATGAAAGGAGAAAGTAATTCTAGCTATTGTGATTAACAATACTAACAACATAAATAATAATAATACCATTTTCATGGCACATTAGTAACTCTTGAGTGTTTGTGTGACTTTTCTCTTTGATCTCTTGGAATAAACATAGGAATTAGAAGCAGGTCTGCAGTTCTAATTCTGATTTATCCACAAACTACTTAGGTGACCTCTGACCAGCTGCATTTCCTTTCTGGTCTAAGGGGTCCTCTTTGGACAGTCAGAGGTAATAGAATCTGCCTATCTACTGTATGAAGTATAAAGTAGTAAGGGTACAGTAAGGTAGGTAGGAGAGATTAGGGAGAGGCTCAGTGCCTGGACAAGAAAGAGTGAAGTCACCACATGACAGCTGTAAGAGAGACTATTCCATCTGGGGCTTTTTGGGTGGCTGAAATTTAAGATGTATTCATTGTTTTTTGTAGGTCATATACCTGCTCATGACTAGCTCTGTGTTCTGTGATTCATATTTATTATATGAAAGGGAACAATTTGAAGCTTAAATGACAGGATATGGAGCAGAAAAAATATGGGGGGTGGTCAGCATGGGATCTGGACTCATTCTGCATGTCTCTTGAAAAAGTCTAGGTAGAGAATAGTTCTTCTGCCATCCTGGGCTGAAATTGCTTCGGATTTAAAGGTGTTGAGAAGCTTGGCTGCCATTGTTCAAATAAGGTATATGTCAGTGATGTCAACACAACGTGCTGAGGAAATGTCACATCTGTCTGCAATTGGCTACCTCTCGATAGGAGAAACACCGCTGGAAGCCTGGAGACCAGATGTTGCTTTCAATCAAATAGAGGTCAAGCAGCTTTAGAGGAAGAATGTCTGCACCTCCCCATCCCCAACCCTAAGAGAAACATGCAAAGCAATTTTAGTGGAATCATAATTGTTTTAGCTCATGTTCACATTTTTCCTAGTGTATGACATTGTAGTCACTAGAACAGAGCAACAAATGGTAGCCCTTGGTGGCTATGAAGAAGATATCGGGGCAGAGATTCCTAGTCACAGGGTCACATGACTTGGTTCCAGCCTGGCTTTTGCCATTGCAGATGTTGAGGGAGACTGAAAATATCACTTGTTCTCTTTAGACTTCAGTTTATTTTTGTTTTTTGAATTGAGCAATGACAGCATAAACCTGGATGGTTTGCGTTATATTTTGCAGTTTAACATTCTGCAATTATGCAGATATGAGGGAAGCCTGGCCTTGGTTAAGCCTTAGGACAGCCACCTGGAAAATCAGCACACTGATCTTTCCAAGGTGAAAGCCTCTTCTGGTATTTCCTACTAGTCCATGTGGGGAAAATGGGTTAAAACAGCTGGTCGGAAATATGTCCTGGGCCAGAGTGAGAAATGACTGAGTGTGAACTTAATTTTAAAGAACTCTCTAATTAAACCTCTTAGAGTCAATAAAATACCTCATCCCTTAACTAACCCTGTGAGCTGGAGGCATGGTGGAATTAAGGTGCAGTTCAGATGGTTTGTTTATTTGCATTAATAAAGGTTTTCTGTTAGAGTAATAGTAAAACAGAAAAAGAAGAAAAAAAAACCAACCCAGGATTCTTTCCAGTTCAGTTTCATGCCAATCACTACATATATGTTGAGTATACATTAAATGAGAAGTTCTTTGCTCAGTGCTGCTAGGGATAAACAGTTGTGAAGGGATAAATGGTTTGCCTCCACTCATGACATCTTCTTCCATGTCCAAGTTTATTCCGTGGCTTCTCTTTACCCTGTTACTAGCTCCCCATCAGTGAATGTGGGGGAATTATTGATTAACAGACTTGGAAAGAATACCTGGTTTGATTCTGCCTTTCTTCCTAGAAGCCTGCCTCCCTCCAGAGAGCAATTGCTCTGGGTTACATTGTTCTGCATGGGTCTTCTAATGCTACGTGGAAGGAGGAGAAGTGTAGTTTTCAGCTAGTAATTTAAAAATCCTTCAATATATATTTTTTTGTATTGGCCAATGGCATTAAGAAATTAAAACAAAATAATGAAATTTGGGAGAGCAAATTATACTCGTGTCAAGGCTTTTGATGGGCCAAGATAAATGAATTTTGGCCATGGACTTAGTGTGCAGGCAGGGTCTTTTGATTTTGGTGATTTAAGATTTTTATTAGCCCAGATGAGTTTTTATAGTTCTGTAGTTGGGATTTAGTTGCTGTGACCTGGATAAGATTCTAAAACATATGCATGGTATTTTGACCTTGGTAAATGATTGTGCTTGGAGGTTTCATTCACAAGCAAGAGGCTATTTTTTTTTTTTAAGAGGGAGAAAGGGCCAGAGAAAGAGAGAGCATTTTAAGCAGATTCCATGCCCAGCAAAGAGTCTGATGCAGGGCTTGATGTCATAACCCTGAGATCATGACCTGAACCAAAATCAAGAGTAAGATGCTTAAGTGACTGAGCCCCCTAGACCCCCCAGAAGAGACTATTTTTATGGGACCTTGAATGGGTCCTCAAGGATGTCAGAGAATTCATGTATTGGGCCTTGTATGATCTGGTTAAGGGAGACAAAGCTGAGATAAATATCCAATTACAGAGAAAAGAGACTCTCTACTAGCTTTTTAGGCATCAATAGATAGAACAATATTGGCTGCTTGTAAAGTACAATGCAACTGAGTTCCATGAATCCTCTGAAACACTTCTAATTTCAAATTGTTAATGTCAAACATGAGAAGCAATATGGATTGGCTATTGCAAGTCCTACTCCACAGTCAAGAGCAAGGAAAATGCGGAGAGACTAACTCTGAATTCATGCAAGTAGTTCACAGGCTTAAGAGTAGAAAATAATCAAAGAACTCCTAGGGGAGTTTCCAAGTGATTCTGTTTTTGTAGGTGGACATGAATCCTAAAAGATCGTGCCAGAGTACATATGGGATTCAAGTCAGAGGAAGAAAGCGTCTTGACAAACACATGGAACAAAGGACCAGGACTTCACTAGGTGCCTGAGTTCATGGACATGAAAGTCGCAATAGAGCTTTAGTACCAAAGACAAAGATAGACATAATGTTTTAGGGGTAGAGGTGGTGGTGAAAGAAAGAAATGGTAAGAATGATCTGACTCATGTAAGGTTCATTAATTAAGACACACTTCATAGAGCAGTTAGTGTCTGAGATGGATCTCTATAAAACAGAGATTTTTAGGCTTCCTTTTCCAGAAGGACCTTGGCTAAATCTAGGACAGAAGGAGGAGAGTTGGAGCTCTTAGCACCATCTCTAGTTTATAGTTTCCTTTCCAACTTGTGTGGATTCACATAATTGATGCATTTGTGATAAGTGGACCATTAAAACAATCTGATTAAAGTTTAATAACAGCCATAAAAAGGTGAGATGGTAGAGTTTTTCCCTTCTACCACTTCTTTCCCTATCCTCCTACAAATTCCCTTAGGAATTTGGAACTTTTCAGGTGTAAGTTCCACTAAAACAGAGATAGGATGCCAAGGAATTGAGCTACTCTTGGCAAGTTTGAGATTCTTGGCTTATTTTTCATCATTATTTGTAAAAAGCACAGTTAGGTCTTAGTATATGGGTCTGGGGTAAACTGAGAAGTCCCCTTTTCAATGGCCTAACCATATGGCATTTCACAGCATTTTTATATCCTGATGTTCTGATGCCAGAACGGGGGACTGGTGTAAATCCCCTAATGTGTTTATTTGGAATGTCTTTGTTCTTGTCAGATTTAACTGAGAAATTCTTATTACCATTTACCTCTTATACAGACCCTTAGACTTCTGTTATATTTGCTTATAATGGGACTTTGAACATATTGCTTGATATAAAACACCTTGGGTATTTTGATATTTCATGGTTACTTTTCACACACGCTACTTAGGATATGTTTCAATAGGAAATATCTTAGATCTCATGAATAATAAGATAGAATAGAAACCTATCAGTAGTGAGGTATAAAAGTTTATATTGTTCAATGACATTGAAAGTTTTTATTTTATTTTATTTTATTTTTTATTTTGTTTTTTTTTTAAATATTTTATTTATTTATATGACAGAGAGATAGGACAAGTAGGCAGAGCGACAGGGAGAAGCAGGCTGTCTGCCGAGCAGGGAGCCTGATGTGGGACTCGATCCCAGGACCCTGGGATCATGACCTGAGCCGAAGGCTGCGGCTTAACCGACTGAGCCACCCAGGCGCCCAAAAGGTTTTTTGTTTTTTGTTTTTTGTTTTTTTTTAAAGAAGAGGAAAAGGGGGCTCCATATGCAAAGGAAAGTATGTTTGGGAAACAGAAGTCAACTTTGACAGAAGAGTTGGCTCTGAGTAGGAAGAAGTAGAGGTAAAACTGCAAAGGTAGCAGGAAGAAAATTTTCAAGCTGGGGTTCCTTGTGGTCATCTGGTCAGGTCTTAAAGTAGATTCGGGGCATCTGTGTTCAAACCAAATCTGTGCAATTAGTAGCTGTGTAACTATTCAAGCCAAAATCATTTGCCTTCAGTTTGCTCATTATTAAAGTGAAGTTTAAATAAAATATATATTGTAATATGGAGAAATGCCTAGTGGAATACAGATACATATTAGGTGTTCAAAGAATAATTTTTAAATATGTTGAAACTCAACCTATTCCCTCTCCAATTTAATACATGAGGTAAGTGGGACTCAAAGAAATTAACTTATTTGTTTAAGTTTCCAGAGTTAATAATGGCAGAAATGAGATTCAAATCTGTCTTTCTCTTTTCTCTTTGTCTAGTGGGCTTTCTCCTACATCATGTTTAAAGTGATGTGATTAAAAAAAAATAAAAAAGTGATGTGATTTTAATAATAGCCTTAGCAATGACTAGTTAGATTAGAATCACACCCGGACCCTTAGAAGATAAAGAGAACTGGGCTATCTTTGTCAAATCACTGATGATGTTGGTGCTGAGGGCCAACTTGAATCTGGTGATCTACAGGACAGACTGGGGAAAGGAAGCTTTCTGGAAGACATTGGGCTCTGTTCCATTGTAGGCTTTGAGAATATGGGCAAACTAGGCTGTTCCATTTCCCATTATATGATCAGCTTTAAGGAGTTTATAGATGTACAACAAATATATGTTGAATAAATGAAAAATAGGAAAGAATTAGTGAAACAATTTAAATGAATGAATAAATAGATAAAATACATGCATGAGTGAATGAACTGGTGTTCTGGTCTTTCACTTCCTTTTCCTCGTTGAACAGTAGAATATTCAAAATAAGGTCTAAAAACTCATAAGGATGTGGTCAGTCTTCTAGATCATAACTGTTGGAATTACACTAATTTTACCAAGATCCATTCTTTCCTGGGAACAGATAATGAGAATCCAGTCTGGTTAAGAATATTAGGTTCACTGAGACAAAATTGAATTTGAATCTTGGCTTGGCTCTATCACTTATTAGCTGTATGATTTTTGAGCAAGGACTCAAGGGGAGGAAGCAGAGCAGAAGAGGAAAAAAAATGGCCAACATAAGATGATTGACTGGGAGTTTTTCAAAAAGCATACCTTTGCTAACCCATGGGGATTCCCAGAAAATCTTACTGTTAGAATTTTTTTTTTTTTCTGGGCTGAGCTCTATGTTAGCTGCGACAAGAAGCAGTAAAATACAAACTCTTCATAGATGCAGAGTTTTCGTGATGTGAATGTGACAATATGTTTATTTGTCGCATACACAGGGAAGCAGGAATGTAGTCAGCTTCACACTTTTCAATTGTGGATTATTCATCTACTTTGCTTCACCTATAAAGGTGCCTCCTTCCATTTGTGAGGAAGAAGCAGAAGTGATATCCAAATAGCACTTTTCTATTTATTATTAATTTCTAGGAGAAAACTGTTCAGCAAAGAGAGATATCCTCTCCTTTGTCTGTATTCTCAGAGTGCGTTGGAACTCTTGTCACACTGAAACTTCCACCTGGCAGAGCAGTTGTTTGCTTCTGTTTTTTGGTCTTTTTTAACCTCAGCCTTCACTCTGTGTCATACCACTTAGATTATAGTGGGTATTCACATCAGTTCCATCACTGAATGGGAGTCTTCGAAAGGCTCATTTTCATTAAATAAAAATTTCTACCTCTTCTCTAAACCACAAACACGGAGAAAGAAAGGGAAAATTCAAGTATTCCATACTGCCAAATAGATTTATTTCAAACTCTAGTTATTGACCCCATCTCATTTTGACTTTTTCCCATAGGACATTTCCTATTGCATCCGAAGCACATCCTAAGCACATTTTCTTAATACATAATACAGTGCCCTGTATGAATGTTTCTCCCTATTTGACATTCCTCTGGGGAAGGTTACTCACCTTTCTGAGCCAGTTCCATCATCTGTTAGTTGAAGACAATAAAAGCATCCACCACATTTGGGGCTACTATAAGAATTAAATAAAATGATCCATGGAAAGGGCTTAATATATTTTCTGAGCTTAATAATTGTAACTTGGCATTATTTTTTTCTTTATTTTACTTAACCCCCAACAACCATCTCAAATATACTTTTTGCTTTGAAACCTCCCCTGTATGTTCAGTTAAATCATTGTTTTTTTCTTCTATGCTTCCACGTGATTCTGTGCAGATCTACATTACACTCATCTGGGATTTATTTAGATGTCTGTCTTCCCCAAAGGACTGCGACCTTTGAAGCTGGGGTCTATGTCTTGGTCATTTTTTTTTCAGCATCCAACACATTTCCTCTGAAAACAAAACCTTAATATTCATCAAAATGAATTATTGAGAGAGCAAGTAAGTGAGTGAATGGATAAGTGAAAGAAAGGTTCTTAAAAAGATACACCATAGCAGAATAAATTGAAGTTCCTGGAAGTGTAATTGAGAGACAATAGGTTTTGGCTAACTAGTTTGTATTTCATTTTATTAAGAAAGTTTCAAGATTTCACAAGCATTTGTTTTATGAGATTGCAAATTGAGTAAGTTAAGACAATTAACTGGGATAAGCTCAGTTTTCTAGATAGAAAATGTAGATGCACGAGGAGATTGTGGGGAAGGAAGGAGAGCAGAGGAAGCAGACGGAGAAAGGAAGACTACAGAGGAGGAGCACCACGAGCTCTGGAAGAGAGGGAATTAAGACAGCTGCTGGGGAAAGAAAAGAGATTTGGGAGAAAGTAAGAGATATTTCAAAGTGAATTTTTAGAAAACTTTCAGTCAGTTTTCTTTACCAGTTAGCTCAAGGAGCCATCCTTAAACTACATTCTGATTCACCTGGCTCCAAAGATTAAACATCTCTCCCATCCCCTCTGGACAACATAAGTAGTCCTGTTGGTGATGGGGCTTCTTTGTGTCATCTCCTCTAAAACCCCAGATCGTAGACTAGGAAGTCCAGTCTTCTCTCATTTGTTTCCTGTTTGCCCTGGACTTGGTCTCTGGAATTCCGTTGCAGCCTTCTGCTTGGACTTTGCTAATGACCAAGTTTTCATCTGACCAAGCCAGTTGCCTCCACCCACAACTACTGAGAACACGCTCTTGCCTGTTAACCTTCAGAGAGAACTGCTTGTTCACGGCGTGGGTCTGTGTTGAACCCCAGCTTACCCACATGCCTTCTCAACTGGTCCCTCCCAGAGAAGAGGAACCACCTCTTCTGCCCCACATTTTCTAGACTCCATATGATTGATCTTGTACCACAGTTCAGGGCTCACTAAGCATGCTGGGTTCTGGGGACATGGCACATGTCATTTGGTCTCTACCTTCCTCAAAACATCAAACATTAACTTCAGGCAGCCTCCTACCTAAGGCAATAAGGTAAATGTCTCTTTACTGCTAGCCTATTTTTGCTTTGTGATATAGGAAGTAAAAAAAAAAGTTATTCTCCCTTTATGTACCATCCTATTATGTTGAAAGTAGGCAAGCTTTGGAGGAAATAACTAAAATGCAATATACTTGGTTAGAAACTGATTCTGTAAATTGATCATATGGCAGTAAGCACAATAAAATGGGTAATTTTCCCATTAGTAGAAGGAGAATCACTGCAGAAATATCAAAGGGCAAACAAAGCCACAGGATTAACAGCCATCAACTCTTTTGAATTTATCAGAGCATGAATTTTTGCAGGGAGCTGGGACAGGATCACTGATTTAGTAGATTACCTTATAAAAACTACAAAAACAGACTTATATCATGCTGGGATGTTTACAAGCTAGTGTTTATGGGCTAAAAGTAGAATATAGAGTTGAGAATATGAAAATTAATTCATCATATTGTTTCTGTACCATTGCATATGATTTCCCCAAAGGCTGTCTGAACACAAGACATGCATTTTCAATAGCTCCGTCTGCTAGAGAAGGAGCACTTGGCATGATGATGGATTTATCTTGGGACCAGTTCCTGGTGGCATAGTAAACAGAGGCTCCCTGTCCTACCTGGTGTGATTCCAGGGACAGTAGGATGATCCTTCCTCTTCTGATACCTGAGCCTGTAATACCAATAGCTTATCTCTTTGGAGTTAATCTCTTTATGTGACCAGTTTGAAAACATCCCTTAAAAGCCATTAATTCCTTGGTCTCTTAGTTTATTAAGGGATTTTTGTTTCTAATACTTGGGCTTATAGGCTTTATGTGTGTGGTAGTAAAATGAAAAGGACAGAAAATTGAATAAATAAATTGCAATTTTATCTTAAAATGAAGTTACTTTGGACATTGATTCTTAAAAGTAACATTTGAACTGTCAGCCCTAATCACTTGGGATATGTTTGATGAATTTGATCTCATGAAACTGCTGGAGACAATATGAAATTAGAGATACCTTCCAGCTCAAAGAAAATATTGGCCCCACAATAAGACAGGATTGATGAGTGGGATTCTTCGTGGGCTATTTAATACCTTTTTGCCCTTGGGCAAGACACTTCACTCTAAATGAAACTCTGAACTTTACCTAGAAATTGAAGTTAGGTAGGAAAAGGAAGGGGGGGTGGATTAGATCTTGGGTCATGTAAAATGAGAGCTTGTTCCCATATAACTGGTGCCAAGAGGCCTGACTTTGACACTCAGTTGAAACATCTGCAGAAAATACAAGGAAAACACACCCACATACCACTCAAAAGAGGACCCTTCACATGCGGCTGTAGGAGTTGTTAACCAAAGAGTCAAGGCAAGTCATAGGCAAAAGTTCATCATAAACATGAAATCGCAGATCTGAGGCATGGTCTCATAGCAATTCATGATTTGTTTCAGTGTTAAATAATCTCCATAAATAACAAAAATAATAACTTATTCTTTCTGGCACTTGAGAGTTACAAAGCATTCATTCTTCTTTTCTGGGGAATAAGGTTAGGGATTACTATTTCCGTTTTGCAGATGGAGAAACTGAGGCTTCCTGAAGCTTAGTTTTTTCTCAGAGTCATGCAGGAGAAGCCAGGCTTGTGTGTAAGTGTTCTGGCTAATCATACTAATTTTTGGAACCAAATTAAACACCGTCATGGTATGTTGTCTTTTTGAAAATCGGAGGGGGAGATGAACCATGAGAGACTGTGGACTCTGAGAAACAAACTGAGGGTTATGGAGGGGAGGAAGGAGGGGTGACGGGTGAGCCTGGTGGTGGGTATTAAGAAGGGCACATGTTGCATGGAGCACTGGGTGTGGTACATAAACAATGAGTCTTGGATCACTGAAAAAATAAAGTAAAAAAAAAAAAGAAAATTATTTCCTAGAGGTATCTTCTAATGGTTCTTTTAGAGGAGGTCAAAACTGATTTTACTAATGTAAGTACTATTAAGGTCAGTTTAAAAATAAACCAGATTTGCCCTCTCAATTTGTCAGCCCACTGTTGGACTGAATGGGGCTGGGGCTTTAATGTCCATCTGGAAGATATCTACTTTACAGCATTGCTGTACATCACCATGTGGGTCAGAGAACCAGACTCATCATCTAAATAAATATTTTTGTTAAATTATTTCCCTTTGTGAAGGTTTGAGCCTCATTAGACTTAGAGTAGAAAGCGCACCATTAGCTCAGTGCTTACAGCTAACTACTGTTTTCCATTTTAAATTTGGTGTTATAAATTTAGCAAATGACATTGAAAACAGCTCTTACTTGCTTAAAAGATATAATTGAATTGCATGATAGCATTAAAATATTACAACTAGATACAAACTTTATCTATTACCAGTTCATTTTCATTTTAAAACTTCTGGTTTGGAGGACCCAATGGGAACAACTTGGGAAGTGGAAGGAATGAAATCAGTAAGTTTGTCAATGGGAGCAATCTTTTTCATTCTGTTTTTGTTTGGGCTTTTAAAAACTGTGTTGCAGAGGGTTGAAGAGTTTGAAAAAATTGCAAGTGAATATATGAAGCCAGTTTTAAAAGGATAGCTTGTGACACTTGTAATATTTATGCTATAACTGGGCACCAAATTTAATATGCTGGAGGTCTGCTGATTGCACAAGCAATGGGCCACTTGCATTTGCAATTAACCACTCACACCCTTGTTTTTCCTTGCAACCCAAGAGGTTGATTATGTGATTGTAGGTATAATAATCAGCACACATCAAAAGCAAAACCCAGCAGAAGCCTCCTAAGAGTGTTCTTTCTTTGAAAGCTTCAAATATGAACTAATTAGGTTAGTAGGTATAGGAGTTGGTCCCTAAAATGTACTACATCAAAACACTTTGCCTGTAGTCTAGTTGTTCTCATTGTATAGTAGAAATTGGTTCTCCACCAGTCTTATATGAGGATAGCTCCCTATTCCAAGAAGTGATGTATGTGGCAGGGTGAGTCTCCCTACTCTCAGATACATTCTCCCCATTATAAGCGGATGCTGGAATTTCTAAAGTACCCAGACAAAAGAGAATCCAGAGGAATATACAGAAACCTACTATCTTTCAGGATGTCATTTTTTCCTTCCTACTTCCTCCCTCCCTTCCTCCTTTCCTTCCTTCCTTCCTTCCTTCCTTCCTTCCTTCCTTCCTTCCTTCCTTCCCTCCTTCTTTCCCTCCTTCCCTCCCTCCTTTCTTCCTTCCTTCTTCCATCATTCCAGTTACATTCTGCTTCTGGAAGTATGGCATATTCAAACAAAAAAACCTTGAAAATTCATTTAGTAAAACCACTTAGAAAAGTTAGGTAAAATATTTTAAAATGTTAAAAATATAGAGTTGAGCTCACAAGAAAAAGAGGAAATATTTATGTAATTGCCAGCAGTAATAAATTTTATGTGCGTGAGCCAATTTAGATGCTTGAGGTTGGTATATAGGCTGAAAGTCAGCAGAATTACAGGTAGAATTTGACAAATAATTCAGTTCAGATAATTTAAAACATTTTTAAAAAATTAAGGACTGATATGTTTAGCTAGTACCATTTAGGAAAAATATAGACATTTTAAACAATGCAATTAATTGGCTTGATATAATGGGCAATATACATGGAACTTGGTATTCTGTGTTTAAGAAACACATACAGAACTTTTATGAAAATTGATCACATACCAAATCACAAAAATAAAAAAATCAGTTCATAGACCATTTGCTCTGATCACATGAAACAAAAATATTATTAAAGAGAGAGAGAGAAAATTTCTGGGAGCCGCATGGACCTCGCTGGCTGACACAGTCACAGCATGGAAATGGCAGTGTTTGCACAGCTCCTGCCAAACAAAGTGAACCTGGTGTCTCCTTCCACTGCTCCTGATTTCTATCTTAGGATTAATCCTATTACTTATAACTGGGCCTCTGGGTGCTCCTAACCAGACTGAGATTATTCAGACAAGGCCATAGGAGAAGGATCTGACCCTTAGCCCCACGACAAGGACCTCAGATCCTGTCTCTCTAACAGTTCCTTCTACTGTTATCTCTTTGAGCTCTTGCAGACCAGGAGAAAAATGTTAAGACACCTCGAACCCCTGGAACTAGGGGGTAGCTCTGTCCAGAGAAGGAGAGCCAGATCTAAAGACAGAGCACAAACAAAAGCAGAGCCCTGGTGGCTGTGTGCTCCCCTGATGATTAACGGCAAGTCTTGGTGCCTCCTCGAGGCCTGCACTCCGCGAATGTTCTTACGAAACCCATACTGGTGTACAACGAGAATGTAGATGTAATAGTAAATACAAAGACAAAAGGGGGTTGAAAAAGACCTTGCCATTTGTTCAGAGAATGGCAAGAATAGTAAAGAATAGCAAGAACAGAACCCCCACAGTGTCTACGTACTCAGTCACAAGGAAACAAACTTGCAAACTACTGAAGCCTGGCTTGTGTAACTATGGCTACTATGTCTAACCATAAAGCCGATGTATTAATCATACTAGTAACTTGACGTTCTCTCACTTCACTTATTTTTCTTTAAAAAATACCTTATTATTCTACTTGTGGGATTTCCTTAATCCTTTTCTAAGAATAAGAGCATGACCCACTTACACCTATATGCTTGGGGCAAGCCCATTAAGGGTCATGCTTCTAAAAAATGGATAATCTATCTCTGTCATGATTGGAGGGTTTGGTACATGGGAAAATACATACAATATTTTTTCACTAATCAAAGTGATTTGTATCTAAAAATAATCAATCTTAAAGATCATACTATTGCTGTTAGATCACATACTACCTGACTCACTACTTACAAATAAAGATACTGGGACCAGCAGAGTAGAGATGCCTGCTCGGTGATCAGAAAAAATCTCTTGGCTCTCTCACTCCTTTTGCCGACACCGTTCCTCCTTCAGGGAGGTGGACCTGTTGGAGCTGGACTCCGGCAGAAAATCAGTCCTCTTTCCTATGTATTTGGAAATAAAAGAAAAACAGCATACTTCTAAATAATTTGTGAATGAGAACTAAAATTAGAAAGCAGAAAATGTGAAAATCAAATTGATAGTAAAAGTTCTAGACCCAATCCCATCAGGCCTAGATGGTTTTCAGGTAATTTTTTACCAAAATGTCAAAAGAAGCAGTAATTGTACAAACCCTTTCAGGAAACAGAGAAAGAGGGAAAACTTCCCAACTTATTTAAGAAGCCATTTTACCTTATTTACAAAACCAGTCAAGAACAATACAAGAAAAAATGTAGACCTATCTTATTGAGAATATAGATACAAAAATAATAAATAAAATCTGGTGAATTAAGTCTATCAGTGTATGTTAAAAATTAACCATCACAATAAAGAAGATTTTATTCAATGAATGCAAGGAGGTTTTGATTTTAACAAGGTCTATCATTAGAGTACACAATAGCAATATAATACATAATACACAATAACACTTTAAAGAAGAAAAACTTTATGATCATTCCAATATATGAATTTAAAAGAACATTTGATAAAATTTAACCTGAATTTATTAGTAAGTTACGAGTAAGAGTGAAACGTCTTAACTTGGTTAAGGGCGGCTACCAAATATTTATAGCAAATACAATTGTTAATGGTGGATTGGTACTAGTATCCTATTAAAGTTAAGAAAGGTATGGCCACTATCATTATTTCTAATCTACATTGACAGGTTCTAAGCAGTGTGATAAGTAAAATAGATAAATATTGGAAAGAAAGAAACAGAGTTATTGTTCTTTACTTTTAATATCATTATTTGTATAGGATATCAAGAACATTCTACAAATGAATAAAACTGATGAAAGAGTTCATTAAAGTTGCTGGATACATGATCAATATACAAAAAATAATGGTACTCTATGTGTCAACAACAAATAAATAGAAAATGTAAATTAAAAAGAAGGTGCCACTGAAAACAGCAACAAAATATGTACCTATGTAAATCTAAGACAAGATGGAGAAAATTAGAAAACTGAAGTTTTATATTTGAAAAACATAAAAGAATATTTGAATAAATGGAAAAATATATAACTTCTTTAGAGATAGAATCAATACTATAAAGACAGCAATTCTCTTTCACATTAATCTATAATAGCAGTGAAACCTAATTTAATTCATGATAGAACTTCACAAACTCATAAAATCTTTCTTTGGAAGAGCAAAGAGCCAAAATAACTATGAGAACCTTAAGAAGAGGGGAAGGAAAGAATTTGACGTAACTGATGCAACGCTTACATTGAAGCTTAGAAATATAAACAATGTGGTAAAGACGCAGAAATAGACAAACAGATTAGGACAGAAGGAGAGTTCCCAGTAGCAGATTTACTCATACATGGAATAAGGTGTATGACACAGGTGGCATAAACATCAGTGAAGGAAGGATAGGCTACTCTAAAAAAAAAATGCCACCCATTTTGAAAAAATAAAGTTAGATCCCATTCTAACATAGAGAAGTAAATCCCAGATGGATTAAACACCAAAATGTGAGAAGAAAAACTTAAAAGTTTAGAAGGAATTACAGAAAAGTATTTTTATAATATGGTGATAAGGAAGGCTTTCTTAACATTCAAAAAACATAACTCCATTAAAAATTAGGTTACATTATGGGCGCCTGGGTGGCTCAGTGGGTTAAAGCCTCTGCTTTCGGCTCAGGTCATGATCTCGGGGTCCTGGGATCGAGGCCCGCATCGGGCTCCCTGCTCAGCGGGGAGCCTGCTTCCCCCTCTCTCTCTGCCTGCTTCNTTAACCAATAGGTCTAATAAATTACATCATAAGCAAGAAACAGAGACGCTGATTTAATAGCGATGGTAAATACCTAGCTGTTATTTAATTTTCTATACTTTAAATGTTTGAAAAGACTCAATTAAAAATTAAATACAATAAAGACTAAATATATTTCAGAGAATGTAGAATAAAGAACAGGGCAATGAACTGAAGATTATAAACTCGTTTTTCAACCTATTCCCTCTTCTCCACCCAGCTGCAGTATTATTTACACTACCTATAAGGACTTGCCTGTAGCTTCTTTCTGGTTCAGTTCAGGACACAACGCTACAACCATGCTGAGCCTATGTGGGGCTGACTATAGACAGAATTATGACTAAGAAGTACCTTTGCTCCAAGCCTCTGGAGGGACTGTTTTTCCCTGGCATACCATAAACTATTTATTGGGTCTGTGACAAAATACCTCTCATAGGGTAGACATATACCACTTCCATAAGATGGCACTCGGTCACAGCATACCAATTGACTTATGTATGTTGAAAGCACCCATTCAGTGGTAATCTAGTTTGTGAATTTACACAAACAATTCCCAGAAAGGAATTGTTTGGTTGTGGCTTTCTTGCTGTGGCCCTCCCACTTGGCCTCTATTTTGCAATTACCCAAAGCTGCCAGCCCACATATCCCCATGGATGGTAAGTGGGTGAGGAACTCATTCTACCAATTCATTTTTATTATCTGAGGTCCTTTCCATAGAACAATGGCTTTCCTTGGTGGGAGGGGCAGTTATTCTTTACCCAGATTAGATTTGCATATTACTTGATCACTGGACTCCTGATGCCACAGCAAAGCTGAGTTTATTGCAACCTGTGAAGAATATTAAAGCAAGCCTGATTTGAGCTGCCCTCTTGCCATGTGAGTACCCCTGAGGCAGGGGAATGGGATTGTAAGTTTACTGTTCTGTCATGGGGAAATGGCCCCAAGTACAAAGTCAAGTCTAACACCAAATTTAGTTCAGGATATAATTGGACAAATACTGGCTTGAGACATAAAATGAAACCACATGCCGTTATATGTAAAAAAAGAGTAAAAAAGTGTTTTTGCTTAAACTGTGTAGCTCACATTGGGTTTTCAGCCAAAGCTGGACATATTCACTAGCTTTTTCAAGTCTATTTTGATAGTTTAATTTGGGGGCTTTTTGGAAGTACAGATGTTAAAAGATCTTTCAACTTAAAATGCTGATTCCTGAAATTCTAAATTCACCCATTAGCTCAAGGATTTGATCACTAATAAATGCAACAATCCATCAACTCCACCAGGTACTATGTGGTGGACATTGCCAATGCTCTGCCCTCACCTCCCAGGTCACTTTTTTCCTTTCTATCCTTCCCTCCTCTTCCTGTCATGTGTCTTCATTTCCGGTGACCTGAACCAGAACCTTTGGGAGCCATGTTGCTCACTTGGGTGTCCAGAGAGCTAGAACTGCCTGAGCTTTGATGTACTACTCCTGTCCTTCTCCCTGGTGGCCCTCTGCCAATCATAGTCAGGGGTTGGACTTTGAAAGGCTAACTCCCAGCTCAAGTAGGATCAGGGTGATTCTAAGGAGTAAACTACTCTCCAAAATTTGTCCATGGAATCAGAATTCTTCCTTGTTCCTGTTCTGATTTCCCTATACCTTTAGTGGTTTTTTTCCAGGGAGTACTTCCTTAATAGGACACTTGCACTGACATCTTTATCTTAGGATCTGCTTCTGGGGAACCCAACAGAATAGATGGATGATTTATTGGAACTTTTCAAAGATGGGGAAGGGAACCAAGGGGCCCTGAGCACTTGAGCTGGCTAAGACTGAATCCACAAGGGGAGGAAGGAGAGGGGTGGAAAAGGGAGAACTAGGTCCTTATTAGAGGGTCTGGGTGTTCAAAGAAAGGACTGAGCCGTGTTACAGGTTTGCCTCTAGATAGTCTTTAAGTGGTTGGATGATTTCCTCGGTTCTTTGATTTGTTTTTCTTGTGAAGACAGCCATGGTATTCCTTTCTTAAAACTATGTCCTTCCATTCCTCTGCCCTACCTCAGAATGATCTTCATATGTGAGTTTAAATAAATACACGTTTGCTGTTTCCTCCAGAGACAGACTTTACAATCCCTGGCTCAGTAGGCTACTTGGAAACATGTCTCAGAAGTCATCTGGTTTTGGGAAACATCCATGTTTTATATGCATGTAAACTCTCTCCCAGTTAAGAATCTAGTCATCCAAGGAACACATTATGGGCTTTGGCCCACTTGAAGAATTCTGTCTTTGTTTATAGATACATATATAGTAAAAGTTAAAAGCATGACTGGAAATGATAAACACCAAGTCAAAATGGTGGTTACTTCTTGGGAAGGAGGGAGAGAAATGTGACTGGAGAAGGGTATATGGGGATTCACATATATATGTATTTCAGATGCAGATGTATATATATATATATTTCTATTTTTCATGAGGTCAAACATATTACTTATTCTTCAGTTGTGGTTTTCTAAACATTTGTGCTTCTTGCTGCATTTTGGTTGATACATGGACACTAAAGTACTTACTTAAGGGAGTGATGACTATCAAAATCACCAAATTGTACCAAAGAACTTGAAAGAAAACACTTTCATAACTATTTTCTTGCTATGTATTTTCTAAAATTTCACCTAGAAGCCAAAAGATAATAGAACTAATATTGATGTTAATGGTATGAGCATTACACGATGTAACATAGAAAAATGCTGTATAAAAACATTTGCTTTCCTCTGGAGCCTTCTTTTACTTTCTTGTTCTTTTTTTAAATCATATCACATTTAGTAATATTGTTTTCCTAAATTTCACATAATAGTTTTTGGAGAAAGCAGTGCCTTTTGTCCTCTTGGTGTTAATGACCTTCAGAAGCCCATTGACATTACAGTCTCTTATCTTACTCAAGTTGTCACCACATAAAAGTGTTTTCTCTTTGTTTGTCTTCATTAAACTGTCAGTGTTTTTTTTTAAAGTATCTGTAACAGAACATATATATTCAATTTAAGCTGACTATACCATTTCCTTAAAAAGGATCGTCAGCATTTGCCTAGGAGGTAAGAGCTCTTCCCCCCATTCTGAACACATGGTCTTCAAAACAACACTGTTCAATAGAAATTTCTGCATTGATAGAAATGTTCTATATTCCTGCCATCTGGTATGGTAGCCACTAGCCTCCAGTGACTATAAACTTAAATTAATTAAATTTAAAAAGATGAAGAAGTTCAGCACATCCTTCTGTCGGGCTAGCCACATTTCAAGCGTTCAAGAGATGTTCTGGGCAGCCCCACTCTAGAATGGAACCTCAAAGGGCATATTTCACAGAACTGCAGATTGGAAAATGGAGGCCCAGGGTATTTTTTCTTGCTTTGCTTTGTTGTTGTTGTTATTATTATTTTAAGGATGGGGGAATTACATGTTGAAATTCACAGCTTGTGAGGAGATCAAGGTTTAGTTTTCTGATGCCCAGGTAACTGCAAATAAGATTGTTTTATTTCACTGAACACTTGTTCACCTAAAAAAATTAGGTTCTCTTTTGGGGTTACTATGGTTAAAATGATAATTTTATAAAACGTATCCTGGTGACTTTGCCTCGTGAACATCGCTGCTTGGAGGAACATCTCGACTAGGCATCTCAACTCTTAACATTTAACATATTTCAACTAAATTCCTGATTTACTCTGTGAACCTACTTCCTTTAGAGTCTTTCCATCTGAGTGAATGGAAACTTCATTAAGTCAAATGCCTCACCTCCCTTATATCCTTTCTCTTATCTACCACATTCCAATCATTGGGATATACTTTTGGCTCTACCTTCCAGGATATCTTGAGTCTACCCACTTGTCACTAGTGCACTGTGATTCCTGTGATCCATGTGACCATCAGCTCTGTTCTGGATTATTGGAAAGCCTCCTAAGTGGTCTCCCCGTTTCCATCTAAATTCTCTCTCTCTTTTTTTCATTTCCATATAAATTTCTTAGCTGGTGGCATGGTTGGCTCTTGTCCTTACTTAATTTTGTCTAGGTAGTTTAGAATTGTTGAAATTTAGAGTCCTGAACTTCAAAATTTTTTTAGTGATTATTTCTCTTTGGGGATTATTTTATGGCCACTTTCCCTAAGGCTTTGTGACTTTTATATCCTTTGGTAAGGAAAAAGTATTCTCTTAATAGATATTATCTTTCTTTCTGGAGAACCTATAGAAAATCAGACACTGAACTATGAATTTTTAAAATAACATTTAATGATCATGTTAATTTGAGAAAAATAAGCATTATATCCCCATTTTACTGAGAAATCTCTAAGGAACTGTTCCCCAAAAAATTCATAAATTTGCTTAATAATCTTTGGCTTCAGGCATTTTTTTTTCCTTACCAAAGATGGACAGAAAGCCCTCTTTCATCAAGAGATTCTGAACCAAAATTCAGCCATGGTACATCAATAAAACAAATCCTTATTCATTTTGGAACTATGTGTACAATGCACTTAATAAGGATTTACTGAGGGCGATCTTTATTCAAGGTGTAGTAATAAGTGCTGAGCTAATTTAGAGAAGAATAAGGCTGACCTTGTCCTCAAAAAACTTAAGTTCCAGTGGCAGAGATAGAAATATACACAACTTACTTTTACATACTGCGTAAAGATCTGATGTGTGTGTTTAGGTCATGTCAGAAGACTAAGAAGCTACTAATGTCCACAGTATGGAAAAATAATTAGTGAAATGATTCTAAATCAGAGTTCATTTACACTCACATTGTGAAAGAGAATCATTTGCCAGTTTAACTAAAATGTTATGATTTGATAACAGGTGTTGAAACAGAAAACTGTTAATAAGATCTGGGTCCCCGCCATAAAATGTAGAGGTTATGGAAATTTAAACACAGTTTACATTTTCTCTATGGCATTAAAACATTTCTGAAGGCAAGAAAATCCTTTCCCTTGAAACAACGAGTCATTTGCCTAAAGAAGTGATATGTGAACAGAATTCTTATTCTAAACTGTTCTTTCCTGTGTAGATGAGTGTGGACATTCATATATTAAGTTGTGACTTGTGTATCTCTGACCTACGAGTCAATATCTCCTCTCATCTCTTTGCTCATTCTGTTTTAATATAAGCTCCCTCCATTAATCTATGCTTTATTTTTCTTCTATGTAAGGAATGGTTTTGAACAGAAGCTAATACTTTTAGTTATACTGGTCTATTTCCCATGTTCTTTTCATGCGCACATTTCAGATAATCACATGGTTTTTCTCTTTACCTCATTTCAGCCCGAATTTCTCAAGTTTTTGCTGGATCTCAGGTCTTTCCTGAAATCATTGTGCAGTAAATTTGCCTTTGGGATTTGTTGATCCATTCCCATGAAGCCCCCTGATAAATGTTGGCTTAAAACTTATTTTCTGCATAAAGAGAATGAGTATAATTAGTTATTTCCAAAGTGGGAGCTGATATCAATGCATGTATTATTTCATGTTATGAAGATGGCTCATAATAAGTTCTGTGCCTTTGGAGGCCATTCACAGAAATTGTCAATGTTTTCACTAATTTTATGATTTGTCTCTTTTTGTACCAAGAGGCTCACTGGATATGCATCTAAAAAGAATTTGAAAAAAGAAATAAACCACAAAAATCCAAGACAGTTATCCAGTAGAAAAATAATTATTTTTTTGTGAATGATATACAAATTTACATTAGGGTTTCTCATAAATTTCAATGGTTTCATAGAAAATTAAAAACTGGATTTAATAGATACACAATATTTCGCAATGTGTAAAGAGATGACATTGGCTCCCAACACAATATATCCTGTTGAAAGTGATAATTGACTTGGGCTTTTTAGCCCTCTGATCACAGATGGAAGAAAGCACCATGACAGTGACAATAATGTTCATTAAATATTCAATTGCTCCCCTCTACTTCCGAGTATCTGTTGTAGTTGGTATGGCATCATATGATCTGTGCTGGCCTATGTCCTGCGAGTGATAGTGATCCTTGTTACTGCAGATTTGAGGGACTTAGGGTGAGTTCTCTGTGCTCTCTCCTCTGATGTGACAACCCTGAATATCATGTTTTGACATGGTGACATTATAAGATGATAAGTGTCACCAAACCAGGGCCTGTGGTAAATGTGGAACAAAGTCTCCTGCCAACCTATGCTAAATGGGTAGTATGAGCGATTGTCTTAGTTTGGGCTGCTTTAACAAATACAATAAACTGGGTGGCCTAAACAATAATGAAAACTTATTTCTCACAGTTCTGAAGTCTGGAAGTTCAAGGTCAAGGTACTAACAGATCTGGTGTCTGGTGAGTGTTTTCTTGCCAGTTTGCAGATGGCCATTCTCACTGCATCCCCACTTGGGTGTGAGAGATCATCTTTCTTGTGTCTTTTATAAGGGCAGTAATCCTATTAATGTGAACTCTACCTTCATGACCTAATTACCTCCTCAGCACCACATGTCACACTGGGGGGTTAGAGTCTCAACATATAGGTTTTGGGGAAACATAGACATTCATATTAGCAATATAGAAACCTTTACAGCAGGGAGTCACTGAGATTTGGGGTCAATTTTTTACCCAGCATTACCTTCCTTAATATAAATACCTTCTGCAAAAAAATAATGCTTATTGCCTGACTTTTTTTTAAGATTGTGTTTATTTATTTTTTGAGAGAGAAAGAGCACAAGCACATGAGAGGGCAGAGGGAGGGGGAGGAGAGGCAGACTCCCTGCCGAGCAGGGGCCTCTGATGCGGGGCTGGATCCCAGGACCCCGTGATCATGACCTGAGATGAAGGCAGGTGCTTAACCAACTGAACCCCTCAGACACTCCATTCGCTGCCTGACTTCTTTCAATATACTATCTAAAGTTAAATGTAGATATCTACCATTGAATCAGGGTGCATGTCCTTTTGCATGGAAAAGGGAGAGAACCATGACATCTGAACTCGTAGTAATGTCATTACCAAAGGATCTGTTCTCATCTTCATAGGTTATAATGGTAATGAAATTAATAAGGAAAAGCCAAAAAAGGAAAAACTACGAATATAATGTATTTTCCATCTGATTTTTCTTCTTTTCTAAATATACTACACAGATGTAAAGGCACCTGGGTGTGCTAGAACTCAAAATTGTGACCATCTAATGTGGAAATTCAACATATTAACATGTAAAAATGCAATGGGATCCATTTCCCTGCAGCTGTTTCTGATACACAGTTTATTGTCTATCTCAATTAGAAACTCATCTTTTGCAATACCATTTCCTTCCCTGTAGTTGATTTGATCAAACATCCTATTGTTTAAGCCAAAAACATAGCTTTACCAAATCAGCCATAGTATTGTTCAAAACTCATCATTCATTACATTATTCTTCATCAATGCTTATGATACTAATATCTACAAAGAGGAACTGAATCTTAAATGAAGCTTTTCAAATCTACTTGACGAGTATTCTGTAAACAAGAGTTTTCTTCCTTTTTAATTTTTTTTAAAGGAAAGCAAAATAATTCGGTCTTGTATGGATCATGACAATACCAAACAGATGCAAATAAATATTAAAGTAATATATTTTAGTGTTGGATCACAGCCCAAATTATTTGCCCCAGAAAATTACATAAATGCTCTAGTGTGCATGTGGTTTATATTTAAGGTGTAATGAGCTGTTCAAATAGAGAAGGGCAGGCAACCATATTAAAAATAAACATCAAATTTTAACAAAGACACATCCACTTAGTTTGCAAATAGCCCTAATGGTTTCAGTTTATTGCAGCTACTCTAGCCTACAACATCTTTTGTTGAAACCCAGTGTCCAATTTCAGAGTCTCCCAGTGAATCTGGAAAGATTGCTGTTTATAATTCTTTCATGGAATAATTGTTCAATTGTGATCACATTGTCAGAGTGATGAGAAGGTAGAAATAAGAGTAAAAAAAGGTAGCACATGGCATATGAATAGTTAAGACTGTCTCATTGAATCAAAAGTCAGTCTCAATCTACTGGTGATATGCATCATAATAGCACTTCACTACTCACTAGTACTATTAATTTTCTATGGGCTTGGACATCAGCATGTTACACAACATTATTTAGAAAGCCTGAGGAGATACAATAGGTAAACTCAGCTCTGACTACTTTAGGTTTAAAACACCTGCAAGACATTTCAAATGCTTATAACACACACACACACACACACACACACACACACACGTGCATACAAGCCCCCCACTCCCCCCTCTTCTTTAGCATTTACCATCTTCTCTGCTTGTAATGACAAATCTACCCTGTTTTTATTTCAGCAAGTGTGTCTTTATAACCTGGGAAATGATCCCAATTCTCAGCCCAAAGAAATGCTGGGGTGTTGTCTTTACAAAAGATCTAAAGTGTGATCTATGGTTCCAATAAATCCTTATGTTCTAGTTTGTAGTTTATAAACATTGACCCTCCTTGGGGTCTTCTAAGTTTCAACCAATAAAATGCCAACCTGTCTTGAAATAAAACAGTTAATTTCAGACTTTACATTGCTGAGGGTTCAGTCATAGACAACTTCCATCTCCCTTTTTGCTTGCGAGGGACTGGGGGAGCGATTGTATCATTCACTTGGACTGACTGATGAATAAGCAGGCAAAGATGATTTCGAGTGGCAGGTTTCCAAGTTTTCAGGAATACTATGATGAACCTAAGTGAAAAACTAGTTGGAATTACTCTCTCTAGGTCATCTAGCACCAGTCAGTGCATTTAATTAGATCATCAAATTAGTTGCCGACCTTTATATTTTTATGTTGGTACGGTGATTAAGGGAAGCCTGGATTTTCTATAATATCAAAATGATTTCAAATCCCTAATTAGGTTCTTATATTTCTTGTAGATTTTTCTTTCTAAAAACCAGATGCTACTTTTACCTACCCATTGAGTGAGACTTTCCCCAACTATCTTAAACTTCTCTGCTTTCCAAAACCTATAACAAAAAACCTCATAGAAAAAGATTTATTAAAAAAAAAGTTAACATGGAATAACGAGTAGTCATTTACCTAAGATGAGCTTACCATCTGGAATTTGCTTGGACCTACTTTCTGCAGGCTAGGTCATGGAAGGGTTTTACAGAAAAATGGAGCTGGCCATCCTGGGATTACTTCATGGCATACCTGACTCTCAGATGTCCTATAAGTAGTTGAATTGTCTTAAGCAGGAAATTCCATTACTTACCTTCCCCCAAACCCATGACCTTTTGAGATATTTGCATTTTACAAAGAGGTGGAAGCTGTGGGGCCACTAGACAGGTGGTTGGAAAAATACCTGAAAGAGGTCAGTTTAGAGTCAGGAAGACAGAAAAATAAGAATCTCTAGAAATTTTACAGTAATGTTGGAAAACTCATTTGTATTGGAGAGAATGGAAGAGATCTACCTGGTTATTACTTCGTTATTACTTGGTAATTTATTAAAACCATCTGATTGCTTGCGTTAAATTTCCATATTTTAAAAGATTTTATTTGTTTATTTAAGGTGGGGAGAGAGAGAGAGAGCAAGCATGAGTGGGGAGGGGTAGAGAGAGAGAGAGAGAGAGAAGCAGACTCCCTGCTGAGCAGGGAGCCTGATGTGGGGCTTGGTAACCAGTACTCTGGCATCATGACCTGAGCCGAAGGCAGACACTTAACTGACTGAGCTACCCAGGCACCCCTCAAATTTCCATTTTTTTAATTGCTAAAGTAATATGTACATTGAAACAAATTCCAATAAAACATAAGGGTATGGAGTTAAAAAATACTGTTCTTCATTCTACTTTTCACTTTTAAGATTTACCTCTTATCCTCATTTTAGTAACTATCAAAATTAAAGAAAGTATATATCCTATAAAGTTCGTAGTGTTGATATCCTGAGAATGTGGTAGAAATGCAGACTCTCAGGCCACATCCTGGAAGTATTGAATCAGAATCTGTATTTTAGCAAATAATTTACATGCCTAAAGTTAAAGTTAAAGTTAAGAAGCATTGTCCTATAACACTGAAATCTTACTTGCTGGGATTTAGTCTACAGAAATACTAACATATATGCATATATATATGTGTATATATATATGTGTGTGTATATATATATATTTATACTTTTATTTTTATTTAATAGCAAAATATTAAAAACACCAGAAATACCCCTTGGTAAGGAATGGATAAATAAATCATAATGCAGTCATAAGGTGGAACACGATGCAGAACAACGTTTTTCTTTTAGTCTCCCCATTTTTATCATCCAGCTGATGCTTTGGGGTTTTCTTTTTATAACACAAAGGCCCAACAATGTTTTCCTAAATGGAAGAATATCTGCAGAGATGCTTTTTGTATCATTTAGGGATAGAAGTGTCCAGAGTCAAGTTTTTCAATCACCTTTTTTGAGATTGTATACATAATGATTATATACATAATAATTCACAGATTATGTAATATATAATAATATGTTATACAATGAGTTTAAAAAGCACTACATTAGAGGAAATCCAGTATCTCTCTTGGGTTTATCACTTCTCATCCCTGGCCCAACTCCTTAGTTGGTCAAGTACTATGAGGTTTGCTTAGTTCAAAAGGAGTCAATCTGTTCCCAGATGCCACCTTGTGAAGGAAGCAGGGTGTATGACAGGTGCATTAGTGGAGCCCTGTTTTTTCCATCCTTGCTTCAGTTTTTGCTATGCCATTGTTCAATCAGATAGCTCCTTGCTGTCTAATCTATCTTGTCCATAATTACAGAGCTGCCACTACTAGACCAAAAGTTGTCTGGGCCACAGGCGCCTTAGCAGGGCATTGTTGCCCTCTTATTGTGGATTCCCAGGTTTCTCTTCACAGATTCAGCTCTTGTTCCTGGAGAGCATTTACTACATCTCGGTGACTGGTTAGGAAGAGCCTTCCATCTAACCACACAATGTGCCATGGCTGTGTATTTGTAGATCAAATTTCTACAAAAAAGAATAGCAAGAGAAATACTTCAAGTCACTGGTCCCCAATGCTGAATCACCAGGGGATCTTTATATAATGTTGTTACCCAGGCCTGGCCTCCTGAGATCCAGATCTAACTGGGCTACGTGTGAAAACATCAGGTAATTTCATTTAATGATTGCAATAACTGGAGAGAGACAGGGATGAAGAACTTAAAAGCCCCTGAGTGAAAACCCAGGTCCCCTGCTTAAAGGTCCCTTGCTATTGTACTATTCTTTTTTTTTTTCTTTTTCTGTGAGACTTGAAGTTCAAGCAGTAGAACATGCCTGAGTTCTACTCCTCCACCAGTATAGATTTGGTCCCCTGAATGTGTCTTTTGTAGAGTGGGGCTCCAAGTGACACACAACATATCTTAAAACCAGGAAGGGTGTGGTTTCTCCATTCTGAACACAGTATGAGATCTTCAGACACTCCTGATGGGAAAGAGGAAAAAGACTGCAGTGTTCGATATTTTTTCTTTAAGTGTGAAGTTAATGGAGCAGCCTGACTAATATAATGTATTTATTTTGATCTATAACATACTATATGAAATGTTAGAATGAATTTTAAATTAGCTACAGTAAACAGCAAAGAAATGTACCGAGATCATTCTAGGAAAGGCTTGTTTTTAATAACCAGAATAATTTTTCAATTTGATATGGATTTAGATACCCGTAGAAGGAACTATTGTTGGATGGTTTATATATATGAATAGATGCTTTTGGGACAGGATCTGTGAGCACTGGAAGTGGATTACTAAGCCATTTACAATTCATTACTGCATTGTAGGTATTCATATCCCTTCCATTTTTATAACATCTTGAGGCCAAGAATCTTTTAAAAAGGTCATTTAGCTTTCAGAAAACTATGAATTATGGTGAAAGCATTGTTCTTTCTCTGACTTTAATGTGCTCATTTGGAGAAAAGTTACAGGAAAATACTTTTGCTTAAGCTCCGAATCTGACCCTGCTGCAATCCTTCACATAAAATAACTTGTCATTAATGACTTCTTGTATTCTCTGTGCTCGTTGCTGATTACATAAATATTTTCTTAACCGAAACCGGCATCCAGAGTAAAAGGATGTTAGTCATTTTTAGAATTATAATCAAATTGTAAAAACTCCGATATTGACTCACCAGAACAACTTAAGATAGCTTTGGAATTCTTGAATCAATCAGAGGGGGGCAGGGGGAATTTTTACTTGGTAAATGTCAAGTACAGAAAACCAAGACATTCAGTTTTCATTCCAACAGGAATGAGGTAATATACTGACCTGTTGTCTGATTGGTTGACTTCTGAGGGATACCCAAGGTGAGGAGCAGCTAATGATCAATATAACTTAATAGTAATACAAGGAAAAACCTGCTATAAAAAATGTCAAGGATTCAAGCCCAACACTTCACTAACTAGGTGTTAAATATTTATTTTCCATTTCATTTCTATTCCTTAAGAAGTAAGAGAAGGGACAGGGATGTAACATGAGAGAGATTTGAGGATGGATAGAGCTGATACATGTTCAACTTAATTTCAACATCTTGGAACAACCTTGCTCTTAGTAGTCATTACATAATTATCTGGTTGTCATTATGGGTAATTCTAGAATTTGATCGTGTGAAGATCATAATCATAATCATATTAAAGAGAAAATTAAGAAAGAGAGGTTGACAGCATAATATTTTTTTGGAAATTGAGTCCAAACCAGGACCTTCTGGTCAAATGATGGTTTAGCCAGAAGCTGTGATCTGTGGTCATCTTGGCTTATGACTATTACATTTCATAAAATGAGTATCTAGGAATGTTTTGCTTATGAAGAACATTTATGCTGGAATATTTATTATGGAAAACATTTTTTTGCATCATAAATCAATAGTGAAATTGTTTAATTCCTGTTGATCTGTGGCTAAATGGAAAGTGGGCCAGAGGGCGCCTGGGTGGCTCAGTGGGTTAAAGCCTCTGCTTTCGGCTCAGGTCATGATCCCAGGGTCCTGGGATCGAGGCCCGCATCGGGCTCTCNTGTTGATCTGTGGCTAAATGGAAAGTGGGCCAGAGCTGGAGATATGCACATAGGAGAATCTTGAAGCTTCCCATGTTCTGTGGGCTGGCAATTTACACAGAATGGTTTCTGCACACTAGTTCTCTCCCTCTCCTGGGGCTCTTCCATCTCTGGACATGTGAGACACACCCAAATACAGCATTAACTTTTATGATTTGTAAAGATCCAAGTTCAATAAAGTCAATGGACTCTACTGAAGAAGAACAGTAAATCTTAACTGAGTTTCTATTAATTATTAATGAAGAATGATTAATAAACTCTCAGGTGTCAGGTTTGTGAATATTTTCAAATTACATTTATCTTTTTGGAACATCTTACGATGAGTAAGAAAAAGTAGTTCCTTTAAATGATCTATTAATGACATGAATGCGAACTAAAAATCAGTGAAGGTAGGTAAATTCAGTGAAGGTGTTCTAGTAGAATTCTGTTAAGACTCAAGCAAGCTAAGGATGCCTGGCTTGCTCAGTTGGAAGAGTATGCAACCCTTGATGTCAGGGTTGTAAGTTCAAGCCCCACGTTGGGTGTAGAGATTACTAAAATAAAAATAAATAAACTTGAAAAATAAGAGTAGCAAGGTAAATATTCTATGAGGTCAGAGAATGAACAAAAGAAGCCATGAAAAGCACAGATCCCATACCTGTCAACCCTAACGACTCATTCTCCATAAACCACTGTGCAGGATTATAGCTGGCCTGTAGGGGGCAGAGCACAGACATCGGCCCCACGCAGAGTTGCAGAGGTTTGAATCCTGCTTCTCAGAAGTATCAGCAATGTAATTTTAGGTTAGTCAATAATCTAAGCCTTAGTTTCCACTGTTAGGTAGTGGGGAGGAGAGCAAAATTAAAATAATGTACAGTCAATCCTCCCTATTTGTGGATTCTGTATTTGCAAATTCACTTACTTGGTAAAAGTTGTTTGTCATCCCCAAATCAGTACTCAGCTGCATGTGAGTGGTCGTTTGTGAATGTGGACACTCGTGGAGTGGCAAAAACATCTTGGTCTCCAGATGTGCATATTCCCAGTTGATATTGAACAGGTTGACCAGACATTCTGCCTCTTGTTTTGGTCCTCATACTGCAAACAAGTGTCCTTATAGGGGTATATAAGTGCCGCATTATTTCATTTTTGTGTTCTTTTTGTTGATGATTTTTCTGTTGCAAAATAGCCCCCAAGCATAGTGCTGAAAGGTTAGCTAAGAGTTCCTCAACCCAGGAAGGCTATGATGCACTTTGTGGAGAAAATATGTTTGTTAGGTAAGCTTTGTTCAGGCATGAGTTAGAGTGCTATTTGCTAAGAGTTCAAAGTAAGTTAATCAATGGTATATATTAAATAAGGTACCTTTAAGCAGAAATACACCCAAACAAGGTTATGTATTGATTGGCTGAGGAAAATGTTGTCACTGAAGGTTCATAAGTACCTAACCCTGTATTTTCCCTAGGACCAGTGGTTCAGTACTATTTTATGCTATTTTTTCTTTTCTTCCAGACTGGTGAATTCAATGAGGCATATGATAGAGATCACAAGCCTTTCTTTCTTTTTTTTTAAAATAGGAATATAATTGATATATGACATTGTATTAGTTTCAGGTGTAAACCATAATGAGTCCATATTTATACACACACACACACACACACACACACACACACATATATATTGCTCAATGATATAATTAACCTAGTTAACATCTATAAGCACAGAGAATTATACATATTATTTTGTGATGAGAACTTTTAAGATTTACTGTCTTAGCAATTTTCAAATATGCAATATAATGTTATTAACTATAGTCACCATGCTGTACATTATATCCCCAGGATTTATTTATTTTATAACTTGAGCTTTATAACTTTTGATCCCCTACACCTATTTTGCCCACTCCTGTCTCAGGCAACCAACAATCTGTTCTATGTATGATTTTTGTTGGTTTGTTTTGATTTCACATAAAGTGAGATCATGCAGTATTTGTCTTTCTCTGGCTGACTTACTTCACTTAGCATAATGTGTTCAAGGCCCACATGGTAATATTACCTTCTTTTTCATGGCCAAGTACTATTTCAACACACACACACACACACACACACACACACACACACACACACATACTCACCATGCACACATATATCCATATATACGTGTATGTATGTATCCATATCCATATATATATATGGATATGTGTATGTGTGTGTATTACATTTTCCTTATCCATATATCCATCAGTGAACATTTATGTTACTCAAATTGTTTCCATGTCTTGGCTATTGTAAATAACCTTTCTATGAACGGGGTACTGATAGCTTTTTGAGTTAGTGTTTTCATATCCTTTGAGTAAATACCCAGAAGCGGAATTGATGAATCATGTGGCAGTTCTATTTTTATTTTTTTCAGGAACATCTCTGCTATTTTTCACAGTGGCTGCACCAATCACATTCCCACCAACAGTGTAGAGGGCTTACTTTTCTCCACATCCTTGCCAGCATTTGTTATCTCTTATGTTTTTGATAATAGCTAGCCATTCTAACAGATGTGAGGTGATATGTCATTGTGGTTTTGATTGGCATTTCCCTGATGATTAGTGATGTTGAACGCCTTTTCATGTACTTGTTGGCCATTTATATATATTTTTTGTAAAAATGTCTATTCAGACCCTTTGTCTATCTTTTAATCATATTGTTTGTGTTTTTGTTACTGACATATGGAATCTTTATATGTTTTGGATATTAACCCCTTATCTGATAAATGATTGGCAAATATTTTTTTGCATTCTATAGGTTGCCTTTTAATTTTGGTAATGGTTTCCTTTGCTGTGCAGAAGCTTTTTAGTTTGATGGGCGCCTGGGTGGCTCAGTGGGTTAAAGCCTCTGCCTTCGGCTCAGGTCATGATCTCAGGGTCCTGGGGTCCAGGCCCGCATCGGGCTCTCTGCTCAGCGGGGAGCCTGCTTCCTCCTCTCTCTCTGCCTGCCTCTCAGCCTACTTGTGATTGCTCTACCTCTGTGAAATAAATAAATAAAATCTTAAAAAAAAAAGAAGCTTTTTAGTTTGATATAGTCACACTTGTTTATTTTTGTTTTTGTTGCCCTTGCTTTTGGTGTTATATTTTAAAAATCATTGATAAGATTGATGCCAAGGGGCTTATTGCCTATGTTTTCTTCTGGGAGTTATTATGGTTTCAGGTATGAATTTCCCACTTTAAGTGTATAGTATAAGAAATGAGTACTGTTTCAACCATTTATTNTGATCCCACTTTAAGTGTATAGTATAAGAAATGAGTACTGTTTCAACCATTTATTAAAGAGAATGTTTTTTCTCCATTTCATGTTCTTGGTTTCTTTGCTATACATTAACTGACCATAAAACCATGTGGTTTTATTTCTGGGCTTTTTAGTCCATTGACGTATGTGTCTATTTTTATGCTAATACAAACTCTTGATTATTATATCTTTGTGTTATAGTTTGAAATCAGGTAGCCTGATGCCTCTAGGTTGGTTCTTCTTTCTTAAGATTGCTTTGGATATTTGGGGTCTTCTGTGGTTCCCTACAAATTTTAGCATTGTTTTATTTCTGTAAAAAATGCCATTGGAATATTGATAAGGATTGCATTAGATCCATACATTGCTTTGGGTAGTATGGACATTTTAACGTTAATTCTTCCGCTCTATGAGCATGAGATATTTTTCTATTTATTAATGTCTTCTTGAATTTCTTTCATTTAGGTGTTATACTTTTCAGTCTTTAGGTCTTTCACCTCCCTGGTTAAATTCATTCCTAGATATTTTTCCTCTTTGATGCAATTGTAAATGGGATTGTTTTCTTAATTTTTCCTTCTGATAGATATTAGTGTACACAAATGCAACTATTTTTTATGTTGATTTATATCCTGAAAATTTACTGAATTTATTAGTTCTAACAGTTTTTTAGTGGAACCTTTATGGTTTTCTATAAACAGTATCATGTCATCTGCAAATAGATTCAGTCTTACCTCTTTCTGATTTGGACGCCTTAGACATTTTTAATGTAGGTGCTTATTTCACAAAAAAAATTTAAAAACTTATCTAAAAGTCTTTATTGTATCATTCTGGGGCTTCTCTTACTTGAAACAATGATTCTGTATTCCCAGTGACTTTCTAGATCATTACTGCGAATAATCAGCTATATATAAAGTATCTGTATGCTGTGAATTTAAGTCTATTTTCAAAACTGCAATTCCTTACAACCTACTTGGTGGACCTAGAATGTGACTGTGTGAACCTGGCTTCTTTCCATTTTATCAACCTCCACCTGGCCCAACCCTATCCTGTAGCTTTTCTCACATAGTAAAATGGATCATAATTAAAACAATGCATTTATTAAGTATAAAACGTATGCCAAACACTTTGCTAAGAAATAGATGCTCTAAAGTTGTTTGGAGATTTCCTGGGAAAATAGAGATATAAATATCCATTCACCATAGACATGATCGTGCAATGATGGGTTATGAACAAAATGTGGTGGTGGCATATGGGCTGGACCTCCTGAGTTTCTTTGGAAGAGAGGGCGGGCACAGTAGTCAGGGAGGGTTTAACATGATATGTACTGTTGGGCCTGGGCTTAATAAATGTGATAATGTTCACCAAGCAAACCAGATAAAACTAGGACAAGCAGTGAGAATCCTGTGTCCACATATACAAAGGTATAAATGAGTTTCCTATGGTCAGTGAGGCTGAAGTAGAATCTAAGTGGAGGGAGGGGAGGGGAACCAGAGGGAGATGCAGGGAATGCTTAGAGATAAGGCTGGCAAGATGAGGCTGAGACTGCTTTGGGAGGACCAGCTATCCAGAATAATATAATGCAGACCTTCAGGCAGGTCTTATAATCATTTTTTAAAATGTGAAATAAACACCTATGTTAAAAATGCATAAAATGTAAATGTGTGGCTTAAAACATGCTTTAAAGTGAATAGTCACAAAACCACCACCTGGTTGAGGAAACAAAATTTCTAGCCCCCTAGAAGCCTATTTCTGCTTATTTCTTTTTAACTGTGACCCTTTCATCCCTCATTGAGGTAAACTTTGTTTTGACTTTCATAGCCTTTATTTCCTTGGGTTTCCTTATGATCTTATCACCTATGCTGGTCAGAATAATGCCCACCTACCCATTTTCAGTGCTCATGTCCTAATCTTCAGAACCTTTAAAAAAAGTTTACCTTACATGGCAGAAGGGACTTTGCAGATGTCATTAAAGTAAGGATCTTGGGATAGACTGTCTTTCATCATCTGGGGGGGGGGTGGGCTATGTGATCCTAAGTATTCTTATAAGTGAAAGCAGGAGATAGGGTAGTCTGAGAATGAGATGAAAGGACAGAAGTAGAAGTCAGAGTGATCTGATTACTGGAAGGGGCCATAATCAAAGGAATGCAGGCAGTCTCTAGATGATGGAAAGAGAAAGAACAAATTTTCCCCACCTAAGATCAACACACCTTGATTTTAGCTCTGTAAGATCCTTTTCAGACTTCTGACCTCCAGAACTGTAGGATAAGCCACCAAGTTTCTGATTATCTGTTACAGCAGTGATAGGCTACTAACATGCTCCCCAAGTGTGTATCTAAACACTACATATTTTTTCACCTGATGTAAGTATTCTTTCTTGTCTGGCTTCTTCTTTTGAACTCTCTTGTTGTTAAACTTGGGCCATTTTTAAGGCAGATGAGTGGTGAGTGACATAACTAGATCTACATTTTAGAAGTTTACCTTGACATCAGTGTTCTGTCAGTAGCCCGGAGAGCCAAAAGGCTGGGGTTGGTGAGAACTGGCGAGAGGAAAATATAATAGGCTTGGTAAAAAATAGCCAGAACCTTAAAAAAGACAGTGCAAACAGAATGGAGAGGAGGGCTCAGGACTGACAGGCGTTTGGAACATAAAATTGTTAGGCATTGATGTCCAAAAAGATGTAAGGGGTGAAAGAATAGCTAAGAATAATTCCAAGTACCGTAGCTTGGGCAGCCGTCGTGGTGGAGTTGGTGAACATGGGAGGAAGAGCGGGGATAAGGATAATATCTTGAGGTTGAGGTATTTGGAGCTCAGGCTGGTGTGCATTTCCAGATGCCAGAATGTTTCTCCTGGGGATAACATTCTTGATGCTGGGTTGACCTTCTTTTTAGGTCACGTAGATATAGAGACAGCAACAGAAACACTGATGAATGAATCCAGCCTTAAAATACAATAGAGATGTCCTACCTTATCTTCAGTAATGGATAATTACTTTGTTGTTCAATGGAAGTTAATTTCTACTCCCCCTTTTCTGCTCCTATCACATAATAGGCACAATTATATCTCAGACTCATGGTGATATAATTAAATATCAGCCTTTGTAGAGGTGCATTACCAGAGAGTCTTCTTAGGCAGCTGATTTAGGCACTTGTCAGGTTTATCACACAGTAGATAAATGTTTTCTTCATGTAGCTTAATATAACAGGGTATCTGCCTCTGAATGGTAGTGTTTCTAGATAGTCCAGGCAAACGGTCCGTTTATCGCATCTGACAGCTTTATTGCTTTATCAGTTATTTGCGTAGGGAGGATTTTATTATATGTAAAATACTGACATAAATTATGTGGAAGAGAATTGATTTTTTATATGGATTTGATTCATTTTTCATTGTTTGTATGTGCCAAGTTTGATATTGCACATTTTCTCCTAGTGTATTTATTTAGTTTACAAGTTATTTCCCTGATTCTACAAATACTGGTTTTTAGTTCTCAATTCTTTTATTCTTGTGACTTCTCATGTTCTCTAACTAATCCACATATATACTTAATAAGTAAAACGTAGTATATACATTTATAAATAAATTATAGAGCTAGTAAAAATGGACTCTAAGAGGAGTTCTAGGTAATTTGAAGAATTTTGCACTTCAAAATTGAGAGCTGTAATGCCAGTTTCCCTCTTTCAAGTTGAAAGAAGAGTAGGAATAGATCCTGGCTGGGGTAAGCCAAGTAGCTTATCAAGGTTAGGCAGATCCAGGGGTTTTCAACTTAGACAACAGCCTGGGAGCCATTCTCATGGAGACTGGCATGTTGAGGTTGGGGCTGGAAGACATATCTGGGTCTCAAGCCAAACAGGGATAAGAATAGGTAAAATGTGGTCAGTTGGTTAAAGAGGTTCAAGTCAGCAGATACTGAGTATGGAGACACAGAATGTAGGCAACAGATTGCCCAAATTCAGTCATAGAAGGTTTGTAGCAGGCACTGTTGTCGGCTTGCCCAGAGACTATATAATCAATCTCCTTTACCAGTTTTGTGGACCCGTGCTCTTCTACTAAAACCTTCAGAGGATTACCTTTAGGCTCTTGGAGTTGCTTCACTCTAATGGAAAGCCTAACTTTCTCAGAAGGTACACCTCCTAGGGGCAGTCACACATCTTTCCTGCCCTTTAAAAGGACAGACAGGTGCAGAAATACAAAAAGCCCAGAGGCTTTGCCTTGATATAGGACAAATTCTGAGGCATACTTTACTTTTCACAGATTTCTTCTGAGATAAGGCTGAAACTGGACTTCACCTGAAATCATGCCATTCCTTGACTTCTTTCCCTATCTTATCCTGCTCCCCTAATGCAGGCGCTGGTTTCTTCTAAGAACAGTTCTTTAATCAATCACTTGCATTTGAATCCTTGGCTCTGATTCAGCTTCTGGGAAAAACCTGCCCTGAGATAGTTAGTACACAAATAGCCAAAAAAATAGGGTTATAAGAGCAAGGATAATAATGATTATGATAACACTAGCTAGACTTGAGCGATTTTCACTCTTTTCCATGTATGGTACTAATTGTTTGACATACAACTTTTCACTGAATTTTTTCAAGGGGCACATGGAGTAGTGGCACTGTGGGAGACTGCCCTTCGTTCCTGTTCTTAGTCTGGCAGACCACCCTACCTTTTCACCTCCATTATCATCTCCATTTTACAGCTGAAAATATTGAGGCTTAGAGATATTAAACAACTTTTTCAGGATTTATGGCTAAAAAATATGAAATAATGCTTTAGAGAGAGGTCAGAAAGATCAACATGGCATACTAAACGTTGAATATTTGATTTTAAGGTTATTCATCTTCACCCCCCTTCAGTCAGACTATGTCTGACTCAGGCTCTATGTGAAGTGATACAGATTTATCGACTGAATAGATGAACTCTTGGGATAAGAAACAAGGCTGATCATTTCAGTGATTTCAGTCAGCAGTCTTGCAAATTTATCATCTTTTGTTTATAAGGAAAGTTTGGGGCAAATCCAATGTTATGGTTAGAACAAAATAATGGGAATGTTGCTTGGTATGTAGTAGACAGTTGTTAATTGTATTGAATGAGCACATTGAATGCGTGACTATGTTTACGTGATTGATATATACATAATGTGGATAACAAATGGCGGGTGAGAAAGAGTTTGTGTGTATGAGGAGCAGTGAATGGATGGAAGACTTGGATTTCCCAACCAAGACTGACCACTTGTCTCTGTAGGCAGCCTAGATGCCTGGGGCACTGGAACACCCACAGTCTGAAAGTATTACAAACAGAATGTTTGTCATCATGTAAAATATTTTGAATTTTTATACCCCTAGTAGAAGAATAATAAATGGAGTTAAAAAACTTAAAAACTATTTTATGGAGAACTCTAAGACGTTTTCTTATCCAAAGGAATGTTGTTGTATTGTCAAAGAATATTAGAGTAAGTCATGGTATTTGGTTTCTCGTGTAATTCTACTAACACATAGATGGTTAACCTTGAGAAAGCCATTTTTTATTCTTTTTCAAGATCTGGATTCCAGGGTTCCTTTGAAAAACCAAGTTAATAGGTGACATTTGGAAAAGGTGAACTGTGGCCCTCAACCTTCTTTCCGTTGTGAGAATGATATGCGTTTTGATATCAGTGTGTCTGATACAGTGCCACAATAACACTTATAATCACTAATATATATAAATTTATTCAATGACTCATTGAAGTATAAAATGGTGAAAATAGTGTTTATAACTTTAAACTTTCTTTTGTTATTTCTTTTGATGAACATGTGTGAGCCTTTCCAATGGGTCTACATCTAGGAGTTGAAAGGCTGGATCCTAACACATGCATTTATTTAGCTGTGTGCATATGGCTAAGTAGTTTTCCAAAGTTATTTTACAGAGATAGTGCAATTTTATACATAAAAAGAAGGAAATAAAGTCCCTGGGCACATGAGAACATCCCTCCTTTGGTGAGCTGGTGGGTATAAACCAGAAGTGATTAGTACCCATTAATCTAAACAACAGGAATGAGAAAAATGTGCTTACTAGTAATGGAATTAATTGTTGTGGGAAGGCAGTGTGGTCTGCTGGGCTAAAAACAGGAATGAAGGGCAGCCTCCCACAGGTAATCAAGAATGAAGCTACACGCGAGGGATGCCATTATATCTGGCTTCCATGAGCACCAGGATTCTGCACCTCTGTGTTAGCATTGAATACTCAACTAGGAGTCCTGCCTTCCCCTGGGAAGGAGAATTGGCCAGAACTAGCTGGTAAGCATAACAAAAACAAGTCCAAGCAGGGGGAGACAGGTGATTTAAGCCAAGGATTGTACATTAAGACTCTTGGGTTGGCCAAAATCCATTTGGTCTGAGAATCAGAGATGTGGCTAAGAAACAATTTGTAATGAGGAATAGATAAAACCACTGTGGTTGTAATTGTTCGAGAATGTTCCTTATATTTCATTCTCCCTATAATTGCCTTTACTTAATGTTTTTAAACACATGGATTGTGTTTTGTGTGGTTTCTGCAGTATAGAACTAGAGTGAGTAATTTTCAGACAAAGCCAAGACAGTCAGTGGGGAGACCCTGGTAAAAGAGTCTTGGTGCCCCTTCTGTCCATCCTGTACAGCTAGGATTTTGAAGACAAGAAGAAAAGGATTCAAGGGCTAGGCAACTTTTAGAGAGAAAACATTAGTAAAGAGCAGGAACTGGGCCAAGAGAAGAGTGGACTCCCCCAGTAACATTTAGTATGCTCTCTCTTGCCCACCCCACACTCTGTTCAAATGTGTAACTCCCAGAGTATATTATGATGTATTAGTAATGTATTTGTTTCATTGACCTTCTAGTAAATCCATGAGTATCAATGATTCCTATTAATCAGTAATGGGCATTAGAGTTGACAATTGCTCTGTGTTTATAAAACCCTTACAAGTAGGAGAAATTAAAAAAAAAAAGGAGGGTTGCTGTCGGGTGAGTGTAATGAGATGAAAAACTATTTGATTGTTTTAAGGTCATGATATTGAGGAAAGGGCAGAGGCAGAGATTCAGGTTAATTCCTTGGTCTTAGGCCTGCCTTCAGCCTGGGAGGAGGGATTCTTCTGCCTGGGTTCTCAGGATTGGATTCAGAGCTCAAATACAACCCCAATGTCATAGAGAGTGTACATTTCTCTAATCTTGTCTTCTGTGCGTATAGATCTCTCAGGGCCTTCATGTGGGAGAGGGAGACTGCTGAAGGACAGCAGGATGGTTAATTTTATTAACTGTTTGACTGGGCCATGGGTCATCTTTTTGGTGTTAATTTTGAAAAAGCTTTGCTGAATCCAAGGTTATAAAGATTTACTACTTTATTGGGCACCTGGGTGGCTCAGTGGGTTAAAGCCTCTGCCTTCGGCTCAGGTCATGATCTCAAGGTCCTGGGATAAAGCCCCGCATCGGGCTCTCTGCTCAGCAGAGAGCCTGCTTCCTCCTCTCTCTCTGCCTGACTCTCTGCCTACTTGTAATCTCTCACAATAAATAAAATTTTTAAAAAATTAAAAAAAAATTTACTACTTTATTTCTAGAAGGTTTACAGTTTTAGCATTTATATTCAGTCTAGGATTCATTTTGAGTTTAATTTTTATATAAGGTGTGAGATATTGGTTAAAATTCTTTTTTGGCATGTATCATTCAATTGTTTCAGCACTATTTGTTGAAAAATATCCCTTCCCTACTGAATTGCCCTTGTGCTTTCATTGCAAATTAGTTGTTTGTGTACAGGGAGATCTATTTTTAAACTGTCTATTGTTTCTCTATTTTCTGTTAGTTCCCTATCTTTCTGCCAATGCCACATTATCTTGATTATTGTAGCATTAAAATAAGTCTTGGAATTAGGAAGTGTTAGCTTTTTAACTTCTCTTATTACTTTCCGATTTATTTTTGTTATTATAGTTCTTAGCCTTTCCTTTTGTATTTTAGGATCAAATTGTCAAGATCTTCAGAAAGCCTGATGTGATAATTGAGATTCCTTTGAAACTAGAGATTAAGTTGAGGAAAATCAGTATCTTTTCTTTTTAAGTTTTTATTTATTTATTTGAGAGAGAGAGAGGATGAGAGAGAGAGAGAGAGAGCATGAGAGGGGAGAGGTTAGAGGGAGAAACAGACTATCCGCTGAACAAGGAGCCCCATGCTGGACTTGATTCTGGGACTCCAGGATCATGACCTGAGCTGAAAGCAGTTGCTTAATCAACTGAGCCACCCAGGTTCCCTGAGAATCAATATCTTAACAATATTGAATCTTTTAACTCATGAACATGGAATATTTTCCCCTTTATTTAGATTTTCTTTACTTTTACTCAGCAATGCTTTGTAGTTTTCAATACATAGATCTTTTTTTTTAATTTATTTTTTATTTATTTATTTGACACACAGAGAGATCAGATCACAAGTAGGCAGAGAGGCAGGCAGAGAGAGAGAGGAGGAAGCAGGCTCCCTGCTGAGCAGAGAGCCCGATGCGGGCCTCGATCCCAGGACCCTGAGATCATGACCTGAGCTGAAGGCAGAGGCTTTAACCCACTGAGCCACCCAGGCGCCCTCAATACATAGATCTTGTACATCTTTTGTCAGATTTGTCCCTAAAAATTTCATGTTTTTTAATGGCATTATAAATGATATTGTTTTTGTTTATGTCAACTTCTGCTTTATTTATTTAGCATTATTGCTTTTCTATATTTATTGAATATCTTGTAACCTTGTCAAATTCAATTAATTTTAATAGTTTTTATTAAACTATTTTTAGTTTTAATCATTTTTTATTAGTTTCTTTTAATAGTTTTTTTTTTGTTTCTTATTAGTTCTAGTAGTTTGCGTATGTGTCTGTGTATATTTCATCAGATTTTCTTTATAGATGATCATGGCATATGTGAATAAAGATAATTTTACTTCTTTCTTTCCAATCTAGATGCTGTTCATTTATTACTTGATTTCACTGCCAATACAATACAGTGTTAGTGGAAATGATGAGAGCAGCTATCCTTGCCTTATTCCTGATCTTGAGGAGAAAGCATTCAATATTTCACCATTAAGTATATATTGGATTTTTAAATGCTTTTTCTGAAACAACATACTTTATTTATTTTTTAGTTTGTTAATATCATGAATTACAGTAACTTATTTTTAAGTGTTATACCAACCTTTCATTCCTGGAATAAAACTCGCTTGTTCATAATATATTATCCTGTTAGTATATTATTTGTATAAATTTGCTATAACTTTGCTTAGAATTTTTTCATCTATATCTGTTAGGAATATCAGTCTGTAGTTTTCTGTAATGTCTGTGTTTAGTTTTGGTATTAGGGTCAGGTTCATAGAATGAGTTAGAAAGCATCACATTTTTTGTAATCATATGGAAGTGTTTGTGTAGAATTTGTATTATTTCTTCATTAAAGTTTAGCAGAATTCACCAATAAAGCCATCTGAGCCTGAGATTATCTATTTGGGAATGTTTTTAACTTCATGCTCAATTTTTAAATATATACAGGGCTACTCATGCTGTCTATTTCTTCTTATTTGATCTTTGGTAATTGTGGTTTGTTTTTGTTTTGTTTTGTTTTAGAGGGCAGGGGGAGAGAGAGAATCTTAAGCAGTCTCCATGCCCAGTGTGGAGCCCAAGCAGTGCTCTCACAACCATGAGATCATGGCCTGAGCTGAAATCAAGTCAGACACTTAACCAACTTAGCCACCAAAGCACCCCGGTAATTGTGTGTTCTAAGAAATGTATCCATTTTGTCTAAGAATCAAATTTATTGTTATGGAATTATTAATAATGTTTCCTTATTATCTTCTTAATTTGAATATAATCTGTAATAATGGTTTTCATTAGTTTGGCTAGAGGTTTATTAATTTTGTTGGTCTTCTCAAAACATTGGCTTTATATTTTGTTGGTTTTCTCTATTGAGTTTTTCTGTTTTCTGTTTTATTAATTATCTTTCTGCTCTTTATTATTTTTCTTTATTTCTTATTATTTTTGGTTACTTTAGCTTTAACTCACTCTTTCTTTTTTCCTAGTATCTTAGGGTGAAAGTTGAAGTTTTTATTTATTTCAGACCTTTCCTTTTTTCTAATATATGTGTTTGGTGCTGTAAAATTTCCTCCATGTACTATTTTAACACAATCCCACAAATTTTGATATGTTATGTTTTTATTTCACTCAATTCAAAACACTCTAACTTCCCTTTGATTTCTTCTTTGATCCATTGGTTATTAGAAGTGTGTTTTTTGTTTCTAAATATTTGGAGGATTTTCCAGATATCTTTCTGTTACTGAATTCTGGTTTAATTTTATTATGGTCAGAAAACATATTTTGTACACATTGAATCCATTTAATTTACTGTGCCTTGCTTTATGGGCCAGTATATGGTCTATCTTGGTAAATGTCCCATGTTCACTTGAAAAGAATGAATTCTGTTGCTGGGTGAAGTATTCTATGAATGTCAATCAGGTCAAGTCGGCTGATAATTTTGTCTGTCCAAGTCTTCTGTATCCTCACTGATTTCTGTGTACTCATTACTGAAAGAATAGTATTAAAATCTTTTATTAGATCTATGGATTCATCTATTTCTCATTTTAGATATCTCAGTTTTTAATTCCTGTTATTGGCTGGATGAACTTTGGAGCTGTTATGTTTTCTCTATAAATTGAACCTGGTCTTTATTCTTATCAAGTGTCCTTTATTCACGGTCACATACTTTGTTCTGAAATCTCCTTTGTCTGGTATTAATGTACACACTCCAGATTTCTTTTGATTCATGTACATATGGGATATCTGTTTTTAACCTTTTACCTTTAACTTACTTTTTTCTTTACATTTTATGTGCTTCTTAGGTTTATTAGGATCTTTTTTAGTAGGCGGTGCTTAGTAGGGTCTTACTTTTCTTTCCAATCTGACAATCTCTTCCTTTCATTTGGTGCATTTAGGTCATCACTTCTTAGTGTGATTTTTAATATGGCAAAGTTTAAGTTTATTATCTTTGCTCTGCTTTTCCATTTTTATCATCTATTCCTTGTTACTGTTTTCTTCTTTTTCTGCCTTTATTTTGAATTATTGAGATTTTTATGATTCCATTTTATCTTTTAGCTATAATTATTAGCTATAACTCTTGTTTTATTACTTTAGAGGTTTCCTTGGTTTATAGTATACATCTTATCACAATAACCTTCAAGTGATATTATGCCATTTCACATGTAGTATAAAAACCTTACATTAATATACTGTTGGACAGCACATGGATTAGGAATGCCACCTCCTGCTATACAGTTGAAAATCTGTGTATAACTTTTGACTCCCCAAGAACTTAACTACTAAGAGTCAATTGTTGACCTTAAAGCCTTACCAATGACATAATCAATTAACACATATTTTGTATATATTTGTATTATATATCATATTCTTAAAATAAATTAAGCTAGAGAAAAGAAAAATGTTAAGAAAGTCATAAGGAAGAGAAAATACATTTACAGTACTGTACTGTATTTATAAAAAAAATATATGTATAAATAGACCTATGCAGTTCAAGGGTTAACTGTACTTTCTTCTCTTCTTGGTTTTTATACTTTTGTTGTCATATATTTTATTTCTATATGTTACACTATGTTTTTATAATTTTTTGCTAAAAAGTCAATTATCTTCTCCTTTTTTGGGGGGGAGGGGCAGAGGGAGAAGGAGAGAGAGAATTTTAAAGAGGGCTCCATGTCCAGTGTGGAGCCCAAGCCAAGACCCAATCTCACAGCCCTGAGGTCAATACTTGAGCCAAAATCAAGAGTTGGACGCTCAACTGACTGAGCTACCCAGTGACCCTAAAAGTCAATTATCTTCTGAAGAAACTTAAAGTATGAAGAAATAATTCTTACATATTTATCCATGTCTTTACCATTTCCATTGCTCTTTCTTTGTGTAGGTCCATATTTCTACCTGGAATTCCTTACCTTCTGCCTGGAGGACTTCCTTTAATATTTTATATATTGAGGGTCTGCTACAGACGAATTCTTTCAGCTTCTGTATGTCTAGAAATATTTTTATTTTTCCTTGATTTTTGAAAGATGATATTGTTGGATATAGAAAGAGAAAGACTGTCATTTTCTTTCAGTGCTTTAAGGATGTGTCTCTACCGTCTCCCCACATTATGCTTTAATGAGACATCTGCTCTCATCCTCATCTTTGTTCCCTCCCATGTAATGTGTTGTTTTTTCCCCTAGATAATTAAAAATTTTTTTTCTTTATCACTTGGTTTGAGTAACTTAAGTATTATGTGTCTTAGTGTAGTTTTCTTCATATTTTTATACTTAGAGTTTATTGACGATCTTGGATCTGTGGGTTTATAGTTTTCATATTTGAAGAAATTTTAACCATTACTCATTCAAGTATTTTTTTCTACCCCCATGTCTCTCTCTTTTTCTTCAATGATCCAATTAAACATATATTAGATAGATTGCTTGAAATTTTCCCAAGTTCCCTGAGTCCCTGTTTATTTTAAAAAATGTTTTTCTCTTTGTTTCATTAAAGTTTTTTGTTTTTGTTTTTGTTTTGCTATGTCTTCACTAATCTCTTCTGCAGTGTCTAGTCTGCCATTAATCTCATCCAGTATATTTTTCATCTCAGACATGGTAATTTTCACCTCAATTTGGGACTTTAAAAAATATCTCCCTTTTTCTACTTACTTTCTGGAGAATGAGACATACTGTTATAATAGCCATTTTAATGTCCCCGTCTGCTAATTTTTTAAAAAGGTTCAGCTTTTTATTGAACATGTTACAGAAGAGGCTTAGTCCAAAAGACCAAGGCTCATATCATCGTCAGCCTCCTTTTCTTTGCTCTTACTTTTTTCTCCTCAACTGGAGCAACAGTGGTGGAGGAGCAGGACCTCCGACTGGTGCAGCAGCACCTGGAGTGGGTCCACCAGCCCCTGTGTTGCAAAAGACACTCTTGATGTTGACATTGACCAGAACCTTTGCAAACAAGCCTGGCCACAAAGGTTCAACATTTACATCCACTGCATCGATCTTATCCTCTGTGACCATCACCTCATCATCCTGCAAAATGCAGGTTCCAGACCACCGTGGTGTGGATGACTTCTGAGTGGGCCTTGCCAGCTGTGGCTGCCATGGGATGAAGTGAAAGCATCACCCCAACACAGCTTTAGCTTCTTCAGAAGGGCTTGTCTGCTCATCAATTTTGGCTTTGTTTTGGTTGATTTTTCTCCGATCATAGGTCTTATTTTTCTGCTTCTTTGCATGCCTGGTCTTTTTTTTTTCTAAAGATTTTATTTATTTGAGAGAGAGAGTGTGTGTGTGTATGAATGAGAAAGAGAGAACATGAGTAGGGGGAGGGGCAGAGGGAGAAGCAGACACCTTGCTGGGCAGGGAGCCTGAGGGGGACCTCTGGGATCACTACCCCAGGGGAAGCAGGTGCTCAACTGACTGAGCCACCCAGGGACTCCTGCCTGGTATTTTTTTATTGGATGATGATATTGTCAATTTTACCTTGTTGGGTGCTGGATACTTTTGTGTACCTCTAATTATTTATGAACTTTGTTATGGGGCACAGATCGTAACAGTTTGAGTTTTGCTTTTTAGACATGTTAGGTAGTACCAGTGTATTATTCACCATAAGACTAATTATTCCCTACTACAGAGACAAAAAACCTTCTGGATGCTCTATCCAATGGTCTGTGAATTATGAGGTTTCCAGTCTGACTGGTGAGACCAGACTTAAAGACAGGGTACTATTACTTCTAATTGTTCCAAGTGGTTCTTTCCAGGGTCCTGGGTAGCTTTTCATGTGCATGTACAGATTGTTACTTTTCCAAATACTCAAGGAGAATGCTTTGGAGATGTCCAGAGTGCTCTCTCTTTAACTCTCTCTTCTCCAGCATGTAAATTCTAACTACCTTGCTGTCTCCAACTCTCAGTTCTTTTCCTTCAACTTAGAGAGTCTGCTGGAATCCACCTTGGTTATCCTTCACTATACCACAGCCTGGAAACTCTTTGAGGCAGGAAGCTAGGGCAATCTTAGGGTTCATTTTATTTGTATCCTGTTTCTAGAAATCACTATCACTTGTTGGATAATACTCAGTGTCCTGAAGAACATTGTTTCATATATTTTATCCATTTTCCTTAGTTGTTCCAGGTGGGAAGATAAATTCAATTCCTGCTTTTTAATTTTGTCCAGAAGCAGAAGTTCTCTACAGATTTTATTTTAATGTAACCACTATTATTTTGAGTTTTTACCTCTTGAAAAGAATTTGCCAATTGCCTGATACTGTATTAGTGGATCCTTCTCACTTGTTATCCTGTTCTGGTCCCACTTCCCTTTTGTGAGTTGAACATGTCTTATAATGAAGTGAAATGCTGCATAAGTTTCTCTATTCCACCATAGAAGAGGAAAGAGAACACTTTTAAGGACCATAAGAACAATGGCTGCTTTGGTCCATCCAACAGAATCTTCCATTCAAAGCAATGTCCTTAGTGTGTGTCTCCCACATGTTTCGGAGGAATGTCAGTGTTTGTCCTTGAATTAGGGTTGAAAGGGGCCAGGGTTGGAAAGGAAATGTGTGGAAGAAAGCTGAGGACATTCTGACAAGATTCCTCTGGTTTTATTTTTCATCCCTGTGGGAAGAAAGATGTTAGAAATGCTGGCTTCTCCACATGAGAGACTATTTCAAAAGCCATGGGAAATGGGCATGAATAGATTATACAGATAGACTTATGTGATAGATACATAAAATCATTCCTTGATATTCTGAGCATGTTTTAGAAAGGGACTTGTACAGACAAAAAAATGATAAAATAGATGTCCTAAATATGTCATGAGCATAATATTGAAAAAGTATCTTTTTCCCACAGAACACAGTTCTTACCTCTGTAGTCAATATTTGATGCATGCTCATTGCTATTTCCTCGTAGTCAGTCAAGGAGGGAAAAGGTGGATTCATCTCTAAGTGATTGATCATCACAGCTTTACTCTGTAGCAGCAGGAGAAAGATGAATTATGGGAGCATGTACACTTTAAATAGCAATTCTGATTACTAAGAGGTCTCCCAATGAAGTCATAAGGATAGGAGCTGAGTTTTCAGAAGCATGGATGTTTCTTTGGGAGTGTTAAGGGTAATTGATACACTTTGCAAAAAACATAAATACCGCTAGTTACTCTAAAAAAACTAAATAGGGGGTTGTAAAGTAGACTACTATTTGCCTTTTTTAAAGGAAGCCCAATTAAAAAGTCCATTTTAGTTTTATGGGTGTGTGTGTGTATGTGTGTGTGTGTGTGTGTGTGTGTGCGCTTATCGACTGAATTGGAAATTTTATATAGTATCCAATAAGTGGAGAGATTAGAATGAAAATGAATAGACCGTGATTAATGGCAAATAAAAACAAAGTCCTTGGCAGAAAAAAGACTTGGAGGAGGTATCTACCAAATCCACAGCAGTTTCTCATAAGAAGCATTTGCCAGCATCAATATTAGCATATCCTTGTTGTATACAATGTGCTGAGCTAGGAGGTAACTAAAGAAACACAGACATTCTTGCTGTCAAAAGATTCCAATCTAATTGGAGATACTGGACGCAACCTTAAAGAGATAAGCAGTCTCAACTATGAGCCTATGGAATTCTGGGAAGGGATAATTAAAGAGCTCTTTCTATACGAAGGAATAGTGTTTGTGTTCTTACTATTGCTCAAAATGTTGAGTGTTAACTGGACCTACCAACGACTATTTATTGACCCATCACTATGTGTAAGTCATGCTGGTAGCTGGTGACACAGCAATTAGGAAAACAATGACCAGCTCTCATGAAATTTAATGCTGGCGGAATTAACTGAACAACTAGAATCTTCTATGCTAAAGGCAGAATCAAGCAGAATAAATTTTAAAAACAGAGTAGGACAAAAATATACCTCTTCAAAAAATACTCTCTCACAAATAAAAGGTTGACACAGCACCTTGATCATAGCTGACATTTATATATGAGATATGTATATCATGTCCCTTTGCTGTGAAAATAGAGATTCAGATTATGTTGTTTAATTAAGGTAAGGAAAGCTTGGAATTACATCCAGATCTGTTGATTCCAATGCCTTTGTTCTCCTCAGGACAGTCAGCTGCCACTCTCATTGGAATCTTGCATTATGGGGTCATTTTCCATGGGTGTATCAGCCAGTTCACCTTCAGTTCGGTTCACCATCCTTTAAGAGTCCTCTTTCTCGGGTGTCTTCGAAAAGATACCACAGACCTTAAAAGTTGCAGTCTCCTTGCACTGTGGGCCTAAGAGTATAAGACAAGAGACTAAGGAAAAACAGGAGAAAGATAACTGAAGCACATCCCCACATCATCGACAGACCAAGGCCCTCACTTCCTCTTCCATGATGTGACTGATTACAGGCACAGAGTGCTGAGAGAACTTGGCCTTGGCTCATTTGGCCTGGAAAGCCCTCCAGGGTCGGTTTGGATGATTCATCAGGAAATGAAGCTCCCTCCTGCCAGCGGTTTGTGGAACAGCGGGGGATGATTGGACTCTTGCCGATCAGTTCCAGAATGGGAGAAGTTACTGTGCTCATATTAAAAACTCAAATGTAGGGCACAAGCCGGGGAATATTTTAAGCTTGCTATCTATCCAGAGTGCTGTATGATATAGACTTGATTTAATTGCCCTCATGCCTGCTTAGGATAAATTTAAGGATGCATAAAACTTTCACAAGGGTGGGTTGATGTCTTCCCAAAAGCTGGTGAGAAGTTTTCAGTGGCAGACTAGACTGTGGGGCTCTGCAAGGAGGATAGGAGGGGCTCCGTGGTGGAATGCTGGGGGTCCTTTCAATTTGGAAGTGTCCATATCTCTCTGTAGCCTAGCTCCATTCCTGGGGGCTGCAGGGCAGCGTTCAAGACACCATGCTTCAAAGCACCCAGGAGGCTCCTCAAACTCAAAGGAGTCCCATGACCAGTAGGAAGCTCTTTAAGAAACTGTAAATGTGTGACCTTGAGGGAAAGGTGCACTTTCATGAAGAGAAAAAAGCCCCCATGGTAGCTGGCAGGATATTGAAACCAGAAGAGTCTGACAGTGGCATCAAGCTGCGCTGTAAATCCCAGACATTCACAAGCCCCGGGCTGTAAAATTTCTCCCAAGTTTTGCTTTGTTTCCTATCAATGGTGTTAACAGCTCTGCCAATGTTCAGCAATTGTGTGAGGAGGACAATACTCAGAGAGAAAAATCAGTACAGTATTGTTTTATTTTTATGCCACATCCAGACAGAAAGATCTCATCTATTCATTGTAATACATTTGTCATTTTCGTCTGAATAAATGCAAGGCTATGAGAAAATGCTGATACCAGTTGTCAGAGAAAACTATTTACAATTGTCCCTCCCTTCTTTCTTTGGGCATTTTCATTATAATCTTTTCAGCTTCACAGAGAGATGAACAAAACTCGTGCACTGAGTGTAAAGCGGATGGCTGAGCTGCATTGATTATGACCTTCACTTTTAAGGTTAGTGGTGGGGAGAAAAAAAAAACCAAACTGTTGACTTCAGGAGTTTGGTTACTGTTTTCTGAAAGAGGAGGTACTTTGTTCTTTCCTCTCATTACATGTCGCTGGTTTGGGTCCTATATGAAGACCCAATGCCTTTTTGTTCATTCATTCACTCATTCCAGACTTCAAGTATCAGCAAGACATGGATTAGTCCCTGGAGATACCGTGTTTAACACAATCTCTGTGGTCTTAGAGGCTGGGGAGCCTAAGGAGGGAGATGGCTGCAAGTAGAAAGAAAAAATCCTACCAGCAAATCACCCAAAAACAGAAGATTAGCCCATGATGGGTGATCGATTGATTGATCGATTGATTTGAGGGGGAGACAGGGTGAGAGCACAAGTGGGGGAAGAGGCAGAGGGAGAAGCAGACTTCCTTCTGAGCAGGGAACCTGATGTGCAGTTCATCCCGGGACCTTGAGAACATGACCTGAGACCGACAGACGCTTAACTGACTGAGCCACCCAGGCACCCCATGATGGGCAATAAAGAAATACTTGCCACTTGAGACTTACTCTTGGATAAAATAACTAACCACCCAAATCAGAGTCTTTCAAAGCAGGCTCTAGTCCTATGAGACAGGCTTATACAGCCCCCCACCAGGTGTCCAGTGAGCTGAAAATACATTTCTGAATTTTGACCTTCTATTTCCAGTCAAAATACACTTACTTTTGTAAGTTCAGGGTGAGTCACTTTGAATGGAATGTTTGAGGGGCAAGGAATCAAATACTGTTAACTCCTTTTCATTTAATTTTGCTGAACACCTTTTGCTCTCTCTTTCTTCTTTCCTTAGAATAAAGAAAACCAATATCTTTAATAAATAACAGGTCTTAGACACCATAAAAATAGCTCTTGAAACATCAGGTGATTTTTCCTTATAGGCTTAATACTGATTTTATTTCCATATTTTTCTCTAATATCTTTGTCATCCACACTAGGGACTCACTTAAGTCTTTTGTGTGGTTTTTGACATAAACCCCCGCTACTCCAGCCTTAGCCAAACTTTAGTTGTTTGTGTAAAACTTTAAGAATTTTTTCCACATACTCACATTATGTCTTTTCTTCTTCAATTATTTTGTTACATATGGGTATCCTGTCTACTACCACCTGTATATTTTATTTAGAGTGACATATTCTTTCTTTCTTTTCTTTTTGCCAGCCTTCCTTCCTTCCTTCCTTCCTTCCTTCCTTTCTCCCTTCCTTTCTCTCTTTCTTCCTTCCTTCCTTTCTCTTTCTTTCTTTCTTTCTTTCTTTCTTTCTTTCTTTCTTTCTTTCTCTCTCTCTCTCTCTCTTTCTTCTTTCTTTCTTTCTTTCTTTCTTTCTTTCTTTCTTTCTTTTTCTTTCTTTCTTCCTTTCTTCTTTCTCTTTCTTTCTTTCTTTCTTTCTTTCTTTCTTTCTTTCTTTCTTTCTTTCTTTCTTTCTTTTTTCCTCCTTCCTTCCTCCTTCCCTCCCTCCCTCCCTCCCTCACTACTCTTAGACTAGTTTATTTTAAAAAGAAAGTTCATATGACTACCATAATGAAATAACAGTTTTGCTTATAATAAATAAAGGTAATTGCAAAAACAAATAAACCGTAAACAGTATCTATCCAGGTACTGTCAGAAGGTTCAGAGTCTTTTCTGTCTGTTAAAAAAAGAAGAGTAGCCCATGATAGGTGATGTGAAAGAAATACTTGAACCACCTGAGATTTACTCTTGGATAAAAGAAGAAAGACTAAAAATAAGGTAACTAATTTCTCACGATATGGATGTGATTTGGGGTATTGAATGCCATGTTTAGTTATCTCCTAGGGTCATCTCCCAAACCTGTTGGGATATTCCATAGGGCCACAATATGGCCACACTCTAGGCTCTGGTGGGCCTTCCTATTTCTAAGGGGGTTCTGTCATATATAGGGGCAGTGCTTATTTTCTAACAACTGCTTCTGTCACCCAAGATCTATAATATTAGAGAATTCAGAGATGTGAGGTAATTTAAGGAATTCATGTATCTTCTCAACAGCCATTAGCACCTGCAGCCTGTGACATCTGTCACCACCTTTCTGTGCATGCTTCCTGTCTTCATTACTCATCTCTTTAATTAACAGTTTAATTCTTAAAAATAAACTTTACAGTATGTGGTTATGAGTGATTGTTTCCAGTCAGCACAACAGAAGGGCAAGAACACTAGATCATGGCCAAGCTCCCTCCAATCATATCCTGCTCGGTAATGATGACAACAGGAAGTCATTCGTCAGGGCTAGGTTTCTCCCATTTCATCTAGAAATATAAATATCTTATTTTTAATAGAGAGAAAGATGAGCTGAGAAGATGATGATGGATCTGGGGTGACACTGTGGGGCAGCCAAAGCTTTTAAATGTGACATTTTTCAAACCATGGGAGAAGAGAAGAGCAGAGGGAGGAAGAGGAGAGAATATCAAACTACATTTAAAAACAGCAGACCAGGCTGCTCTGTTTGCACCTCACATTTTTCCTTTAGTCCAAGAGCAAATCTGACGTTTTCTCCAGGTCTGTCCATCCCATGATATTGTCACACTGCAGAGAAATTGACTTTGAATCAGAAATGATTGTTTGTTGACAGTGAAAGGAAATAGTCTGTTCCTTTCTTACTACAAATTCATCATGTGGTATCTTTACAGAGGGATTTTCTGTTTCAGGAAAATAATAAGTGCAGAGAAGGAAATTGCTAAGGATGACCTGGGTCAAGAAAGAGAAAGGCTATCCAGGTATGTGCTAGTAAAATATGGGGACAGGTTCTGCGAGGAATATTCTCAGCTTTAATAGATGATGAAGTGCAGATGATTCTCAGTAAGTGTGTTCATGACACTAAACTGGGGGTTTGGACCATAGTTTAAAAAATAGAATCATTTAATAAAAAGTATTTTCCTAAAGGAAGAATACTTTGAGAAATGTGAATGGGGGAAAGAAAGAAGTGAGGAGTTGGGCTAATGTTTACAGTAATCTTTTTTTCCCTTACAGAATAAATATTCCTATGGATAGAGCACTATCCTTCTAAGAGTCTCAGTTGTCCTTTTCCTTTTCTAGGGTTCTTGTACTGAAACATAAAAACAAACAAGCAAACAAAAGATGAAAAATTACTATGGGAGCTCCTGAGAGTAATCAAAGGAGAATATTTGGCAATTGATCTCATCCAACCATTTGCCATATTGTATCTGTTCTTAATTTGCAAATAACCAAACCATTGTGGGAGCTGATACTTAACCGTTCTACATGGTCTGCAGACTAACCAAGCTGGAGAGGATCTAGGAAGATGGATAACCAGTTATAGGAAACCTTCATTTCTAGAAAGGGGTGGGGCTGCTGTTAAATTGTCTACTGATTTTTTTTTTTTAAAAGATGCTATGCAAAGCTTTTGGTCAGAAAAACAGCCTCTAGCAAGCAATGCATTTTACATAAAAGAAACCTTCCCAGGAAGGATGGCTATGAATTTAATTATAAGCTCTTCTCTTTGCATAAATTTGGTTCAGTCTAAATAAGACTTGAAACATGGAACAATGTCCATGGAGTACAATTCACCAATTGTTACTTTTAATTATGTTCACATGCATAATTCATAAATACACTGCCTGGACAAGAGGAAAGAAAAGATAAGAAGGAACAAAAGAGATGAATTTTCCATCAAACAATTACTATATAAATAGACAACATATTTAATACATTAGTTAGCAAAGTGATTCTTTGTTCTTGCCAGTCTGGGGCTTAAAAATGTTAAAAGAATCCCCAAACATAACATTGTTACATTTTTCTAATGTCTCTCTTAAATGAAAGAACTAGGGATTATCATTCTTTCTTTAAAAAAAAAAACTGTCCACGCAAGTATGGCGATATTAGTATGGTTGATATAGCATACTATTATAATATATACTATTGCAATAGACTCTAGTGTGACTCCTTAATATAGAAACACTTAAGAATGACATTATTTCCTCATTAAGAGAGAGCCTTTTCTTGTGCTAGGTTTGTCATTTCATGTTGCTACAAAGTATTCGTTTGGTAGACTCTTCCTAGTAGTATAGCATCTTACTGGAAAAGAAAGAACTGTACAAACAGGTGTGAATGTATTCATTGTCAGAGTCCAAACTATTTCCTCAACAATACAACTTATATGAAAGCATTTGATAGAATAGATTCAATGATAGTCCCATTCCTGGAATGCGAATTTTAAATAAAATATTGCTTCACAATTTCATATGCTCAATAGAGAATTAAAGCTTTGTATTTAAGGATAAATTTAAGGATAAATTAAGAGAATTTGCAAATTCTCTTTTATGAGAAACGACATCTTTTGGTTCATGGCTCAAGTTTCACAAAGTACTATCTTCCAAGACCAATCAGAACCCTCAAGAGCTAGACAAGGAGTCAGGCACATAGCACATAGGGAATGTCAGTTGCATTTTCAATAGAGTTGTTGAAATCTTGGTTCGGGTATGTGGCAACAATGTGCTTCTTCATACTGAACTTCAGAATTAGACCGTTTCAACTGCAGCTCTCTCTCTGCTCATAAGCTAGGTCCACTCTATTAAACTGAGGTTGGAGGAGCTGAACAAAATGCGTAGAGTTCGCAGACACGGTGTTAGGAAAAGGAAGAGGAAGGTGCCAAGCCACATATACTCAGATCCTTCTCCCAAACCTTCCAGTTAGATGCATCAATCTTCCTACTCTGGGGGAAGGGGTAGTGGTGATGGATAAGACAGAGTGATGATCTAATAGGATGTCCTTCCACACAGAGCTGATTGTCAAGTATCTACAGTTAAGACTGATGTTCCTGCCTTATATGTGGTTAGAAATTTTAAGTATATTACCTGTTTTCACATGGAAGGAAACAATATATGCCTGGGATAATCTTTAAGTAGAAAAAAGAATATTTAACCCCAATTATCTTATACAAATCTGAATTTAAAATAAAAACCAGTCTATATGTCACAGCCATGAAAGGAAAATTTCTGCATAGATTTTTTTGACTTTTTATGATCAGAATTTGGTGCCTAATTTTATTCTACTCTAAAATGGTGATAATAACTATATGTATTTTACAAGGTTGTGCCAAGTATTAAATGTAGTTATACAAATTAGTGTTTTCAAGAGTGTCTGGCATATTGAAAGTACTCAAGAAATGTTAGAGGCTGTTGTCATTCATGTCATTACCCTCACCACTGCCACTGCCGCCAGCCCCTCCCCCCCATCCTCATCATTATTATCATCACCATCATCATTTTGCAGCTTAGGTGAAAACCTGTGAATAAGTGACAATGACTTGATGACAGGTCCATTGGAAGAGCTGCTTCTTTTCATTATTTGGCCAAGAAGCAATTAAGGGCCCATGGCATGCCTAGGATGGTTGTGAGCAGGCAGTGTGACATGCAGTAAGTGCAAGGTATGACACTTATCTATTTGAAGCTTATAGTCTACATGATCATGTAGTTTAGCCAGCGCTCAACATGATTCAGAAAACAGAACCTTACTTGGGTCCAAGGATCCAGGACATTTCCATGGAAGCAGGCTTTCCATCTGATCTTGAACATGATGTAAGTTGTGTCCTGGAAGAATCTACATGAGCAAAGGCAAGACTTTAGGAGGTAATACAGGAGACTAGGGCCTTATGAGGGGACTGGATTGATAGGACAATGTTGTCCTTAACCCCAGCAGAGAATTCCAAAACCAAAGTTTGCCCTGGAGGATCCAAGGGGAAGATGTTTGCTGCATCTTTTCACTCCTACCATCCTTACATGAGGTTCCTTTAGCTCAGTCCCTGAGTCTCCACTGTGTCTTGAGCATAGTCCTATCACCCTGTCCAAGCTGGCATTCATCCTCTTCCCCTGGCTCACTATCTTCCCATTCCATTCTTTGAAATTTGACTTTTTTCCCAAGGCCTGACTTTGTTTCTCATTTGTTTATTTTTTTGTTTTTTTTAAGTTATCCTTTCCATAAAACTTTTTAAAAAATTTTTTAAATAAAAAAAAAAGATTTTATTTATTTATTTGACAGAGAGTCACCGCAAGAGAGGGAACACAAGCAGGGGGAGTGGGAGAGGGAGAAGCAGGCTTCCTATCGAGCAAGGAGCCCTACACGGGGCTAGATCCCAGGACCCCAGGATCATGACCTGAGCCAAAGGCAGCCACCCAATGACTGAGTCACCCAGGCGCCCCTCAGTAAAACTTTTTGAGTGTTGTGTGTTATACAGACATCACTCTCTCTCCTAAACTCATACACTTATCTTCTATATTATTATCTGACAGTGGGTCCTGTAAGGCAGTGTGGTATACTGGTAAGAACATAAGATCTGAGTTCTGGGTGAGACTATCTGGTCATCTATGTGGCCACACACTTAGTCTTTCTGGGCCTCAGTTTCCTTAACTGCAAAACAAATGGTTTGGATTGGTTGATCGCTAGTGGCTTACCCACGTGTTACTTTTGTCCTAAGATTTTTCTGTTGCCTTTTCCATGTGATCATACTCAGTTTTATGATAAATCTATCTTATTTTCTCCTTGGGATTTTAAGCCCGGGTAGAGCAGGGACTCTGATTCAGCCCCATTACCTAACTTGGTAACTCAAGATTGAAATCATTAACTAAATACTTGGTGAAATTCACTGCTACTGCCTGTTTGCTCCTGTGAACCTCATCTCCCTTCCCCTCCCATCCTACCCCCAAATGTCTTCAAACTCTGGTCTCCGCATTGCCGAGAAGTATATCATAGTACCTGTTAGTGGGCACTGGACTTTGTATTTCGTAAGTGATGATAATGAATCAGCAATAAAAAAGGCAAGCATTACGACAAGGAACTGCAGAGATGAGTCTATCATTTGCCCTCATTCAGCAAGTATGACACAACTCTGTGGAGCAGCGCAAAGAAAAAGCAATCTTCTCCAATCTAAATAAGACCTCAAAAGGCCACCTATCACAGCTGATGTATTTATTTCCATGGTGTTTCCACATGGGGCACTGCCTTACCCTTCGGGCACCAAACACTGTCAGAGTTTCAGAGAGTTTTGTTTTTAATACCATATCCTTTTTATGCCAATTAATCTCCTTGGGCTCTTAAGTAATTTGTCTGTGTAATCTCAGGCACACTGAAAAGAGTCACAAATCCTTTGTTGATTGGAAGACATAGTGGAAATTCCTCAGGCATAGTTAGAAATTAGTCAAAACTTTTAAGTCAATGTGGATGTCTTTCCCCCCCTCTTCTCTTATCAAATAAAGAAATCTTCCTGCAGAGATTAATGCACAAATTAATTTGAAACAGGTTCATGGGGACATTTCTTTGAGCTTGCAAAACACACACACACACGCATACACGTTCGCATGCAGGCACACATGTACATATTGCCCAGATTTGAACCTAAGAATTAGGAATTTTCCCAAGGAAACAAGATACTTTAGTTGAATTTGAAAGAGGTTTTCACTTTCTTATGGTATTTAGAAGGATTAACAGCTGAGAGTTTATTAAAAACTTTACTTCCTTGGGCTCCATACTTCTGTAGCATGAGCAGACCAGAATGGCTTAATTAATTACTGAGTGATTATAATAATCATATATTTTAACTCATGTTTATTTCTTATTTTATTTATTTCTTATTTATTTTTTATTATTTTGTAATTTCATTTTTTCAGTGATCCAAGATTCATTGTTTATGCACCACGCCCAGTGCTCCCTGCAGTACATGCCCTCCTTAATACCTACCACCAGGCTCAGCCATTCCCCCACCCCTTTCCCCTTCATAACCCCCAGTTTGTTTCTCAGAGTCCACAGTCTCTCATGGTTTGTCTCTCCCTCTGATTTACCCCAATTCACTTTTCCTTTCCTTCTCCTAAAGTCCTCCATTTTATTCCTATGTTCCACAAGTAAGTGAAACCATTTTATACTTGACTTTCTCTGCTTGACTTATTTCACTCAGCATAATTTCCTCCAGACCCATCCATGTTGATACAAAAGTTGGGTATTCATCCTTTCTGACGGCTGCATGATATTCCATTGTATATACGGACCACATCTTCTTTATCCATTCATTTGTTGAAGGGCATCTCGACTCTTTCTAGAGTTTGGCAATTGTGGACATTGCTGCTATGAACATTGAGGTACATATGGCCCTTCTTTTCACTACATCTGTATCTTTGGGGTAAATATCCAGTAGTGCAATTGTAGGGTCATAGGGTAGCTCTATTTTTAGTTTTTTTTTAAGGAATCTCCACACTGTTTTCCAAAGTGGCTGCACCAACTTGCATTCCCACCAACAGGGTAAAAGTGTTCCCCTTTCTCCACATCCTCTCCAACACTTGTTCCCTGTCCTGTTGATTTTGGCCATTCTAACTGGTGTAAGGTGGTATCTTGATGTGGTTTTGATTTGAATTTCTCTGATGGCTAGTGATGATGAATATTTTTTCATGTGTCTGTTAGCCATTTGTACGTTTTCTTTGTAGAAGTGTCTGTTCATGTCTTCTGCTCATTTTTTTTTTGACATGATAATCTGTTTTTTGGGCATTGAGTTTGAGGAGTTCATTATAGACCTTGGATATCAGCCCTTTGTCTGTAGTGTCATTTGTGAATCTCTTCTCCCGTTCTGTGGGTTGCCTCTTTGTTCTGTTGACTGTTTCCTTTGCTGTGAAGAAGCTTTTTATCTTGATGTAGTCCCAAAAGTCCATTTTTGGTTTTGTTTCCTTTGTCTTTGGAGACATGTCTTGAAAGAAGTTGCTGTGGCCGATGTCAAGGAGGTTACTGCCTATGTTCTCCTCTAGGATTTTGATAGATCCTGCCTCATGTTGAGGTCTTTCATCCATTTCAAGTTTATCTTTGTTTATGGTGTGAGAGAATGGTCGAGTTTCATTCTTCTATACATAGCGGTCCAATTTTCCCAGCACCATTTATTGAAGAGACTGTATTTTTTCCACTGGATATTTTTTCCTGCTTTGTCAAAGATTATTTGACCATAGAGTTGAGGGTCCATATCTGGACCCTCCACTCTGTTCCATTGGTCTATTTGTGCCAGTACCATTCTGTCTTGGTGATCACAGCTTTGTAGTAAAGCTTGAAATCAGACAACATGGTGCCCCCAGCTTTGTTTTTCTTTTCAACATTTCCTTAGCGATTTGGGGTCTTTTCTGGTTCCATACAAATTTTCGGATTGTTTGTTCCAGCACTTTGAAAAATGCTGGTGGAATTTTGATTGGGATGGCATTGAAAGTATAGATTGCTCTGGGCAGTATAGACATTTTAACAAGGTTTATTCTTCCAATCCATGAGCATGGAATGCTTTTCCATTTTCTTTTATCTTCTTCAATTTCTTTCATGAGTGTTCTGTAGTTCTTCAAGTACAGATCTTTACCTCTTTGGTTAGGTTTATTCCAAGGTATCTTATGGTTCTTGGTGCTACAGTAAATGGAATCAATTCTCTAATTTCCCTTTCTATATTTTCATTGCTAGTGTATAAGACAGCAACTGTTTTTGTGCATTGACTTTGCATTCTGCCACATTGCTGAATTGCTGTATGAGTTCTAGTAGTTTGGGGGCGGAGTCTTTTGGGTTTTCCATATAAAGTATCATGTCATCTGCAAAGAAAGAGAGAGAGAGAGTTTGATTTCTTCTTTGCCAATTTGAATACCTTTTACTTCTTTTTGTTGTCTGGTTGCTGTTGCTAGGACTTCTAGTATTATGTCGAATAGCAGTGGCGAGAATGGGCATCCTTGTCATGTTCCTGACCTCAATGGGGAAGCTGTCAGTTTTTCCCCATTGAGAATGATATTTGCTGTGGGTTTTTCATATATAGATTTTGTGAAGTTGAGGATGTTCCCTCTATCCCTATACTTTGAAGAGCTTTAATCAGGAATGGATGTGGTATTTTGTCAAATGCTCTTTCTGCATCAATTGAGAGGACCATGTGGTTCTTCTCTTCTCTTGATTCGTTCTATCACATTGATTGATTTGCCAGTGTTGAACCACACTTGCATCCCAGGGATAAATCCCACCTGGTTGTGGTGGATAATCTTTTTAATGTACTGTTGGATCCTATTAGCTGGATCTTGTTGAAAATCTTGGCATCCATATTCATCAGGGATATTGGTCTGAAATCCTCCTTTTTGATGGGGTCTTTGCCTGGTTTGGGGATCAAGATAATGCTGGCTTCATGGAAAGAGTATGGAAATTTTCCCTTTGTTTCTATTTTTTGAACCAGCTTCAAGAGAATAGGAATTATTTTTTCTTTAAATGTTTGGTAGAATTCCCCAGGGAATCTGTCAGGTCCTGGACTCTAGTTTTTTGGGAGGTTTTTGATCACTGCTTCAATCTCGCTACTAGATATTGGTCTATTCAGGTTGTCAATTTCTTCCTGTTTCAGTCTTGGAAGTTTGTAGGTTTCCAGGAATGTATCCTTTTCTTTTAGGTTGTTTAACTTATTACCATATAACTGTTGATAATAGTTTCTGATGATTGTTTCTATTTCCTTGGTGTTAGTTGTGATCTCTCTCCTTTCATTCATAATTTTATTAATTTGAGTCATCTCTCTTTTCTTTCAGATTATTTTGGCCAATGGTTGATTTATCTTATTAATTCTTTCAAAGATTTATCCTCTCTCCTTTCATTCATAATTTTATTAATTTGAGTCATCTCTCTCTTCTTTCAGATTAGTGTGGCCAATGGTTGATTGATCTTATTAATTCTTTCAAATTCTTTCAAAACAAAAAAATTCTAGTTTTGTTGATGTGTTCTACTGTATCTCTAGTTTCTAACTCATTGATCTCTGCTCTAATCTTAATTATTTCCCTTCTTGTGTGTGGGGTTGGCTTAATTTGTTGTTGATTTTCCAGTTCCTTAAGGTATAAAGAGAGTTGGTATATTTGTGCTCTTTCAATTTTTTTGAGAGAGGTTTGGATGGCTATGTATTTCTCCCTTAGGACTGCCTTTGCCATATCCCATAGGTTTTGGACCAAGGTGTCTTCATTCTCATTGGTTTCCATGAATTGTTTAAGTTCTTCTTTGATTTCCTGGTTGATCCAAACATTCTTGATCAGGATGGTCTTTAGCCTCCAAGTGTTTGAATTCTTTCCAAACTTTTGCTTGTGGTTGAGTTCCAGTTTCAAAGGATTGTGGTCTGAGAATGTGCAGGGGATAATCTCAGCCTTTTGGTATCAGTTGAGCCCTGATTTGTGACCAAGTATGTGGTCTATTCTGGAGAAAGTTCCGTGTCCACTTGATACAAATGAGTATTCTGTTGTTTTAGGGTGGAATGTTCTGTATATATCTATGAGGTCCATCTGATCCAATGTGTCAATCAAAACTCTTGTTTCTCTGTCTATTGCTGAGAGTGGTGTGTTAAGATCTCCTACAATTGATGTATTCATATAAATATGACTCTTTATTTCGTTTAACAGTTGCCTTATGTAGTTGGCTGCTCCTGTGTTAGGGGGATAAATATTTACAATTCTTAGATCTTCTTGGTGGATAGACCCTTTAAGAATGATGTAGTGTCCTTCCGTATCTCTGACTACAGTCGTTAGCATAAAATCTAATTTATCTGGTATGAGAATCACTACCCCAGCTTTCTTTTGAGGCCCATTGGCATGAAAGATGGTTCTCCATCCCTTCATTTTCAATCTGGATATATCTGTAGGTTCAAAATGTGTCTCTTGTAGACACCATATGGACAGGTCCTGTCATTTTATCCAGTTTGCAACCCTGTGCCTTTTTATGGTAGCATTTAGGCCATTCACGTTGAGAGTGATTATTGGAAGGTGAGATTTTATTGACATCATGTTGCCTGTAAAGTCCTTGTTTCTATACATTGTCTCTGTAACTTTCTGTTCTATGTCACTCTTGGATTCTTTCTTCTTTTATATAACCCGCCTTAATATTTCTTGTAGTGCCGGCTTGGTGGTCACATAATCTTTTAGACCTTGACGGGCTTGGAAACTCTTTATCTCTCTATTCATTCTGAATGTCAGCCTTGCTGGATAAAGTATTCTTGGCTGAATGTTCTTCTCATTTAGTGCGTTGAATATGTCTTACCAGTCATTTCTGGCTTGCCAGGTTTCTGTGGACAGGTCTGACGTTATTCTGATGGTCCTTCCTCTGTATGTAAGGAATCTCTTCCACCTAGCTGCCCTTAAGATTTCTTGTCTGAATTTATGATTTGTGAATCTCAGAATTAAGTGCCTGGGGTCTTTCTAAATTCATTGGTCTTGAGGGGTATCCTCTCTGACTCTAGGATATGAACACTTGTTCCATTCCCCAGATTAGGGAAATTTTCATCCAGTATTTGATCAACTATATCTTCTAGTCTTCTGTCTTTCTCCACCCCCTCAGGGATCCCAATAATTCTGACAATGGAACATTTCATGGTGTCATTTATTTCCCTAATTCTGTTTTCATGGCTTCTAAGTTATTTGTTCCAGGCCTCCTCCTGATCCTGCTTTTCTATCAGCCAGTCTTCTATATCACTAATTCGATCTTCTGCTTCAGTTAGAGAGTATTTAGATTAGATTGGATCTCCTTGATAGTATTTGTGACTTCTGCTAGATCAGCTCTCACTTCTTCCCTTAGAGATTCAATGTTGCCACTAATGGTTTTCTCCCATCTAGCCATTGCCTGGAGAATTTTTACCTTGAATTCCATTTCTGACATGTTGTTTATGCCCATATCCAGTAGTTCTGTGGCAGAGGTCACAATCTCTGAATTTTTCCTTTGTTGGGTTTTCCTCCTCCTAATCATTTTGATGAGAGGTGGTCGAGGGGATGTATAGCTGAATAAATTAAACACAATCTAGTCAAGGAGCCCCTTGGAAAGTTTGGGAGCAATTGGAAGTCACCACCAAAAGGAAAAAAAAAAAGAAAGAAAAAAAGAGAGAGAGAGAAAAAAGAAAGAAAAAAAATTCAGCCAAAATGAGTCCCAAGAGTAAGATTTATAAGGTACATAAACCAAAAATGAACAAACAAAAAAAAACTGAGAAAAGTAAGAGACAAGAAAGAAAAAAGAAGAAAAACTCAGCAAGGGAACCCCAAGAATAAGATTTATATGGTACAAATACAAAAACAAATACACAGAAACACTGACAGAAGAATAAGATGGGAAGGTGGTTATAAATGCTTGATGTAGGTGAGGAAGGTTATTTCAGTTCTTCCTGGGTGTACTTTGTTATCTTTGTTAAAGGACTCAACTTTCCAGAGATACAGGGAAATTAAAACTGACTTATATATAGAGATAGCATCGAATAGGGAAAAAGGATTACCTTGAAGCTTATATCTATCTATCTATCTATCTATCTATCTATCTATCTATCTATCATGTATAAAAGAAAAAGAAACCCAGATATATGTATGGAAAAAGTTCAAGTTAAAAAGTTATTATGTAATGTATTAACTATCTAGCTGTAATGGTAAGTAGGTTAAAAATAAAAGAAGAGGAATTTTGAGAATGAATTAAAAAAAATTTGTATCTATGAAACATACAGGTTTTGGGACAATACCACAGGCTTAATATGTTTTCCCCTGATTTTGGAGTTTTACAGTTTTATGGGGACCCTGTAGTTATTGTCCTCTTCTTCTTTGGCTTGTCTTCTGGGGGAGGGGCCTGCCATGTTGTTTTTCAGTCAAACTTGCTTGGGCTGAGTTACCCATCCCCTATCAAGGGACTGGGCTCTGTGGAAATTGGATTTTCAGGTTTTTGTTCTCTGAAGGTTTTTGTTCTCGGTGGCTTTTTGAGGTTTTTCAGAGGGCTAGTGGGAAAACAAACAAACAAACAAACAAAACTCTGCACCCAGTCCTTTGCCTCAGAGAGAAGCCTCAGTCTGCTCCCCCCCCCCCCCGNCTGCAATCTCTGCTAAACACTGCAACCTCTCACAGGTGGTGCACCCTCCCCGTCACCGTCTCAGTGGTCGCCCAAGGCCCCCACTTGTCTCTGCACCCCTGTGCCACCAAGACTGTAAGCAATCTTGGTTCTGTAGAGCCTGGTCCTGGAGGCTGTCTGGGGTCCATGCCACAACCGGGCAGTGGTACAGGTTGCGCATATCTGTGGATTCAGAGACCCCCGGCCAGCGTCCACACCAGGTTCTCTCAGTCGCAGGCAGGGGTGCACCCAGCCCAGGCTGCAGAAAGCCATGGGCCCAGGAACCACAGACTGCCCCCCCTCCCCCCGCTTTCTCAGGTATGGGTGGTTGCCGGCTGTGGTCCTGGGTGGTCCTGGGACTATGGGCTAAGGACCGTGCCCATGGCTGCCTGATTCCACCAGTTGCCCCTTAAGACATTTTGTTCTTTTTGAGTGCTTTTAAACCAGACTCCAAGTTAATGTTTGCCCCAAGCACAGGGCACTTTCTTATGGGGTATTACTTTCCAGTGTCACTTATGGTGGCTCCCTCTCCCTTCTGTTTATCCTCTGATATCAGTCCTACCGCTCCCACTCTGCTTAACCTCTCCGCTGACGATCTCCCGCCCCTGTAGAGATCCAGAAGTGTATATTCTTACCTCTCAGGATGACTTCATGTGTTCTCAGAATGTTCTGGTAGACATTTAGCTCACTTCAGGTGACCCATTGAAACAGGGACTCCCACTTCGCCATCTTGCCCCCAACCCCGTATTTATGATTTTAAAATACCTAAGAATGCTCATATTGCCATTTAAAGAGCAAATCTTACATAGAGGATTGTACTTTTATATTAAGAAGTAATTATTTTTAACCATCTCCAAAAGGCCAGTTTGATCAGCCTTGTGCATAAGAGAAGGGGAGCGGGCTATGATCTTAAGTGGCACCCACTCCATGTCAAAGAGCTTTCCCCTGTTTCCTAGGAATCACTCATCCCAGAACACATATTTTTGGCAGGTTTGTTTGAATTGAAGTTCTTGATTCAAAATGTGAATTTAATTTACCTTTGAGTCCTGAATTGATGTATGTCACCACTGGCGATCCCAATTCTGTCAGCGCCAAACAGAATTCATGGATTAATGCACCACTTTGATCAATTTGGCATTCCTTTGCATTTTATGGGAGTATATTCCCCTCCATCACTCCTTTGTGTATACATAAAACCAGTGCTTCTATGAATGCAAGATGGATATTGCTTCTTATTTATTCCAATTCTACTTTATAATTTATATTTATTCCTTTAACAAACATTAATTGAGAACTTATTATATGGAATGCACTAACAATATAAACTAGGCATTCAAAGACATGCTAAAATGGAAGGTCAAATATATCATTCAGCTTTCCCTTTTCTCTATCTATGTACACACACACACACACACACACACACACACACACATTCACCAAAGAAGCTCTCCAACCATCTCGAAAGTTATCTTTTCTTTTCTTCTTCTTCTCTTGCTTTTTAAATTTTCTTGTATTCATATGTTCATCCTTGTTATCATACTGCAAAATTGTGGGCTTGACTGAAGAGCTATTAGGAATAATTATAGTTTAGTAAGAAATTAATAGATAAAACATAATAGCTTTCCAATACACCAGACATAACTAGTTTGGAAAATGGAAAGATCAGATTTCATTCACAAGAGAAAAAAAATAAAAAATACTTAGAAAAATATTTTGAAAAGAAAGAGTATGGGAACTTTTAAATTTTATTAAGAAAATGAAAAGAATTTCACTGAGGAACTTAAACAAATAAACATAGAGACATATTTCCAGGTGGAAAGCCTTAATATTTTAAGTATGTAAAATGTGTCCAAATGCAATAATAGCATGGTCACAAATCCTATTCATTGTATGGGGATGTATTTGATTGTTGTAGGAACTTGGCAACGTGATCTATTTATCCACCTCTTTTAGAAAAAAAGACTGGAAACACATCAATATCTTTATAATGACACTCTCCCAATACTTTTAAGTCTCAGATTTCCTGATGGAAACATGTTTGCCTGCAATCCGATGTTTTTCTGATTACAAAAGCATGTTTTTGGCAGCAATGGAATGTAATAATCTACATAGCTTTCCAGACTTTAAATTTCTGTAAACATGGTATGATATAATGAAGGGTAGAAGTATCTTGGTCAGCATTATAGATGGGATACTGGATGTGTGGCCTCCTGAAGAATGTGCAGAATGATTTGGAGGCAATGAATAGGGAAAACAAATATTTTCAGATGAACATATGAAGGAATGTAAATTAGCAAAGGGCAACAGGAGTCAATAAGGGCAGAGGAGGGACATAAATCATGAAAAATTTCTCTAGGAGATATACAGTGACACTCATAAGGAGGCAGAATTTGTTACTCTTTTCCCAGACTAATTTACATGGGCTATTCTCTGGACAATCCTGGAGATGTAGATGCCAAATATTGGAAGGGATATCAGATCATCTTCCACATACGCTGTTATTTCTTGCAGAAGGTAGGACATGTAGGTAGAGGGTGGGTTGATATGTGTGGGGACTGTGTGGGCGGATGGTGTGGAAGAAGAGGTGAGCATTTGTCTATCTTTTACGGAGGACTTTTAATCATGAGGAGATATTCAGGCAGGGCTATTTTAGATTATCATACCTGCAACTATTTGTTCCATATATAGACAGTGCTTTGATTCTTTATGATCTCAAATGTCATTAAAAAAAGAATGTATCGGGCACCTGGGTGGCTCAGTGGGTTAAAGCCGCTGCCTTCGGCTCAGGTCATGATCCCAGGGTCCTGGGATCGAGGCCCACATCGGGCTCTCTGCTCAGCAGGGAGCCTGCTTCCTCCTCTCTCCTCTCTCTCTCTGCCTGCCTCTCTGCCTACTTGTAATCTCTCTCT